>SRHC01000958.1:0-120373 GCA_004794325.1 Pomacea maculata | reverse complement strand
CCCGAAGCTGCAATCCAGCCTGGAACCTTTTATATTTAATCTCGTGGATTTTATTTATCATAAGAAATGTCTGTTGAAGCTTAAATCACTCCCTTTTGAAAGCAATTCAGTTCATGCTCATCATTTGATATATTGTAATAGATCTTTGAACCTTTTCTTTGGGAAAAATCTAATTAATGTAAAACTGCAATTTAATTTTAATGGTTTTGTCAGTGGATACTTGTTTTTGCTTCTTCTACAACTCATAATCAAATAACGAGTGTTGCATTAACATGTCATGAGGAAACATTTTTTGTGCATTTAAATGGGACAATGCTTCACAATTGTTGTATATTTAAAATTATTTTTTTAATGACCTTGCTTTTTATCCTTATTTTCACAGACATTTTAACTTCAATAAACGTCAGTAAAAGACAATTCATGTTTGTTTTTTTTTTTTGTGTAATATTTTGCATTTTTTGTGCACTTTTTTGCTGCTTAATTAATGTAATCATGGCAAAACACTCCGTATTAATCCATTTGTTTGGCATTTATAAGGTTATTTTGATGTATTTGATATTATTGGTATTTTTAGGAATTTTAGCATATCGTGATTTACATTGTTGTAAATCAGGATATGTCAAAATACCTAAAAATACCAATAATAGCGTCAAGAATTCAACTGGGATTTATCTGGGATCTACCTGGTTTTTACACGGAAAAACACATATGGGTACCATGCTTTGCCCGTTTTCACTTTCGGTCTGGGACCCATATGGGATTGGCAGATGAATCCCGGGTTACCCGGGTAAATCCCATATGGGTCCCATATGGGTTTCTCTTTCAATGCTACTAGGGTATATATTATGTTTTAAAGCTTTGTTATAACATACAAAACTTCAATAGAAACACTGTGCAGAAAAGTATTCATATGCAGTTTTTGGCATGAACAAAACATAAGCAAGACATTAATAGCAGTTCAGTAAACTTTAAAAAAATAAGTTTCACTGATAATTAAACCTTATGTAAATGATAAATTTTGCATTTTTATGATGATTGGGTGCTTTATAGACTGCTACACTCATTGCATATACTCATTAACATCCAGAATAAAATTGTTTAGAAATCTGTAAAAATCTGTATTTATAATACCAAAGACATTCATGCTTCCAAGAACTTTAATGTTAACTTACAAGTTAAAAAAAAAAAGAAGCATACCTCAGAACTGTATAAGGTAATGCTATACAGTGATACCTCGGTTCTCGAACATAATTCGTTCCGGGAAGACGGTCGAGAACCAAATTGTTCGAGAACCGAAGCAATGAAACCCATAGGAAATAATGGAAACTAGATTAATTCGTTCCAAGCCCCAGAAAATGCCTATTTACTGGCCTAATTTGTATATAATATGTAGAAAAACATGAGTCTCAACAAGAAATAAGAAATAAAAGTGTATTTATTAAAACAAAACAAAAAAACAAACAAAAAAATGTACAGTACAGTACAGTAAATTGTGTTTCATTTACTGTACCTGTACCAAACTTTATGGCAGGAGGGAATGAATGTGGAGGGAGGAGGGAAGGGGGATTGTTATTGTTTTGAAGGGGAGTCCTCTTCAATAAAAACAGAGGGTAACTGCTCTTCGGGTGTTTCTGTTCTCTGTATCTTTTGCTGAGGAGAATCAGAATCTTGCTCTGCAGTTGCTTGTCTGATTTCTTTACGGAAGAATTTGTCAATTGTTTGCTATTTTTTTCTCCTTTGCAAAATTTTGCGGAAAGTGGACATAACATTGTCATTAAAAATGTTAACTGCTCTATTTGCTACCACTTTATCAGGGTGATGTTATTCAACAAAATTTGCGATTTCTGCCCATTTGCACACATTTCTTGACTCTCTCCACAAAAACGTGACTCTCTCTCTCTGCACTCACACTGATGACGCAAGCAAGGCGCGCTGGGCCGAATGAACGCTATTCGGCTCATCTCGGACGTTCGGATGTTCGAGTTCCAAATATTTGTTCGGATTCCAAGACAAAATTTTCTCGAATTTCCTGGTCGAATACCGATTTGGTCGAAAGTCAAGACGTTCGAGAACCGAGGTATCACTGTATTAGGAGAATGTGCTTTCTTCACCAGTCTGACACCACCATGGGCCCAACTGAGGGGTGCTGTCCAAAACCAGGTCCGGCAGTGTTGCTGCAGCACTATGCTCCTTGAGGAGTAACAAGGAATAAACTAAACTGACATCATCTCTTCACCTGACAGAGCATATTAATATTTAATATTTTGTTTCTTCAGCAGCAGATGAATGAAGAGGGCATGAACATTTATAATTAATTTGGTAATTAAAGTAAAGAATTTAGATGAATTACTTTCCTATTGATGTCTTTTAAAAATTACATTCCAGCAAGAACCTGCCCTGCAGAGGCTATCTACATCTCAGCAGAATCGGGAGCAGATGATCTTGCAGCATATGAAACAACACAGAGAGCCTAAAAGTGCTATTCAGATTGCTAAGGGACTTGGACTAACAACCAGAAAAGAGGTCAACCCAACCTTATATAAACTAGAAAAGAAAAAGATCATCAAGATTATCAAGAATCAAGCGAAAGGTCCACCACTCTGGAGGCTTGATTGTGATATGGATAAAGATGCTTTCAAAAATTCGAGAAATGACCGAAATGCTCCTGGAGCGTATAATGGAAACACCAAGGTAAATATGTACTAGGTTCTAGACTTCACCTGCAAAAAAAAAAAAAGGGTGTGTGTGTGGGGGGGGGGGAGGGGAGGGGCAAAGTCATGTGATGCAACGGTTAGCGCCTGTCACCAGTACAGTGCGGGTTGGCTGTCCTGGGTTCTGCTGTCAACTCTGTTCTGTCTCTGCATGTGGCATCTGTTTACAGGGATGGCTGTCTTGCTGTGATAGCCTTAGTTTTAGAGGGACTTAGTGACTAGCTTCAATGTGTGCATGACTAGAACAATTCTTTTTTCTGTCATACTTCTCCTTGTGCATTATTAGCATATCATTCCATGAAATTATCAAAAGAAGTGTGATTTTGTTTTTTCGGAGTGTAAATATTATTAAGAAATTGCACAACTGTTCAGATTTGCAACTGAAACATTTTGAGATATGCATCACAATAATAAACCTGCATGTATATGACCAAAATCCATTAGAGCCAGGCCAAAGTATAAGAATCTCAGTTACAATTAAGTTCACACACGCTAATACATAAACACAAAGAGACTTGGCAGCTACCATAATAAGGGTGCTTGTATGAGTCTAGATTTCATTTTAAACTTTAAACATTTCTGAGTTCTAGTATCCATCTTTTATAACTGCATGTCTTGTGTTAATGTGATGTTATATATACCTGCATTTGGTTGTCTAGGGTGGGTCTCACACTCAAAGAAACACCCAGAGAAGAAGGTCTCCACACCCTTCAGATCACCGTCACTCAAGTAGAGAGAGAGTGGGGGAGAGAGGTAGAGGGGATAAGTACTGTTCAGGTAAGAAAAGGGGGAGACCAGTGGAGCTTCAGTCACAGAGCTGTCTACCAAACTCTCATCTTCAGGCAGAAATGGGTCATTCTCCTGGACACAATATAATGGCAAATGATCAGTCTCCACCTATTGCTGAAAGTTCTGCAACAGCTAGTACGGAAGGTGATAACAGCCAGGTAAGCGTGATAGAAAGCAAAAACATGGACAGTGATTCCTGTGATGTCTGGGAAGAGGAAAGCATTGATACAGATGGAGACTTTGATGACTGTGAGACTATGGACAGATTTGGGGATTTGATGGGGCACAGGTTAAATGACACACGATTTGAGATTATTTGTCATGATGATGAGGAAGGAGACATGGAGCTGTTAAAGAAGATTCTGCTTGTGATGAAATATGTTCCAGCTTGTACCTCTACAGCTGTAAATTTGGCTGACATTTTGAAAATGACAGTGAAGGATATAGAGACAGTACTGAAGTTTGGCAAATCAAGAAATTATGTCATAGAAGGTGGATTTCCGATGTTCTGGGTCTTGACAGAAGAGGGAAAAGATTTTCTGGAAGGTATTAAAGAAGAGAGCCTTGCTTATCCAGAGCACATCATGTTTAGACGGGGCATGGACAGTTATGGACCATCATCCATGAGTGATGCTGGTATGAAGAGTTTATGGACTGGGCCACCACCACCTCCTAAAGAGCTCATTCAAAGAGATCCTGTCTTTTCTGGAGACTACCCACAGCTAACTCAAGGAAGCCAATTTCCAGTTGGTTTTGGTTCCACATCTTCACAGATCTCTTGTGCTGGGCGAGGACAAGTTATTCAGAAACTGAACAATGAATATAGAGCCCAGCAGAATAGTAAGATGTTGCCCACTGGGGCAATATATGCTCAAGAGCTTGAAGCGTCGCAGCTCCCTTCATTTCAGCCTGTTGCTTCAGCAGCATCTGCAAGGCAGCATCAGCCACTATTTCCAGTACCATTTCCACATACTCTTGTGCAATCATATCCAGATTTTACTTGCATACAGTCTGCTGCTGGCAGTCAAAGCAGTTTTAACACCGTCATTCATACACCAGAGTCTTTGGAGAGGAAAGGGCTCATCATGGTGAGGCCGATTGTTAATTCTGTTCAACGAGCCTCAAGTGCTTCTGCAGAAGTTGAATTCCTTGGACATCAGCTGGATAAAACAGGCTTTGGCTTTGATGTCAGAGGTAGGCAGGGTTTTTTCCTTCAAGTCATTACACTTTTCATTGTTGTCAACATTTTCTGACCTTGTCTCTGTTCTTTTCTGATTTCCTTCATGCCATCTGTGCATGCGTATGTATGTCCATCTGTATATATATATGTCTGTGTGCATAGATGCATACTTCTGGGTGTATGCATGTATGATTTTGTGCTTGTATGTGCATTTTTATTCATTGTTTGTACAGTTTATTTTTTCTTTATTTCTTTATTTTGTTTTCTATAGCATCATTTGCAACATGTTTTACTTCCTTTGCTATGATGTTGGTGTTACAAATTGCCATGGACAGTTTTCATAATGGCCTTTATATTAATGCTTGACTTGTTTCACGGAAATTGTGATTGCTCATCTTGGAATTGGTATACAGTAATCACTGATAATTTAAAAAAAAAAACTCAGTGTCGGTGCTATTTTGCTGATATTAGTGCACAGTAAAATGTACTAACTTTTAATGAGCTTGTAGTTAGCTATAGTACTGAAGATGACCGATTTTTATTGGATACAGGTAACAGTGTATTCTGTCCATAGGGAATGTGATTAGTCCCAGCATGGAACACAGCAGTCCATTGTCCTTGGATAGTGCTATCATGACAAGATCCCACAGCCAGCCTGTGTTTGGGTCAGGACCCATGTCACTGCCAGTAGGTGACAGCTCAGGTCCCTCTCTAAAGATTACATCAGAGAGCTTTGCTGCACTAAACAAGAACCCTATCAGTGCTCTGATGGAGTATGCTCAGTCGCGTCACTTGCAGGCTCGCATTGATGTCATCAGTCAGAAGGGACCGTCTCACCGGCCTGTGTGAGTATGATCATTGATATCACTAGTTTTGATTTGTGTAGATAGCACAGAGAGAGGAGATGTGTGATACTAATGTTTATTCCTTAGGTTCAGTATCAGTAATTGGGAACACAAAACAACAATTTGCATCTAGTCCTAGTTTATTAAGTAAAGGTTACCAGTACGAAAAGTGAGATATAATTATAAATATAATTATTATTAAGAAATAAATAACTAGGATATAAAGATTTAGGACTGGAAGGATTTTTTTTCCTAATGATTGGGTAAAGCTCAGTGCAAGGTACTATTTCTCCAAGTCTGGGTGGATAGCCACTTTTTTCTGTCTCAAGATATAGACATACAATTGTCACCATACACAGAAAGAGGTTAATAATGCAGGCATGAATACATGAATACATTTACCCTGTGAAGACCCAGGAATGGAAGACCTAAAGCCATGTGTACAAATGTCTTATTGCAGTTTTGACCCCTCTCCCCCATCAGTCACTGCTGTTCTAACATCCAGAACTGCATGACTGGAAATACTCATTGAACTGAAGAATTGGTCACTTGTGCCAAATAGTTCGGCTGGCTTTTTCTATAGTCTCTGATTGTCTGGCACCATAATCCCCAAATTGTCCAGCAATAAGAGTCTTGTTGTTATTCTGAACTCTGTAGCAGTAGTAGGTCAAGGTCAGAGTCCAGCTGAGCGCATTGAGATTAACATGCCGGAAGTATGACATGGGTGGTAGAGTGAAGAGATGTAATAAGATGGAAGTTAGATCAAAATAAAGACACTTATTACTAGTGACTTCATATTTTCCATACAGCCTCACATCTTCTCTATGGTGAAAACCTGTTTTTTTGGGTTTTTTTTTTTTTAATATCTCAGATGCCTCTCCACTATCCTTGCTGAGTACTGATATAACTGGCAAGCTAGTTGTGGACTTTATTTCTTTCACATCTGAATTACTACAGCTTCCTTTTTGCTGGCCTTCCTTTTACCACAATCCAGACCCTTCAATGTGTTAAAAATGTTGCTGTCTGTCTGTTGCTCTGATCATGTGAAATACTTCCTTTCCTCCCCTCCTCCCCCCAGAAGAATCCTGCAATGCTTCCTTTCCTGGCTATCACTGACCATATCACAGACCGGATTTTCTGCACTATAAATTTCTCTATTTCTGTGTCCTGATTACCTTTCTTCTTGCCTCACCCTTCAGACTCCATCCCACCCACTTCAGCATTCAGCAGCTTATACATTCTGATTCCACATTCTCTGCACAATTCTGACCAGTCATACGCTGGTCCCTCTGCTTGGAAAATTTCCCCTTGCAAGTCTACTCTACAGACTCTGCCATTTTCAGTGATTTCAAGCAGATTAAACCTTATCTTTTTTAGTTAAAATATCTTGGAAAAACTCGCCAGGGTCAGTGGTCTTTACAAGTTTCATAAATTTTATTTTCTCACTCATTTCACTCATGCAGCGTATTTCTCATTGTGCATTTCACACAGAAGAGAGTTAAATATGCCCTCCTTTATAATTGTAATATATATATATGCGTATTCTCTCCTTTTGTCTTTCTCACAAATTTCCACTTAGATCAAATAGTTTTACTCAGATAAATCTACATTTCCATGGTGGCACTGTTTTGCATTTCAGCTTTGCTGTAGCAGCATGGGTTGGAAATCGGCAGTTCCCAGCAGTCACCTGCAACAACAAGAAGGATGGCCGAAAGGAAGCAGCAGATGTTGCTTTGAGAACATTGATTGCTGAGGGCCAGTATACAGCAGCTTCACAGACTCCATCTGTAAGATTTAAAAAAAAAATGTCTGTTCCCTTTCACATTGCAACATTCTTCCTGTAAAACTAAAAGCTTGTCATGTAAAATTTTTCCAGGCTAATGTCAGTCATATGTGGTGTGGTTGGCACAAGTGACTATAATTTTTTTAATATCTTGAACTATTTTGTAACTGTCAGTATTTTTTTTAAATACAGTGTGTTGTCAAACATTGTTTTTGCTTCTTTTTTTTGTATCGGAGCAAATCATAACATTTCCTAAAGATTATTAAGTATTCTTATCTCTTTGATTTGTTACAGATTAATGTTGCACCAGAGAATATGACTCATTTTGATAAAATAGCAGCATTAACCCACCAAGCCTTCAATTCACTCATTGCAAGCATTCCAGAAAATCTGGCTGGTCGGAAAGTCATTGCAGGCCTTGTAATGAAGCGCAGTGTTGATGATATTGGAATGGTTGTCAGTATTGGAACAGGTCTGTAGCACTCTATGTCCTTGTTTGTAGAGGGTAGGGGGTCGAACAGCTCCCAGGACTGTCCCTTTCTCATGCTGGCTGCATACATAATAACCAGCCTTGAACTGCCCACCTACGGCTACTGGCAACTGGATCTATTGTTACATCAGAAGTTACAAAGTTGCCTGAACCACTTGGGAAGACCATGACCAGAAAGGGCGGGGTGGGGTGACCATAGGGGCAGGGAAAGGTGATGAGACCATAGGAAAAAGGGGGGATGGTTCTGGAATGTTCGACAGGGATAGAATAAGTAGTGTAGCTTTACAGTTGAGAGAGGCTTTTTGGTTTTGGAAGTGATCATGGAGAGATGGCAGGCCAGCCGCCGAGTGAAACTGAATAAAATCTATGGTTATGCGGCAATTTCCATCTTTGTTGTGTTCTTGTATGACTAGCCCAACTCTATTTAGCCATCAGGGATTGACATGTTGGTTACAGGTCAGTAGGGTTGTTGAAAGATAAATATGCTGTAGAAGTTAATGCTGTCACTATCTCAAAGAAGCAGTAGCCAGCTGCAATATTTATTTTAAAAAATATGTAAACTATAATAATAGCTTGAGCTGTATTGCAGATGTATAAAATAATTATCAAGATTAGGTTCGTTGTAAGTATGCATTCGTTATGTTTACTTTTAATGTAATTCAATGATTATCTGAGATAAACTTGATGGATGTAGTTTTTCAGTGAGGCTTTCTGAACTGGTTTGAGAAGTAAAGATAGTTTGTAGGGGATGCACCATCCTTAATGAAATGTCATTGTCGTTTCCTCATATCTAATCAGGTAACAGGTGCATAACTGGTGACAAGCTCAGCTTGGAGGGAAACACTGTCAATGATTCGCATGCAGAAATTATTACTCGACGAGGATTTCTGAGGTAGGTTTATGTTGATGAAACTGTTTCAGTTATAAAGTTTCATCCATGATAAACATATAAACTGGCAGAATACTCACTGCCTCTGTGCTCTTGGATACCCATGAAGGGGTGTTATAAATAATGTTGTGTGCTTGAGATAAGAATTACCTAAAAACTGTGGATGTCTTCATTTAAGTGAAATAATTTGTTGATGTTGAAATGATTCATATGCATTCATTTTTCATAAATTTACAAACATGACCAATAGTTTTGATAAGCAAAGAAGTAAATAATAGCAAGCACAGAATTCTGTATGCATATCTACTTAATTTACTTAATTATATATATATTATTTATACCACCATTGATAAACTGAACTTGAATGTGCTATGTAGATGTTGATAACCACATTATGTGTATGTCCTTAACAGTTGATATATGTCGATAGATGCTTATGTTCTGAGGAATCTCGCAATTTTATTTTCATTTGCAAGGTTTCTGTACCAGCAGTTAATGACTTATCAAAATGGGAAACCTCATAAAATATTTGAGCAAGGTAATTCCGGGAAACTGAGAGTTCAGTCTGGAATAACATTCCATCTCTACATCTCTACTGCACCCTGTGGAGATGGGGCGCTCTTTTCACCAAGGTTTGTATGTCATGTCTTTTTTCCTTTTTGGCAAGGATTATTTATGTTAATTTACTTGGAAGTGCTTGAAATGGAGGATAACACAATACAGGAATGACATAACCAGGGAGTACAAAGAATATGCAATTATAGAACACATTTTTGGAGTATTTAGCAGCAACCATGTGTGGCAGTATAAAATCAGGTGCATTAAGAACTCTAAACATGTATCCAGTTATATGATTGTTTTTGTTTGTTTAATGCCATGCCAGCAACTAGGCCTATATCCGGTCATATGAAAAACTGTAAATGACTATTTAGTGTGCTATTACAGATTAAGCGTTTCTTTCAGATGGAGTTTATTAAGTGTTTGTTTCTGATATAGCTGTAATTTACTTAAGTCTGTGGTACAATCTGAAGTTTCTATTTTGAAATTTCTTTGACAGAGATACAGAGTCAAACAATGGATTGCTTCCAAACATTGACAGGCGAGAACATCAGCCAACATTCACCAGCAATGTTCAGGGACTTTTGCGAACCAAAATGGAAGGAGGTAAATAAGCAAAGAACATTGATATATATATATCTATCAAATTAATTTGGTGGCAGTCTCAGTGAGGTGTTAGTATTGGCATAGCAGGTTTTGCTTATGATTCATAGTGCATGAGTCTGAAATAAACTTTAAACATGAAGTTACAATAAGAGTTCAAGAGTGTACTTAACTGAGATTTTGAAGTTTTCTATTTTAGTATGGTTTTTTGTTTCCTATTTTTATTTGCTCTATTCATTTGAAGTTTTATGAAGACTCTTTACTGATTGCTCATTTCTCAGTTTTAATCACACATAATTTGTAAAATTGTTTTTATAGGAGAGGGTACAATACCAGTGGATGCTAGTGAGATTACTTTACAGACGTGGGATGGTGTGGTCAGGGGAGAGCGACTTCGTACCATGTCTTGCACTGACAAAATTTGCCGCTGGAATGTGCTGGGTTTGCAAGGAGCTCTTCTGTCACACCTTTTGGAACCTATATATCTGGATTCTCTCACACTTGGTATGACTTGTAGAGCTGTGGTGTTTGTTTGGATTTTCTCACACTTGCAGACTTCTTTGCAATCATACTCAGTATAAACTCAGTTTTTTTGTTATCATATTATCATATCTTATCATATTTTGCAATTTAGTATTTTGGACATTTTAAGGGAGTACAGCTTAACAAATGGTCACGAATTTGTGTTGTTGATTGTTCAGTGCTTGAGTGTTTCTCACAGCTTGCTTTGCTTGATCCACAAAATCTAACAGTCTTGGTTTCAGTGGTTCGTCTGTCTTCTATTTACACAGGTTTTCTCTATGACCATGGCCATCTTTCGCGGGCTGTCTGTTGTCGTCTGGACCGTGAACCACCGCCTCTGGACACACGTTTGCCAGCAGGATTTCACCTGAATCATCCATGGCTGGGACGAGTGACAGCATGTCAGCCTCTGAGAGAGACACAAAAGACAAAGGCATACAGCATCAACTGGACAGTCGGTGATGCTCAGCCTGAAGTCTTAGATGGCACTCTTGGACATTGTTACACAGCGTAAGTTCCCTTGGTTATTTATTTGTATCTAGATGAGTTTTCATGGTCCACCAAGTGTAAGTGCTAGCAGGAACTGTAGCTTATTTTAAGCAGTTACACTAAATAAATAGCCTCTTGTACCACATGAAATGAGTAAGTAGCTTAACATGCAGCTTTCCATATTTTAAGGGACTACAGCTTAACAAACGTCCAGTTTGAGTCCAAGATTTTTCTGTCAAAAAATCTTTTTACTTGTACTAAAATATTTTGCAAAATTCTTCATAGAAAGTGCAGACGGATATTCATAAATAAACTTTTAAAAGATCACTGCTGTAAACTTGTGGACAAAGCACTGACATAAAACACATTAAAATGATGCTGTTGTGTTTAATTTTTATTGCAGAGTTGAGAAAACAATTTTTTCACGCCTCGCCAAACGCAGTTTGTATAACAGCTTCAAGCAGGTGGCCCACTACACTGGTCGCAACGACCTTTTGCAGTTTAGTTGCTATCGAGAAGCCAAAATGTCTGCCAAAGACTTTCAAAAGGCCAAGATGGCCATGATGGAGAAGTTCAAGGAGACAAGATGTGGAGCTTGGGTTAAAAAGCCAGTTGAGGAGGAAATGTTTTCTTAGGAAGGTTATCAGTATTTTAGCATCTTTTCTAGCACACAGAAGCATAACTTATGGGGAATACAGAAAGATTGTCACAGAAGTTACCATCTTTTTAATAGTTTCAGTGTTACTGGTGGTAAGATACCATATATTTGTAGCAGTAACATTGTTGTTAACATCATTCTTAATGGTCGCAGCTTTTGTACTGTGCCCTTGTTCCCTTTGTTGTTTTGGAGAGAATTACTGATGGTCTTCTCAAGTTTGATAGCTGTAACATTTACAACCTTTCCTTCAAATTATACAAAATTAAATGAAAACAGATTGCTTGTTTTTGTGAATGCAATTCTTAGTTTTATTTTTGCGCTTAAGTTTGATTGCATAAAGAAGCATGACGTTTTTTTTAATTTTTGTTGTTTTGAAGGATTGGTGGGAAGGTATTCTCAGGCATTAAATGTATGTCTGAAAATTCTGTGTTTACAAAATGGTCAAATGATCTGACCAGTGGGTGAAGATATTCCTATCAGAGTTGTATCTTCTGTGTACTAGTAAATTTGCTGAAATTCTTAAGCAGACCAAAGAAAACCCTTCTCAATTAATCTGACTAATCCTGGTTGGCAGAGCATCTGCAGTGGCATCTAGCTTCAACTACTGTTGGCAACGCGTCATCAAAAGGATGGTGTGACTCGATACATAGTTTGGTCAGATGTCTTTATCATGATGAGATCATGCAGGTGCATGCAGGCTGGAAATAGCTCAGTTGTGAAAAGGTTTGAAACTAACTTGTAACCTTCGATGGAAAGCAGGTTCTTTTTCCATCAGAAATGTGAATGATGGGCTTGAACAGCGATTAGAAACAATCGGCATTATATTTGCTGGTGGGGCTGAATGGGGTCAGCATGAGAAGAGACTCTGTATTTCTTCACCTGCACCTCGCTGATGCTGTTTCTATTAATGGTCTTGTGCTTCGTTCCCATTGTGATGGAAAAAGAAAACAGTGTTGTCCATTGTCAGAAAATAAAACCCAAGGAATAAGTAGGCCAGGCTGAAAAAATAATGGCCGTGCTCCATGATTGTTGTATTTTGTCTGCACAGTCTTGTAGTACTTTCCCATTTGTACCATTTGTCTTCAGTCTTGTACTACTTTCTGTTTTGCACAGTTTGAGGCACAGCAGTTGCCACCGATACAGTGATGATTGGGATGTTTGGTTTAGGTCTAGTCTAATGCTTTTAATGCTTTTCTTACTATGATTGTGGCTCCTATTTAAAGGGCAGCTATATAATAGCCTAAGTGGCTGGTTCAATCTAAAATGCTAATTCAACCCCCTACTCCCCTTTCCCCCCATACCTGTTTCTAATTTTCTGTGCCATTTTAGTAAACTCAAAACCCACATTTTTGATTATACATTTAAAGTGTACATTTTCTAAAAATGGATGAATGGAATAATTATCACCTGAAATATTTGATTTACATGCACATACATAGAATTGTATAAATTTTTATGTAAATAATAAATTAACTGTTACTTGGTGTAGTTATTTGTGTAAGGTAGAACTGGATAAAAAACAATCCTTTTTCTTTGCAATTTCATTCTATTTTCAATTATGCAGCATAGAAGTGTTTCAAGCTAAAATTATGCGGATAATACCGAAGATGCTAAGGGTACCAAGATTTGTATTTGAGTTTGTAAATTAGGTTAGGCTACTGTTTAAAAAAAACTTGCTTCTGGGGATTTGAATAGGCGAAGAAATCATTTTTATTAAATTTCACAAAATTCGTGTTTCTCTTTGTCATTTCGTGTTCGAGGCATTAATAAGTGATGCGAAAGGAGTGATTTGTGTCACCAATCCCTTTCACATGTGTTAGGGTTAGCGGTCAATTAGGTCAAATGAGAAAAGCTATATGAAATTCTGTAGGCCAGTGCGAGTTTACTGTTATTCCTTATCTCAAGTATCATACGCAGATATGTGCCTAGCAATTGTTCACTGCTATAACCAGCAGACATCTACATACTATGCTACGAAGCAAACAAAATAAATTACTTCATTAATCGTTTGTGGAACTTTCATGGTGAATTCTTAATAACACATTATAAGTACCGATAGACCTCTTCGTAATTAGTTGCTTGAAAGATATTAGCAGAACTATATTGTGTGCGGTTCAGACATTGCGAGCATGGCTGAGGCACACACACATTCTCTGCACACAGATGACATCTACAGTCTTATCTGAATATTTTGTTCAGAGAGAAGGCATCTGTTTCCAAAATGTTCCTAAACTGAGGCAAGTGCAAGCGTTTAATAATAAAAATTATAAACTTGATAACACGTGCACCAGAGGGCCTACAGTTGAGTTACATCAGAGCCAATCAAATTAAATTGACATAAAAATCAAGAGCATTAAGCAGATCTGAATAATGTAATAAAATAAGTATCGTGCAAGTGCATTTATAATATCAAACAGTTAAGAAGACATCAAAGGGGGTCGCAAAAATATACGACGTCTGCTACTGGTGTTCTTTTGAGAATATCGTATTCAACAAGAACTGAGAAGACAATTTTGTTTAGTAAAGCGGTGACATGTTTCTGAGTAAACATAACAGAAAAGACGGTTATGTAAAAATAGGCATCATCTTTGAAATTTACTTTTATTTTCTTTAAAATTTTTAATACACAGCTTTTATCAAAAGAATGTTTTGATTTTCCTTAATTGTCTGCTTTTATTTTTGTGCTTCCATGCAGAAGTTTATTTACACGATTTTCATGACTAAGACTTAGCGCATTTTCGTGTAAACAAGTGTTAGGTGGTAAACGGGTTGAGAAAAGAGCTAAGGTCTTGACAGATTCATACTTGTTCCTTGAGAAGTCTTCGCTCCCATCGTCAGCATTTGTCTTACTGACGGTTTGAACTTTGCATGAGCTAGCACGAGGTAGATAATTTGTAACGGCCAAGTTTCGTATACATGCAAGTCGTCTTTCTGTGGACGAGGTCGAGGATGGACTGAGTGACCTGCCTGGTGCTGTGGTCGTGTTGTTGGACACATTGCTTTGTCTTGCAGTAGCTGCTGCGCCTGGCCGTGCCGTCAGCTGTCCAACAGGTGATCGACCGAATGTCGGAATAGTTGACCTCTGACATCCTGCCACATCGCCTCCTTTCCAGCCACCAAGCCTTCAAAACATCGGGGATAGAAACAACACTAATGTGAATAACCCTTATCCAAGAATAGTACTTAAACACTCCCAATCTATCAGCCAGACAATTAGAAGGTTCCTGGAATTTTTGGTCAAACGCGAGACATTGTCCCCGGGGTCGTTATGTTCAATGTTCACACGTCAGTCATTGGAATGAACCACATACAGCTGACAAGCGAGAAAAGAAAGAATGGGAGACAATTTCAAGAAATCACTGGACAAAGAACGGGCTGGTGATGTCTACTAAAACGAGATTATGGCTGACCTTTCGTCAGGTGATGCATCTGTCGTCTTCACAGGCTCCTCCTCGCATGACACTGGGACTGTAACAATGATAACAGTCAGCATGAAGAGAACAACAGGCAGCTGACCACCTGGACTTGTTTGTCTTGTATCTGAAGAGACTAACAGACTTTGATGGATCTTTAATTTTCTTTTCTCAATCGATCTCAAATTTCTCCGCACACTAAATTAAGAAACATTGACTCAGGCCTGACGAGAGGAGGGTGGGACAGGGGGCTCTGGTGTACCCGGGTGCCCAGCTTAGGTCAGTGTGTGTGTGTGTGGGGGGGGGGGGCTTTTTTTTTCTTTTACTTGTAAGTAAATCTCTAAGGAAAGTACAGTAACACGGCTTCAAAATGCTAAGTAATTTTTTCCTTATTTACAGCAATTTTTCTTGAGAATATTGCATTTCTTCACTAGTCACTATATTTGCTCTTGTTTCATTTGTTCAGCAGCGGTATCTTATTATCTTTATTCAAACAACTTCAGATACACCATGCAGATCAAATATTATCAACCACATCCATACATTAACACATACAGTGGAGTATTTTAGTTGTGTAAACTTTTCAGATAATAAGCACGATGGGAGTCGTGGGACAAACATTTTAATTTCCACTGATCGACAAACAAAAGTCAGGGAAGTCTACGTACTCACCTGCTGAATCTTTGCTAAGAAGGCGTTGTTTATAATGTGGGATATAAAAGTCCATCTCCTCTTCCATATTAACTTGACAACGGCTCTCCTAAGATAAAAAAAAAATCCTTTATTGTTCAAACATCACAACTAAGAGATTGGTCAGTGATAACACTGGTTTACTTAATCTCTCTTGACCCACCTACTCTTACGGATCACCCCATCTCACCCAAGATATATTATTTATTTGACTGCTTATAAAAAATAAATACAATTCGTTAGAAATTCAACAAGAAATCCCAGAATTCAAAAAGATTAAACATATTTTTACTGAATGCATGGTATTCACATTGACAACGTTAAAAAGCCATAATTATTTGATGCTGGCCATACCAACCAGTGTCAAGATGTCGAAGTGCAGGTTGCCGACCTTAAGTTGCACCTCGTCGATCTCCGCCGGGGTTACCACGTGAGGCGTGTCCACCCGCACGTACTGTGAAACTGTGGGAAGCCCCGACCTTTGCGTCTGCGCGGAAACTGAGAGACATGCCAGACCAAGACTAGATAACAACATTTTGTAGTTACACTCATTAAGAGTTCTACAGATCTACACACAAACCATGAGGACACACAATTTGAATGAGAACATTTAGATTGCTAGAGGTCACAAGTAATAGCTGGCCGAAAATACATCTTATCTATTCATTTTATTAATTTCGTTAAAGAATTCAGGTAAAAATACTACAATACTTGTAGGTATGCCTGGAAGAAATGAATGGAGGACTGTTGCTACACAGAAATCAGTGACAGTACACCGAGGTTCTCTCAGTCTTAATTAGATGCATGCTAGTTAAAACTTTCAGCCATCCGCCATAATTAATAATGTCCCCTTTCGTGTCTGAACATGAACACTACCTCGTGCTCACTTTCCTACTGTCTGTACAAATGTTCACACTGAACTACAAACGACAAATCAGCGGCCACTCACCTGTGAACGGGGCGGAGTGCAAGCGTCTCTGAACAGACCTGTACACAGCTGTGGCGGTGGCTGCGCGCGAGGCCTGCGCAGTGCGTGGTGTTCTGTACGTCGTCAGATTCGGGGCGCTGATTGGTCGATCCCGAATGGAACCAGCATGCGCTCTGTACACACGTCTTTGCGATTGGTTGATTTCTGTTTTTAAATGACGGTACTTCCGCTTTTGGTCCTGCGTCTGAAATAAGCCGGGCACGCGTCTGTGTGTAAAGCTGCTGTATATCTTAGTGAAGTAAACAAACTTTTCAGCATGCGGACCAATATCACACGTAATAAGACTGATGCAAAACAGGTCCATCACCAAACAAGGTAACTTGATAACTTAGTAAATAAAATATTATCATCGTGTGCAGGCATTTTCAAAGTACTTTTGTACATCGATGTCAAAGATTCGCATTTATTCATAAACATTTTCACAAGGTTCAGTCTAGGAAATTCCCAACGAAATTCATCCGCTTGGAATCTACATGTAGTAGAAGACTGAGATATTAATTATTAAGTGAACACATTAAAGTGAATAAGCACAAATAATTGTTTTCCTTAACCAAAACGTTTTACCAATGGGGAGATGCTGAAGTAGGTAGTCGCATTCTTGGACATAAGAAAAACCTTTTTGAAAAAATGTCCTCGTACCTGGTGATGAAACTTTACCCTGAGTTTATAAAGAACTGTCAAAACTCAAAATCGTCTGAAAAGAGTGACGGGTATAACAAACTCTTTTATTAAAAAAATCATCACCATCTTCAGTGTACCTCATCACACTATACGGATCTGCAAAACCAGGCACTAGCCAGACTTGAATACTACACATTGCACAGACAAAGCAACATTTTGCGTGAACACGGACAGACACGCTCACACCAACTCCTGACTGAAGTCCAGTAGCCTACACACGCTCTAATACACATCTAGCCATCTTCATGTTTTGTGATTAAAGACATCTGTCAGCTAGAGAAAGTCCTGACTGGTCTTGATTACAGTCCCGACATTTTGGTAATCTCCGCTAAAGTAGCATCACTGAATTTTAATATTAGCAAATTTTTGTAGTCGCACAAATTTTAACGACACTAATTTTGTTGAGGTTTTTAAATTGTGATTTTCTTTATTATATTTTTTAAAAAGTTATTTTCAAGAACTTTACACAAGTGATAAATAGTGTAAATAACACAAATATTTTCTGCTGCAGTTTCAAAGTTAGTCATGGTTAGCTTAAATGTATGTACAAACAGGTTTCCCCTTTGTTTCTTACTCCTGTAATGGCGCAGTGCATTACTCGCTAGTCTCGGCATCTACTAATTCTAGCACATTCCATACAGCTCCTACATCACACGTACACCAACCAGCGCCATGTCTCGATGTGTTTACCTCCCTTCTTGAAAACCCGTAGTGGACATCTGACAGCTGATTTTCATAAAGCTGAAATAATTTACAATTTTTCCGAACAATCTAAATAGTTCATCATGAATCCTAAATATAAGCGATAAAAGAGGCACTGAGGAATATTATCATTACTTAATTAAATCACTTACAATGCAGAGGTTATTCACGTTCTGAGGAGAGATAGCTTACTGGAAAGTTGATTGCATGATATGCAAAATATCCATTAGTTTTAATATTATTTGTTTTTTAAAAATTGTGGATGGTTTACAAAAATCGTTAGCCAGACAAAGGCAGTAACCTGTCGTCTGCTTATGTTTTTTTTTTTGTCTTTCCACAGTAAGGTTGGCAAAGTGGATGTTCAAGGGTACTAACATCACGGAATGTTTGCTATAAAGATGTTAAGCATTGTGTCCAATTTGTCTGTGGGTATACAAATCCAAAAGGTGAACGTATATTTTTAGTTTGTAGCAGCTGAGATGTAAATCAGCTGGTATTGCTTTTGGACTTCGTATTTCAATCTTTGTCTTAATAATCTTGACAACCAATCATATGCTAGTCTACCTGTTTGATGCGGTTTGCTGAGAAGACTACTTCTCCTTTGAACATGTGTTTACTGCCGTGTTTTTCTCGCCCGAAGTCCCACTCCTCCGTCAGGTACTGCTGGTCCAGCAAGCGAGCCCGCCGCTCGTCTTCATGAGACAACAGGTTCTCAAAATCCTCAAGCTGTAGAAAGGTAAAGTGTGGTTTTATGATAATTATACTGTTAATGATATTTCATCGACGACGTAACTATTCCAAGTATCGGCTTATGACACAAAGAAACATATACACAAACTTCACTCTTTATTTCCTAAGGTATGTTCTTTGCTCCTTCCATTCTTTCTTCTCTTCATTTATTTGCTTCTTACTTACCCTGCTTGTTGAAGTTTTTTTTTTAAGAAAAATCTTTTTCATTCTTCCGTTTTTAGTCTATGTCCTTTTTTCTTCCGTTTTCTTCTTTCTTTCCTTCTCCGTCTTTTCTGTCTTTGCATAGTTCTTTTTTTGGCAATTAAAGAAGAAAATTACTTAGTATGCACGACTTACAGGAAATGTTCCCTTTTCTCGTCCCGTTGTCTCAATATGAACGTTCACTTTGTGAAACGCTTTTGCACGATCACACCTAGAGACAACCGAGACATGAAAAGGCATTTAGTAGTCTATAGTATCTACTTTATTTCTCTATTTAATCACTTTATTTGTGCAATAATGTATAGGCATTTCAAAAAGAAGTAATAACGAGAGAGCGTATATCTATGTGTCATTTGTATACTATTCCACCCTCAATATTACTAAGAATTGTTTTTTGCTATTTTATGCCATGCTAGCAACTAAGGCTATATCATGGCAAATATTACTAAGAAACAAAAAGCAAAACGCAGAGAATTTCAGAGTAAGTAAACTGTATATTATAACGGTTCGGGAAAACATGATTTTATACAGCGATTTTAGGGTAGTTGCCATTCTATCATGCTATAGCTCTTAGTATTCATAATGCTCTAGGACAGCAACACCACAATGAAATCAAACTATTGTCTGCCATCGAAAGAAGGATTAATGAAATCATCAATAGGTCAGTGAAGTTGTTCAGAAAGGTCCAGCACTGACCACAGGACGAGATCAAAGAACTCGTAGAGCTGGATGCGGCCTGCCTCCTCCAGTCCGCCTCGCATGTGCTTCACGCGGTGCATCAGCTTCAGGGGCGAGATGACCCGGTCACACATCTGGAAAACAGAGTTCGTCTCATCGTGTGCTCAGCCCTTAAGTAAACTGTTGTTCTTTTGCTGTTTAATAGCTTTCTCCGTGTAACTGAGCTTTAAATTCTTTCCTTTCCTTTTTGAGTCTTTTATCTTTCCTTATCTCTTCCTTTATTTTCTCTGTCTGCTGCTTTTTTGTTCTTTACGTTCTTTTTCCTGCTTAATTTGTCTTTATTCACTTCCACTTTCATTTCTAAAAGCGTCACTGTTTTGATAGCCAGCTCAGTTTTGTAGATGAAGGTATACACTTCGTATACCAGGTTGATTCTGTTAATTATTATACATACATTATACATATTGTGCCAAGAGGAGGGCAACGATCAATGTGTGTAGTAGATGATCATGCTGTGTAAATTATTTCTGGTGTGGATACTCGGCTATCTCATACCTTAAGTGTTCTCAGGAGAGTGCGTGGATGCAGTCGGAGTCCCTTCATGTCGCTGGCTTCGTACGTGGCATACGCCAACCGGATGTTGCGCAGTTCCTCGAAACTACACAAAGCGCCATCACAGTATGTCAGGTAAAGTCAGGTCAAAGGTGAAGTTGTTGACCTAATTCACTTAGAACGGCATTTAAGATTATTTGTGCAATATTCTGCTTAAGCCTCTCTGTCATTCACAGACTCATTCCTATTCCTTTTTTTAGAAGATGATTGAGGTTTCTGAAAGCTTTTGTAGTAGGAATGGTTGAGAGAGGGCTGCTACATGTTAGCACGGGCTGAAACAGACTTGCCTGTCTCTAAATGCCTCATCCAAGATGTCCCAACACAGTAATCACTCCGACATGGCGGTATAATAGATACGACTCACAATATGGACAGTCTACATCATGTGTGGGTGGCTGTACTGCTGGGTCTTTGAGTGGAGAGCTGTGCCTCCAAGGGAAGCTCTGTGTGTATGTACATTTGGAACTATGAACTGGGAGCTGTAGATGAGGACTTGTGAATGCGGAGTTGTACATGGGCTATTGTGTATGGAGCTCTACACGGGGAGATGTGTATTTTAAGATGCACACAAAAGCAAAAACAAGTCGACATAATCAGACCGGGTACTATTGGCTGTTTTCCTTACACCTCACAAGATCTGAACGCATTCAGTCAGTCAACGACAAGTACAGAGTTAATAAAAAGGAAACTAAAGAAATAAACTCTCTTGACCCCAAGATAATCAAAAGAAAGAAAACGGAGACAGAAAGCTGGAACTTGTTTACCTGAAGAGTTCGAGCTGTACAAGTGTTAAATATTTGCATACGTGTCGTGTTTGAGCTATGAAAGAGTTATTTATTTACCTACCTAAACAGTTTGCGATGTAGAAGTGATATGGACCTGCGGATGACACAAAGATTCCAGTCTGCTGTGTGCATGTTGAAGCTGCGATGGAGGGCCTGGTGCAAGAGTTTCAGCTCTATCATCCGCTCGAGCTGCTGCACACACGACATGACGAGAAAAGATCAGTAACTGCTTCAACAGGCAGGTAGCGAGGAGCGAAGACAAGGTCCACTTTACAGGTTGACCACAAGTTCTGACACGAGGTGAAAGGTCACAAACGAAAAAAAGATGTAGACCATTCCACTTAGAAAGTTAATGGGTTAAAAAAAAATAATGATAAACACCTTCAGACTAAACAGACAAAGATAACCTAGGATAAAAAGACTAGTCAACAGTTATAAAAGCTGTCTTTATTTGTGGAAGGTAGACGAATCATTTTCTTCTGTTTATCTTTAAATGTGTATTTAAGTTTGCTTACACACAGTGACTGGAAAATAGATAGGTATCTAGTCCCAGAGATATGAGTCATCAAATGTATAGACTGGGTGATGAAAGGCGATGAAAGAAAACTTGACTGACTGGATGACTTACAGAGAGACTCATGCCATCTTTCTGTACTGTCAGGTCAGGCGGTACATTCTCCTTCACAATGTTTTGTGGGAACTGGAACCAGAGAAACAGTCACGTATACAGGAATTCTCCTGAGGTAGGTACAAATAAAAAATCCCATATTATATACTAGGCCATACATTTCCATATAATAAGTGAATAAATTTCTTAGATTATAAATTAGTTTCACTATATGACAGTGTTAGTAAATGGATGATTATTATTATTAAGCAGAAAACTGCTAGTACAACTAACTAGGTGAACAGAAATTCCTAACTGGGTTGTGGGCTTCACAAGGAGGCGAGGTCTAAGCTGGCCCTGTTACCTGAAATCAGTGTCTACAGTCGCGGCCTTTGTGGGCGACACAAAGCAGGTAAGCGCCATTTCAGCGTGGGTCGGCAAGGTAAACACTGGATCGAGAGTAGCTATCTATGGCTGGCATTCACACTTTACAAGAACCGTTGAACACAATGAAAAGGAAATCGGTCGCTAGACTAATTGTCTTTTTTCAATACTCTTTGCTGACAAAGTGGATTGGGTGGACAGCAATGTTCCATTATAGGGGTATACACATGTAGGTTAAGGTTTTGTCCCCATTTGGACAATCATACCACTTTTAGAACTATTTGTGAATTATGCAATCTGTTTTTCTTGGTTAATACCTGATTAAAGTGTAGTGAAGAGAATATTAAATGAAAGCTGCTGACAGAAGTAAGCATAACAACTAAAGAGGGAGTGATATGGTCAGTGAAATTCAAAGAGGTAGGGATTAGGAAGAGAAAAGGAAAGAGATAGGGATAGATAGAAAGCAACGAAAAAAAAAAACCCCGTAGTAAAACGATAGTTTTGATCCTCAGAAAGAGACTCCATGTGATTGACAACGGCTTTTCAGTAAATGTAGTCGTCGATTCTTACCGAGGTAAACTGAGCTTTTCTGTTACTGCGTGTCATCAAGATAGGTGCAAGCTTCAATCGTCGCTAATTCGTGCTTTTTATATCATTGAGGGGAATTTCAGTTGAGCCAAAAGCTTTCTAAATTCTACCAAATGGGACAAATTTACTCTAGACCATAGACAATAGCGATACCCGGAATACTAAGGGGTAGGGGAGAGAAAGATAACAAGAAATTTCGCTTCTTTGCTCACCCGCAGATTGGCTTTGAGAGTAAAGTTACAGCAGGAACAAACACGACAACATACATTACATAAATGTTATCTCGTGGCAAACACGGGCTGTACGGGTGTCAGCACAACAAAATGACAAGGCTATTAGTATACACCAGCAACACTTAAGCTGACACAAAATGACCCCACCGCCCCGTCTTTTGATTCTGCAAGAAAGGAGATGGCACTCACACATGGTCTGACATGTTGACAGCACCTCGTGCAGGTACTTCCAGGTGTCCCTAGTTTGCCGCTGTGGTTACAGGGCTAGCTTAGTATGACATGAAACCCGCTTATAACGACAGTCAGATTCATTTCTATTTCATGTTTCAAATTATTTTTCTCTGACATGCAAGCGCTTAAAAATCGGTATAAAACATATAAACTGGTCTTACCCCCAGCATCCTTGCTAGGCACCTGGAGAAAAAGTTTATAACATTTGAAAGTTAAAAGATAATACAAATAAAGTTATGCACAATATCATGATTAATATCCTTTCCTTCCTTCTGAATTTGTACTGTTACATTACTTATATCTTATTTGACTTGTTTTGAACCAGATAATTTTGAACGCACCCAAGTTCATCCCAGGTAAGAAAGTCTTTGCGACTTGGATAGCGCAGGTGAACCATTCTCTGTATCGCAGCTACACACCAGCATTCAACATTCGAGGAGAGTTCTACCTGTACAACCAAGAGATTAAACTTATGTATGAACTTGAAACACTTTCCCTCGTCACATAGTTACGCTGTCCTCAACAGAGTACGTGTAGTTGCTGTCAGGTACTCAGGTACACGAGAGAAGGTTCCGGCTTCGAATTTCTTACTTGTATACATGCGATATGTTTCCTTGATTATTTCACCTTGCCGCTCAATTCGTAGGCACAACACAGTCCCCCTTTCCTTCATGCTGTTCGGGGATTGATTCCAAAAAAAGCAAAACGTGTAACGTACACATAACCGTTGCCACCCGGTGACGACAGGTGTGCCAGGTGTGCACAGACTTGCCGCATATCAAGAGATTGTCTCTCAAGCTGTTGCTTTCACTTGTCGGCACTGAAGCTCAGCTCGTCTCAAACAACTTCACCCAGCGCCTGGCGATATTCCGCTCATAAATTACGAGTTTCTGTAGGAGGCGATAAGCGGATAGACAGGAGGTCGCCGCTAGGCTTTGTTGTGTGAAAGGACTTACAATCGTGAGTGACAGTTGTGATGGTGGGTGAGGTCTGCGAATATGTGCACCTGCGTGTGTGTGAGTGTGTGCGTTTGTTCGTGTAGCATAAACGGAAATTAAATAACCTGTCAGATTTACAACGCTTTACTCGACTGACGATAAATAATTAAAAAAAAGTCAGCACCTCTACAAATAGCACAATCATGCCTTCAGATGTTATACGTACAAGAAATTATCCATACCTCTAAAACTTCGTAAGATTCACTTAATTCATGAACCCCATGCAGCTATAAACAGTCGAAGAAAGACAGGAACAGACAGGAGTGGAACCCATAAGTGAGCTGTGGACGCTGACCACGTCACCGAGAGCCGTTACTTTTATACAGGTAAACACTCCGCCTTTGATCACGATTGGGTGTGGTTTAGTGACCATTGCCTGTTGGCAGCATTATTTTGACGAGCTAACCAACAAGCACTAATAGTGCAATATTTTTGTAACTTACACAGCTAAGTCAGGACTTTAGCAGAGGATTGTCAACTCTCAAGCACATCAGGTCACGATGTCGAAGGACGTAGTGCATGGATGATGGTCACCACAGACCTGCGAGTTCACAAGATAAGGAGAAGCACTCAGTGACACCAGGGAAGCAGTATGGAGAGGAAGAAGAAGCTCACATTGTCAAGGGCAGGCACGAACCCTGTCGGAAATGCCAGTTGACCGATGACGTCTGACGGTAACTGCGTTGTCTGGTGACGAACAACTGGGTCAATGCATGTGTCAACGAAATTATTGTTGGCATCGACAAGAGAAAAGACAGAAGATTATTCCCAATTTGGTCTACAAGAGATAAGACAGACGACTATTCCCCATTTGGTCTTGATGTCTTGTAGGACAAATCCCTACGGAGGACAACAACGGACAATGATGGCTGCCGACCGCATTAAGAAATCCTGTCCAGTCATTGAAATATTCGATAGCTTGTTCCTTAAATCGACTAAAGGTATTTATCCGTCCCTTGGTCAAACTGGTTGTCACGGCAACCTACTGGGCATACATCGATTACTCGGCGCTGTAAGCCGAAATCGCCGAGTCAAATTTCATAAAAGAGATGGTAATTAATATTGACCTACTTGACTGGCAGACGACACACTAGCCATCCTATGCCTGCCAGTAATATCAGAGACAGAGTGTGCACAGTTACCTGATGTCCTTTACCTCGGTCACAATCAAATGGAACTCTCTCACTTTCCATATCCGCCACCTACTCTCACTTCTTGTTGTTCGGTTCCTCTTTGCATTTTCTGCATTTGACTTTATTAATAAATAGTAGTTTATCCTGTATTTCATGTCCTATTCGTTTGTTTTCCTGTCCCTTGTATCCTGTCCCTATCTCGTTCTTGTTCTGAGGCGCAAAGAGCATGCTCCTTAGGAGGGTGAGTATGCGTTTTACACATTTTGCATTTATTATTATTAAGTGATCAAGGTTTGATCAGATAATAACATGCAATAACATCATGAGAAAGAAGGCAACCAGTGACATTACTCGTGTGTACCATTGAGGTTTACCCTGACTTTCAATGGGTGGAAGCCATGATAATGCCTTTTTCGTGAAAGTATCAGTGAATTTTTTTCTGCAAGATGCATGCAGTTCGGGAAGGTCGGCAACTGTAGACTGTCGATGTACTCTTATAAGCAATAAGCTGCCGATGATTCGCAAAATTTTATCTAAGAGGAATGGAGCTGTTCTGGTGATGTGAACTCTGTTTAGTTGTGAATTGTCAGCCCGACAAGTAGAGCCAGAATAATCAAGGTTTGTTCAACTCTTGTATTCTATAATTGGATTCTTTTTCTCTTTTTTTGTTTTGTCCCTTTCATCTCCTCCCAATTTTGCCTCGTTCTGTTATTTGTTTGAATGAATGATTGAAAACATAAAATTGTGTTGAGCCTGTCAAATACTTGGCTTTAATAATTAATGATATAATTGGGTGTCAACGAACATCATAGCAGATAATTACTCTCTTTCTCCCCCGGCTAGTTAATCACAAGACATAAAAGGCAACTCTTGTGTGCTAAAGCAATGAGTTTTAAACATTTTACCAAACCTCATGTAAGCCTACTTTTTTCAGCACACCTACTTTTTTAGCCACATCAGTTGGCTTCCTCTACAGCTGATGCCGTGGTCCTGGAAAATATCTCAGAGATACATAAATAGGAAACAAGAGAAACATTATTTGCATTCTCCTATGGCAATAGAAAGGGTTTGGGTTTTTTTTTGTTTGTGTAAAATAGCATTTACGGTAGAAGACCTACTTCTTTTTGTCCAAACTATGCTCCAAAATGTGCAAATGATGGAGAAGGGCTGTTACAACGAAAAGCTTCCTAATAAACAACTAGGTTGTCTCGACACTAGCAGCTCTGGGTTTAGATAGCAAGTAGTGACAATGAGCTGCTGAAAGCTAATGGTTAATCTTTTGGCTGCTCGTCAAAACTCGCTTGCAGCAAATTCAACTGTAATTTCAGCAGACAAAAAGCCGAGGCCTGAAGCACTTGACGAAAGATTGTGGTGACGAGGCCACAGGCTGTGTTTTTGTGGGCGATGTGAGGGGCTGGTGAGCCTCTGACCTTTAACGCTTCACAGAGTTGGACATTTGCTTCTGCCTCCACCGGTCGTTTGCCAACTCTTCCATTGATTGGTGTTTTCTGCCTTCTTTGTCACTGCAAGAGGCGCAACTCTGGAATGCTTTTAATGTGTTTCCCGCCGATGGAGGACTGGACCAGCATGTGAATGAATGGCATTTTATGGCAACCTGGCTATAATGTTGTGAAAATCATATATGAAGCGATTGAAGATGACTCCTACAATTAACAGAATATAAAAATATATCCTGCAGACAATGAGATTTGTTAAGGTAAGTGTGGAAGTCGTATGTACTGTACACTAAGACGATCAGAGAACGGAAGCAACTGTTGACTGTTGACCATCGTGGAGATACCAGGAAAGTTCCCAGACTGACACCATTTTGTTCCCGAAATATCAAATAATTCCAGGGTTAAACAGACTGCCTCGCCATCAAAAAAACTTATATTCCAAAGATTGGAGAAAAAGAACAATGATTATTTTCTCGTTCAGATCAACGCTCGAGAGAAGAAAGACTTAATAAAAGTTTATTTGAAGGAATGGTTTCCTGGGCAAATAGGGTGAGAGAAGGCTGAGTAGTACTTCTGAATACATGATATTTCTTAAAGAGATAGGTTTTGAGGCCGATTGGAAGGATTCAAATATAGACAAAGCTGAAAGAGAAGTGGGGACAGAATTCCAAACAGAGGAACCTGGGAGTAAAAGAAGCATCACCCATCTGAGACGTGGCACACAAGCAGACGGAAGAGACCAACTCGGTGGTGAGACGTCAGTAGCTCAGACAGGTGTGCTGAGGACAAGGTTGTGAACAAAAGGGTAGCACGTGTGGCCCTCTTGTAGTCGGTGCGAGCTGCACTGGCAGTCACTGAAGCACGAGGAGAAGGAAGGCAATACGAGTGCATTATTCTGAACCCTTTGAAGTTTGTCCAGTAGGCGGTTATGGAGATTAATGAATAGAGAGTTGTAGTAATCCAGGCAGGATATCACAAAAGTAGACATGAAGTTTTGGTGGCAAAATTTACAGTAAGGTCAGATGTAACTGTAAAGATCAAGTAAGATGAGCTTACAGGTATTTTGATAATGCATGAATTTCAAACGAAGAGAGCATTGTTTATCGCCCATTAAAGAGCAGCTAACACTGTCCAGCGAGAAGCCAACCAGTACAAAGGTTCATTTAACACGAACGTCATGTCAAAGGAACTTCTCTTAGAAGAGGCCATACGTGTAAAAAAAAATTATTTAGTTTCAAGCAGTCTACGAAACTAATGTTAAGGGGTCAGGTAATAAAATCCGTCTATCCTCTGTCCTCCAGCAGGTTTACCGTTGTATACCCCAAGATCTCCCGTGACTAATATATGGAGAACACACTGCTCACACCTGGTAACAGTCGCCAATAGATCACACTTGAATGTCGGGTTGGAATCAATTATCTCTCTCTCACACACATACACACACTCGCACACACACGCACACACACATGCACACACGCGCGCGCACACACACACGCAGAGAAACAGGGGACAGGATGTCTATGTGTGTGTGGGCGGGTGTTGTGGGCGTGTGCTTTTTTTTGAAAACTTTTTCCGAAACCTCTTTGCAGCGGTCTCTAAATGGGATTAGTTCACGAACTGAAAATAAATGCGAGGTGGGAGTGACATAATGATCCGTTGTGCTGTATGTTGCAGCAGGCTTTGGGATGCCGTCCATAGACATTTCTGGTATTAACGGAAACTTTAAAGAAAGAAACCTATATCAAGAGAAGTAAAATCACAGTTTAGTGCTTTTCTTGTCTCACAGACACACCAATCTCCAAACTCAAAACCTACATTCAGTAATTTGATAGATTGAAACCATTTTCACTAACTGTTAGTCTGAATGTTCCCAGACATTTGTGCCAAGGAGCGCTCAGTCAGCACGTTTAGTCAATTTAGGAAATAAATTTAGACACTGCAATTTTGTTGCCACAGTAAAAACATTTAAGCACTCCTCGGCGTTTATGTATTCTTGGTTAATTGAGATAAGCCCTGTGCGTGTCCAGACCTCTCTGTCTCCAAGCATGTCCTGTCTGCCTGAATAATTCATGTGGAACCCAGGCTGCGCCTGACCCGCTGTTGCTTTGTTCTCCGGCGATTTTTCTTTCTTGTGCAACATCTTTGCTTATCTGTATCCATAGACTTCTTTTAGTTACAAGTTGTATTTGTTTCTCAAGATTTTCTTTGTTACTGTTTTTACTGCTTGAAGTTGCCTTGCTTTCTTTTTGTGAAAGGAGAGGATAATACGAGAGAGGGAGTTGCAACCAGTTGATGCTGAATGAACATGCGTTCATTGAAGGTTTATGTTTTTCATGTTCAAGAATTTTTCCTATGAATACTTAGCTCATACGGAGTGTATGATTGCGTCTTCTCATGAATTAATGAATTAACAACTCCCCCGTTTCACTGGGAGATAATAATATTGGAGATCGTATACGCATGCGCACGACGGTAAGCAGATTCGCAATTACAACCTGATGGACCTTTTAAAGTGAAAGTGTGTCCTAACTACACAAGGAAAAGATAATTAGATAAAGGCATCGTTCCATTTGCTCAAATGAAGAACACTCTTCATCAACCCAGGCAACAGTCCTTAAGAGCACTAAGTTGTCATTAACCACATTTTGCCAGAATTGAATGTCTGGACCTTGAGGACCACACAATAAATTAACACAGAGGAGACTAAGGGGAGTAAAAGGAAGGACACATAAAATCGTTGGTTAGACTTTCCCTGCTACGTGTCAGTGCTTGGATCTTCGTCAAATGCGATTAGTTTGTCGAGAAAACTCTCCTCACAAAATACGAGCAGAAGAAATTCAGGGTAAAGAAAGGTCTGGTCTGAAATGGTGACCGTTCTCTAGAGGCAAGAACAATCAATCGACCTTCAGGATAAAGACAAGAGGGATTTCAAGATTGCTAAGAAGTAGGCTTTGAACTCAGGGCAGCATACAGGGTCGAGAAAAGTAAAGATTCTATCCTGTCACAAAAGGAAAGAATTTCTCATGTCAAAAAAGAATAATCCATCACGTCAGCAGAAAGAAAGAGTGCATCACCTCAGGAAAAGAAAAAAATAAATCTCTCTCTCTCACTCACACACACACACACGAAAATACATGAGTTTTTGATCTGATAATTAATAAATTATGTTTAAATACAAGAGAAAGGTGGTGTGGATGTAAAAGTACTTACATAGCTCAGTCAGGACTTTAGGAGAGGATTGTCAACTCTCGAGCACATCAGGTCACGAGGTCGAAGGACGTAGTGCATGGATGATGGTCACCACAGACCTGCGAGTTGACAAGATAAGGAGAAGCACTCAGTGACACCAGGGAAGCAGAATGGAGAAGAAGAAAAAGAAGCTCACATTGTCAAGGGCAGGCACGAAGCCTGTCGGAAATGCCAGTTGACCGATGACGTCTGACGGTAACTGCGTTGTCTGGTGACGAACAACTCGGTCAATGCATGTGTCAGCGAAATTAATGATGCCATCGATAAAAGATAAGAAAGAAGACTGTTCGCAACTTGATCCCCCCGGCCTGAATAAAGTTCGAGAGAAATAACTCGTTCATGGGTATAGAACTTTATTTATGACCATAACGTTCATCAAACTTGGAGAAAACCTATTGGTTATCAATTTTCTGATGTATATGACATGTGTTTGTGTAGTTCTTTTTGCGAAGAATTACCACATTTATTTTCAGGTCAACCCAATTACAAAACAAGCGAGATTTAAAAGATTTTTGTAGTGCAAATAAACATCAAGTTAAGCATGAAATTAAGGAATCACGTTTAATCGGATTGGTTGTCACGGCAACTTACTGGGAATGCATCGATTGCTCGGTCCTGTAAGCCTTCATCACGGGGTCAAAAGTCGTAGAAGGGATCGCAATCGATGTTAATCTACTTTGAGTGGCAGACGACACATCAGCGATCCTCAGCCTGGCAGTAAGATCACAGACAGAGTGTGGACAGGTTCCTGATGTCCTTTACCTCGGTCACAGTCACGTGACCATGATTTGGTCAGATAATAACATGCAATAACATCAAGGCAACCAAGTCAGCAAGAAAACACTCGTCTGTACTATTGAGGTTTACCCTGATGTCCAATGGGTGGAAACCATGATGATTCATTTTCGTGAAAGTAAATGTTATTTTCAAGCGCTGGCACACAAAATACACGAGCGGGTGAGCGCCAATGTATTCATAGAGGTTGATGTAGAATGTTGCTGAATGCGTATTAACACTTCAAGGCAAAGAAGGTTTTATGATAAAGTTTCAACTTTTGTGTAACTGCATTCACTTGTTCTGCCGTTGTACAAATCAGTTAATTATTTTTTTCAGCAAAGTGTACGAAGCTCAGCATGGTCAGCAACATTTGTCGAAATGAAGAATATTCCTAACACATCCAGTCGTTCATTTACAGACTTTCACACACAATAAAGCGATGTTATCTACAGTGTCCAGTGTACTTGTTTCGATTATGTCACGAATGCTTAGCCCTGAATAATTGTGTAGGCCTGTGGTTATTAGCGTAAAAATATTTGACCAATTTTAGAAGCAAGCACAATCTAAAACGAGTATTAAAAAAAGATAAAATCCTGCATCAGAAACATGCATATGTTGACAGAATAAAATACAAGAAACTCCAATAATTTAGGTTCTAAGAAAAAGATAAAAAAGACAGTTCGCAATATTAACAGAACCCCTAAACAGCATGTTGATGCTCGCCATTAACTAGAATCTTGCTGGTCTCAAGGGAAGCAGCTTCAGCTTTCAGTTGGTGGCGAATGATGGTCCGGGTTACCTGCCTTCCTCCATGTCCAGAAGAGGAAGACGATCTTCAGACCATCAATCGATGATTTGTGTTCAGTGACGACAAGGAAAATGTATGAGTAGGGAGGATGGGAAGTAAGTCTTGTATATTATTACATTCTATAGACTGTGATTTTGTCCCATGTTAGCTCCAGGATAGTCTGGCTGACTTTTCTCCAACGCGTTGTTGGGTGGGGAGGAATGGCCACAACGATGTTTGCTTTGGTGATGTGAATGCTGTTTGATTGTCTTGTGAGTTTGACAGGTGGAGCGATTGCCTGTACAACTTCTGTATTCTATAATTGCAATGATTTTGCCAGTTTGTCGCTTTGTTCTTTTATTCTGTTCATCCCCTCCCAATTTTTTGCGCGTACTATTATTTGTTTAAATTAACGATTGAAAACATAAAATTGTGTTGAACTTTTTAAGTAGATAGCATTAATGATTAATGATGTAGTTGGGTATCACTGAAAGTTATGGCAGAGAATTACTATTACTCCATTTCATCATCAACCAATTAATCACAAACATTTGCATTTTGGTTTGGATTCCCCAATAACATTTGAATCAGACTTAATCGATCAGTTTTGCATGTAATCATTGATTTTGGGCGCATCGATTTGTCTCTTGAGTTTAAGTAACACATGGAAATTGCTTACTACTGATTGTATCGTTTGAAATGCAGCAGCAGATAAAACAACGATGAAATATATCTTGTACACAGAGAAGCGAAACCACAGCCCACTGATTTCCTTTCCTCTGCCAACTAATTCAGATTCAATCCCTATTTCTATTTCTGGTGCAGAAATCTCTTCTGTTCGCCGTTAATGAATTTCCTGGAAGCACAGATCCTAATTTGGCACTATTGTCCAGAAAATGCAAAGTCTCACTAAAATCAGACTTGGCAAGGCTGGATACCCTTTAGGCTTGATTACAGGAATTCAACACAGCTTCTGAGTATCCTGGGGGCAGAAATCAAAGAAAATTAACAAAAGATGCTAAGGCAGGTACTTGATGAGTAGTCCAGTAGTTTGTAATAGGGTCACAGGTCATAGGTCATCAAGGGATCGCTTCTGTTGACTGAGTGGGACGCAGCACTCCCAGTATACTCGCCTAATATCGTGTTAATATGTAAGCAGCAGCTGAGCGATCACACGCCCATCACACGCCTACATCAACGAATGGCATAAGACCTCAGCTCAAGTGCTCTGCCGATTGACCTCATCGTATTCCAGAGGTCACCAGCTGTGTAGTTCCTGCCTGAGCAGACGACACTGAGATGTTCCGATATGATAAGGTTATGCATTCTTAAACAGCCTTTCCAGTGTTCTTCCACATCTCATGTAAGCCTCCTATTTTCAGCACGCGTACTTTCATCTTCAGTAAAGACAACAAGTGTCAGTCATATACATGCATGAATCCTGCAACAATCCTGCAACAATCCTGCAGCAATCCTGCCTGCGCTGAATGACTTCACTCATTCCTGGTAAGCGTATCTTCTCTCTCTATATATATATCTTATTTCATCTATTTTAAGGTAAATATTAAGCATACAGCAGAATGACTAGTAAATGGTGGCAGCAGAATCTGTGGTGGTCAAGAGATAAGGAGGGGAGAAATAAAGGAAGAGACAGAGACAAAGCCAGTTACATTAATTTTCTTTATTCGGTGAAGTTTGTGACCATACCGATATAGCAGGCAAGAACATCTATGCACAACAGCTGTATATATAAAGCAGTCTACATTGACTGGTATCAAGTTGCCCTCTTCATCTCCAACCATTATGACAGATTATTAAAACTGCCAGTTACAAAGTAAATAAAACAAATACAAAGAAATTTATGTGATCTCTTATTTTGAGTACATTTTCATTTTACATAAAACAAATCGCACTATGCATTAAAAGTGTTTGTAAACAATGTAGATAGATGGAATTTGATAAGGGTTCTTTAAATATTTTGGACGGTATACAGTTGGCAAGGTAAATGTCTATGGGATAGATAGCAATTGCACGAAAATGCTTTTAGAATGTCGCGACTAAAACCCCGAGTCCATGGTGTACGGTGAATAGGGTCTATATCTATTGTTATTTAATGCACATGTCAAACGTATTGTATATTGATTGAAATTAATTACTTTACCACATGATCATTTACCAGAGAGAGAGAGAGAAGCATAGACCTACTTATGGGACCTGATCTCTGAAGTTTTAATAAATCTGAAAAGAAGTCTCGCATGAAGATGTCTAGCTAAATAGCTGATGCTCTTTTTGACAAATGTCCTCTAGAAGTATAAAGCTATAGGTTAAAACTATAAACCTGTCGGATATTGTATCAAAATTACAATTTCCCAAAGGCGACATTTTATGTTGAGATGGTGACGACATTAACGTGGAGGACTGGAGCGGTATGAACACACTTCTGTCCATCCTACATTAGTTGACTAGCTGATGCTGAGTTCCTGCAAAATCTCAGAGATACATGAAGAAGTGAAACTTTATTGGCATTTTCACTCGGCAATACTGTTTTTGTTTGTGTAAAATCGCATTTACGGTAGAAGACCTACTTCTTTTTGTCCAAACTGTGCAAATGATGGAGAAGGGCTGTCACAACGAAAAGCTTCCCAATAAACAACTAGGTTGTCTCGACACTAGCAGCTCTGGGTTTAGATAGCAAGTAGTGACAATGGGCTGCTGAAAGCTAATGGTTAATCTTTTGGCTGCTCGTCAAAACTCGCTTGCAGCAAATTCAACTGTAATTTCAGCAGACAAAAAGCCGAGGCCTGAAGCACTTGACGAAAGATTGTGGTGACGAGGCCACAGGCTGTGTTTTTGTGGGCGATGTGAGGGGCTGGTGAGCCTCTGACCTTTAACGCTTCACAGAGTTGGACATTTGCTTCTGCCTCCACCGGTCGTTTGCCAACTCTTCCATTGATTGGTGTTTTCTGCCTTCTTTGTCGCTGCAAGAGGCGCAACTCTGGAATGCTTTTAATGTGTTTCCCGACGACGGAGGACTGACCCAGCATGTGAATGAATGGCATTTTATGGCAACCTGGCTATATGTTATGAAAATCACATATGAAGCGATTGAAGATGACTCCTACAATTAACAGAACATACAAATTTATCCTGAAGAGAATGAGGTTTGTTAAGGTAAGAGTGGAAGTCGGGTGTGCTGTACACTAAGACGATGAGCGAACGGAAGCAACTTGACTGTTGACCATCGTGTATGTGTCAGGCACGTTCCCAGATTGACACCATTTTGTTCCCGAAATTTCACATAATTCCAGTGGTTAAACAGACTGCCATAAAAAAACCAACAGAAAACCCCTCTTCAAAAGAAAAAATAAATAAACAAAAAACAAAAACAAAACAAAAACAAAGCAAAAAACTCCCAAACTTATTTTCCAAAAATTGGACAAAAGGAACAATATTTTCTCGTTCAGATCAACGCTCGAGAGAATAAAGCAGACCTAATAAACGTTTATTTGAAGGAATGGTTTCCTGGGCAAATAGGGTGAGAGAGATTGAATGGCGTTTGTTTGTGTGTGGGCTTTGGTAGCGAGTATGTGTCTTGGTGTTTTGAAGTCCATGTGAGTTGGAACTCTGGGACATTCTACTAATAATAATCGAATTTGTAAAATCCTGTACATATAAGGTCAATGAGCTGCACACAAAAGTCCAAAAATAAACCCACAGCCACCCACACAGTAAACTTAACTGTCAGCAAACAGATAACACCATGACAAAAATAAATGCATGGATGAGGAATTGTGGAGTGGGAGGAACTATACTCTTGATTGTACAAGATGTTTCTTAAATAGAGGGGTTTGAAGCCTGATTTAAAGGCTTTATATGTAGACACACGAGAAAGGGGAGGAAAATTCCAAATAGTGTCAACAAAAGAAGCCTCTGCCGATTGCTTCCGTGTGATGCGAGGCACAAAGAGGAGGGAGACACAAGGAAGATACGAACCCGGGTGGTCCTGCAAAGCACAAGGAAACGGAACTTACATCACAGGCATTTCGATAATGCAGGGAATTCAAATTTACTATACGTAGATTATCTCCACTTTCTGAACACTGCCTAGCGAGAAGCTAACTAATAAATATATTCATTTAAGGCAGAGTGAGAACTACCTGACCGCCATAGGAGAAACAATTTCTCTTAGAGTCCGTCGTAGTATTTGTATGTGTTTATACTATGTTAACTCTTTCAAGTCTGTGGATGTCCACTATTTATTACCCCAGGTTAATGGTAAGTTTTATTCTGGGAAATGCTGATCCCCAGGTTCAGTCTAAAATCAAGATTAATTCAGTTTGAAATAAATAAAGTTATAGCTAGCGTGTACATTCTCTAGAATCCAAAGCTTACCACTTTCTGGAAACAAGTATCTAGGGACTCTTACAGGAGACAAGCAAAAAAAAAAAAAGAAAAAGAAAAAGCAACTCCCCCTCCCTCTTCAAAAAAAGAAAGGCCAGTGCTAAAGTCGCGATGTGCGGTGCCCACGCACACTCTTTTTGAAGTCTCTGGAATCTTCCTGCTTGAACTGAGCCGTGGCAGAATTACATCACGATGCTTTGTGAGGAAAACAGTCAAAAAACAGCCTCCCTGCTCCGGCCGTCTGCAAGTGTCGCAGGGATTCTCGAGACAATTGTGCGAGGAAAGCAGACAGGGTATGGGCGTGACAGGTCTCTTAAACATGGCCTTTCACAGAGGCTACCAGGGACAGAAAAAAAAGAACGATGGAGATCTGGATGAGAGACACACTTGGACACTCTAACACCTTCCCACACACTTGTGCACGCACGCACACACGCGCACGCTGTTACACCCGCATGCACACAGACACACACACTCTCTTTCTCACAAATATTCTGTCTCTCTCACACACAGATATTAAGGGAGAGGGAGGGCAAGGAGAGAGAGAGAGCAGCACACAGGGACCAGTACACAGACCCAATTAAAATCGCAGACTGCGGTAAACCATTTCTTACTTTATGCTGCTACTTTGTTTTTGCCAGCAAAATGCACTGAATCTCACTTGTGAAAACATTCAAGCCTCTGACATTTTGATGTCACGTGTTGCATGACAATATCGAAGGCAAAAACGACAAATTATCCGTTGGAGAAATTAACTCTGGCGCTCAATCTAATAATCGTGATGCGCGCAGCAAGGGTTTACTCAAATGAACCGGCAAACAAGTTTGGACTTAGCTCTCAACAAGCTGTCGACCTGTGGACCAGTGTTCATCCCTCGCCTTTGCCATAAAATAATTATTTCCTGTGACCTTTATACACAACTTTGCAAAACTAGGTAAAACATTTAATGACCTTTTGCCCGCTTAAAGACCGGCCTTATAGGACTGTCCTAGCTAGACAACTCCGGTCCTCGTCTGATGATCGTCTCCTTACTCTTCATGTCACCAGAACAACATCATATGATTTTTAGTTGCTGTGCAGCGAAACAATAGAACTCTCTCCCTTTCCATGTCCACCACCTATCCACTATTGAATACTTTAAACTTACACTGAAAACGCACCTCTTCCGTAAACATTACTCCTAACAACCTTTCCCATAATGTTAGTCCTTTTTCACACGAAACCATCCACTATAACTGAGACCTATCTGAGAGAGATGACTGAAACCAGTCGAGTGGGGAGCCTGAGATACCATAGAGAATACTGAGTATGAATGAGATTAATGTGGTCTATAATATCAAAATACTAGAATGTCTGATCAGAATAAATTATAATAAAATGTACAAGCCTATATATGTTGAGAAAGAGTGTGTGTGTGTGTGTGCACGCGCTCTTTCAGATGATTTTTTTGCAGAGTTCTCTATATTGGATTAGTTCAGGAAGTAGAAATAAATGTGGCGTGGAAGAGAACATAATAACATCATCGTGCAGGATGGTGCACACACTTGGAAGTCTGCCACAACGATCTCTGGTATTAGGAACAATTTCAACGAAAGCCTTCAGGGAAAAATACTGCATCAACAAAAGTAAAATCAAAGTGCTTCTCTGGTGCCACAGACACACCAATCTCCAGGCACAAAACCTACTTTTAGTAATTTGATATATTTAAAACTTTTTCACGGGCTGTTTGTCCTGAATGCTCGCCCGGGCGACAGACGGTTGACTTTTTGTGATAAGGAGCGCTTAGCGAGCACGTCTTCTCAATTTAGAAAATTAATTTAGACGCTACAAACTTTGTTGCCCTCGCAAAAAAATATTTAAGCATTCCCAGGCGAGTTTGTTAATTGAAATAAGCCCTGTGCGTGTCCAAACATTTCAGTCTGACTGTATTTTCTATCTTCATGTCTTCCTGTCCCTAAGACACGCCCTGTCACTCCATTCCAGCCTGTTTATCACAAACAGAAAGTCATGTCCGTGCAGATACTCAAGCTTCGGAACATCACAATTAATAAATGGCCAATGCTGGGTAACGATAGTAAAGGGTGACGAAGATTCTGTTTTGTAGGAGAGGGATTCCATCGGTGGAACAAACTTCGCTGTCTTGATGAAGCCGGTGCTTTTGCTTTTTGTCACCTCCATCGTGTCCAGCAGCACCAGTCTCCTGTGATTGCCATTGTGGTCACCCTGACAACGACATGGCTGTGACATCTTATATTCGTATCTGTCAATAGACTGAATAATGAAGGTACGGGTGATGAACACGCCTTAGTGCATAAGTCCCTGATTTAATGTGAAAAGAGGTTGTACCTCGTAGTTTCTTGCAATCACCAGCTTGAGCATCTTTGTCATCAATATAGATTGTCTTTGTCACTATTCTTAAAGTCATCGTCACCAGTCATGATTGATTTTGTCTTTAGTATTGATAGCATTTTCGCTGTTCTGAATGTATTTGTCACTAGCGTTGATACCAGTTGTCTCTATTCTTTAGTATTTGTCATTAGTTTTGATCACCTTTGTCACTAGAATTGATAGTCTTTGTCACTATTCTACTGTCGTCGTCACTAGTATTAATCGTCTTTGACATCAGCCTTGACCCACTTTGTCTTTATTTTTAAATAATCGCCTCCAGTTGTTATTGTTTTTAATATTAGCCTTAATCGCCGTTTCCATTTTATATTGTCTAATTAGAAATATGGAAGTCGGTTGCCACAGTGCAACGACAGACGTTCTCTCACTTTGAAGACAACGACGATGAAATGACAACATCCAGTGGGCCGTGTGCATCACAGCTTCAGACTTCAAGTCAATAAACTGAAGATTAAATGTTGACATTCATAAAACATTTTCTTGATAGGATGGAAGATAATAACAACACATAAAAAATAAAAATAAAAAGGAAGAGGACTAGAGCTGGCATGTGGTCAGCGTCCAGACGATTTGATGAGATATTTGTGAAAAGGGCAGAGCCCTCCCGCAGCGGACAACACGGTTTTAACAGACAGCTAATCCCAGACACCACACAGGGGAACAACACCAGGAATTCAAAATATTGCTGCTTTGTGTAGGAGGTAAAAAAAAAATAGAACCAAACTTATTCCAAAGTTTTTGATGGAAACCAAGAATTCAGAACTGTTTTGCGTTCCTGAATCTTGCAAAAGAAGAAACTTTATATGTTGGCTTCTGTTTTCGTGGATATTTATAGAGGATGTCTCATTTTATTATGAAATGAAATGTATCTTGCCGTCATAAAGATTTCATCTCAGTAGAAAGGCAGAATTCGAGTGTTTACTATAGAAAAGGACTTCTTTCTTTTTTGCATTTTTCGACAGAGAGTTTTGAAACAACAATAAACAGCTGATGTTGCAAAGATTTTTTTGAAGTGTAAAGTGTTCTAACACTTAGTTATTACAGATAAGAACAATATAAAACACCTTTGTGATTATTATGATGTGATGATAAAACACAAAATTATCAAATTGTAAACAACACTAAGAAATAATACGTTGACTGTTTGAGTCAGTTGACATTTAGAAACTAAGGACAGTTCAGTAGACGTGGCTCTGTAAAGAAGAATTTATATAAAAATCGTCTTTATCACATAGTCTCAATAATAAAGGTACATTTGTATCAGGTTCCTACAATATTATGGTTAAGATGTGAGCGCTATTCAGTTCGATGAGTAGAAATTGTTCGACAAATGAACACAGACGATAAGGAATAATAAATAATTCAGACTACAAACTGAATCCTAAAACTATACTCGAGATGTTTCCTGACCAAGTGTGTTTAAAGGTTCATTTGAATGACTATTGTCTGCAGGTGGAGGAGCATATAAGAGAGGGAATTCCAACTAGTTGATGCTGGATAGGTAAACATACGTTTACTGAAGGTTTATTTTTTCATTTGCAAGATTTGTTTCTTTATGCAATATTTAACCCTTTGGTTGTGTCTTTTCAAGGATATATAAATAATTGACCTTGTTTTACTGGGTGCTGGGACATATTGGTTGACGTATACTGTACACACCAACAGTACACAGGTTCGCAATTATACCCCAATGGATATTTAGAAGTGAGAGAAGATACTTAGTTTACAAAGAAAAGATAATTAGATAAAGGCGGCTTTCTATCAGGTTAAGAACACTCTTCATCAACCCAGGCAACAGTCCTTAAGAGCACTAAGTTGTCATTAACCACATTTTGCCAGAATTGAATGTCTGGACCTTGACGACCACACAATAAATTAACACAGAGGAGAGTAAGAGGATGGACATACGAAATCTTCGGTTAGGTCTTCGTCAAATGCGATTAGTTTGTCGAGAAAACTGTCCTCACAAAGTGCGAGCAGAAGAAATACAGGACAAAAACGATCTGGTCTGACGGTTCGGTAAAACGCAAAAAACTGGTTTTGTTGCCTACCAACTTTGAGGACAAAGATAAAAGAGATTTCGTGGAAGTTAGGTTGGTAAAGAATGGCTTGAATCACAGCTTTTGGTTACATGGAGAAATAAAAACATTTCACACCAAAACTAGAAAAACTTAGATGACATCATGTCACAAAACATGTCAGGAAGGAGGACAATGTGACATTCTTTTCCAGTTGACATTTTCACAGTCCTGGGGACTTGTTTCTGATCAAAGTCGTCCCGGGTACGTGTAGGTCAAACGTCTCGTCCTCTTAGTCATGCAGTGGGGTCACCCTCGGTGGCTGCTGCTCTACCCTGAGGGCTGTAATTATAAACCAGAGACAAACATGTACTGGAGGTGGGGAGATGGGTGGGTAACGTAGCAGAAAGCAATATCCGCGAGGTCTGGGTGGTAGGTGGTAACTACAGAGACAAGAAGTGTTTCCTTGGTTTCCCCATACAGGTAAGGACTGACCCTCGCTCCACGAATACCACCCCGAGCTTACTGTTTGTCATTCAGGTTTGGATTCGGACATCCTACGTGGATGCTTGCTTGTCTGTCTGATTCTGCTTCATCTAACCACAGGGATTATAACTTAATTAATCAAAAATTGATTTTTTTTTCGTGGGAAATGTGCAAACTCTCCCGTTTTGAACAGTATACTGTATACTTAGTGTCTTTATTTGCCCATACTGTCTTCCTCTTTTGATGATGATGAAGTAATGTGCACTTGAGTGTATACATCTATAGTAACCACAAGCCAAAGGTTGTGACAACAAGTCTACAGACAAACAAATCTGGCGCTGGCTTCTGAAATATTTTTAGGAACGTGGGAGGTAATTTGAAAAAAAGATGCGGACGAAGTTGAAGTCGTTTGCATTAATGTGGCTGAGGGCCAGAGTCATCTTGCAGCATGAACCCAGCCACTGGTCCTCCCAGCAAAGTAAATTTAAGTCACGACGGTGGAGACAGATTCTCTCCAGTGGTAGCCATAACCCTGTCAGTGTGGCGATGTTTGTGGCTTTTTGGGTGAGTTTTGTGGGGAGTCGACTGCTGGGAGGACTCACGTCGGGGTAGAAGGTCAGCAAAATGGGTTTCACTTTGGAAACATCTTGACTCCACACCCGCAGACTCAAAGCAAGATTGGAAGGCTCAGCATCCAGCATTCTCAGACTCATTACTCAGTATTCTCAGAAAGATGCAACTGTAGCATCGCTTTGTGTATAAAGAATCCGAGCCTGGGGAACAGCTGGAATCATCGTATTCCAGGTCTCGACTTGCAAACGTCATTCGTCGGAAAAAAAAATGAGTACACCCCAACTGCCTATTAACCTTTTCGATGTCGCAAAGGACACAGAGCACGGCAGATGGCCTCCATCGTATTCCACGAACAACTCGTCCTTTTAAAAGCTGGAATAGGACCTCAATTAGCCGCTTTTTAGGTTTCATGTTAACGACGGTCTCGCTGGAGAAGTTAAATAACCATAAAGATCAGAGCTTTTTTGTTCTCGATACACAAATGGCATGATCATAGGTTGCATGACTCCTAGAAGCTAGAAGTAGGCTGCAAATTCTTCAGCGCGATGTCAGAAATATAGAATCAAAACTACTCCTTAAATAATTTCCCAACACCTTTAAAAGTTCTTCCTTCACACGAGAAAATGAATGAAAATAAAATACCTTAAGACCTTCGTTTATTATTCAGATAGCAATTTAATGGAATGCAAATGTCGATAGCATACAAGTTGAAGTGCTTACGTTTGGTTTGATGGATCCTCTCGCACAATTTTTTTATCATTGAAAAATTAAAATGAGATTTCTTTTAACTCCAGATGTCGGTATCGCGTGTGGCGCTGAGTGCTTGAAACCTCGTCACGAGACCTCGGCTGACCTGTCTGTAAATACACAGTTTCCTCCAGAAAATGTTGATGTCACACAAAAGACTCATCTACCCACCCTGTACAAACTGTAGGATAGCGCCTTGAAACTGGTTTCTGGGTTACACCGCATCATAAATATCTATTCTTATTGTTATTGCAGTCCCTTCTTTTAGTAGATGATATAGATGGATATATAAATAAATAAATTCTATTTGTATAAGTTCCTATCCAGCTGTTCCTACATTCGTTGTCATGAACTCGTTTAAGGTTTCCTTGATCCGATTATTCCCCGCACACCAGTGCTTCAACCTACTCAACTGTCGTCTGCTTCGAAAAAAGAAAGGAGAAGATAACAAGGCCAAAGCCATAGCCCCCGGTGCCTTTTCCCATTTTTGATCAATGCCCTTCTCGGGTTATTCCCCCAAAGCTGGAAATGCAGAGTAAGAGAATTCTGTAAAACTTATCTTCTCTCCAGATACACAGCCCTACACTAGAGTGCTTTACGACCACCATCAACTACTGCGCATTTCTCGCATTTATTTGGACGAAGAAGTCGATAATGGGTCGATTTGTCCTTCCTCACTGCCCCTGGAAAAAACTTAATCTTTAAATGATTGTCGTTATTTCTCCGATTTTTTGCAAGAAATCCCGTGTGTTGGATTTTCCTGAATTTCTTTCCTTCATTTCAGAGACGAAAATGTTTTTAAGAGCTTCAAAAATAAATTAAAAATAATAAATCAGTCACACAAAACCAAAACCTCTGATTTCAGAGAATTATGGTTCTTGAGAATTCCACAATCGTTTTGTGAGATGACTATTAATTTCCGTTTGTTTCCATGACTGGCTGTGTGTGTTTTGAGGCGCAAGACTCGGGGCAGCAGGCGGGGTGGTCCACCCCGCCTGCTGCCCCGAGTCTTGCGCTTCAAATCACCTGATACTTCACGTGTGAAAGCCTGAGCAAGCGAGGCGACTTCTAGCAAACAAATGTAGACAACATTGCTGGTATTTTATTGCGAGGACTGAAGTGACCCTATAAGCAGGTTGGAGGAAGCGATCTTTGTCATGCGGACTGAATGAGGTCTCAGTGTGTCTGCACTCCAAGCATGTCACACTTCTTTTGTTTTACAATCAGGATAATTTTTTTTATCAATGTTCTGATATTTTCTCAATCTTTTAAAATTAGAGGTTGCGTAGTGCTGTTACTAATAAAAAGTCACGAGAGCCAGTCACAAAACTACACATTTCTTAACAAAGTCATGAACAGATGAGTTTGGTGAAAAACCAGTTTCTTCAAGTTTTTCTGCGCTCTGGAGTATATTTTTATTCGGCTGTATATGAAAATAGCATATAAGGCCTGCTGTTTTTGGATGATGATGATGATGATGATGATGACGACGACGATGACTGCTGCCAATCAAATAATGGGACGAGAAATGTTGAAGATGGGACGAAATAGGAATTTGCAAGGGTGAGAAATATCAGTCATCTATTTTAAACGGCTAGAGAGTATAAAAATTCAAGAATTCAACAGAAAAGTTGCAGATTTTTTGCACACCTAATTTGGTTTCCCCAATTTCTTTGTTTAAATGAAATTTCTCCTTCCCTCAAGAATGTTCTATTGGGCTATATTGAAGTCCCTCAAATTACTTCGTCAGAGACAGTGCAGAATTATTTTATTTCTCCGTCTGTATTATTTCGTTTGAACATTTGAGCAGCAGTATAAAACTGGAAACAAGGGAGTCATAAAAATAAAACAAAAGAAATAAAAAAAGTGAAATTTACTGGTGGGGGGGGGGGTGCAAGCTGTTATCTGGGGAAAAAAAACAAATCGAGTTTTAAACCGTTAACGACCATGAGCAGATGTGATAAAGAGCAAGGCTTTACCTGATTAAAGCTGGTAATGACACGCCTACATTTCCACACATTAAAGCCACGAGAAGCAATGGACCTCGAACGTGGAAGAGATGGTCGGGAATTTATACTCAAATAAGCCCAGATACACATTTTCACAGACACACACAAATACATTTCCCATACATCTACATATCAAGTTTTTTTATACACATTCTTCACCTTGACCTACACATGCATGGGAATTCCTAGACGAAGGCCCTGTGATCACGAAAGTGCACACTTGTGTTGAAATACAGACAGAAGCTTCTAGAAAGACATAAACATAACAGTTTTTAGCCTATCTTTCTGTGCGTCTATTCTTCCTAGAGAGTATTCAGTCCATCCTTCGTAAAATAATGACTAGCAGTCCAGACTGATCTGAGGTGAGATAGACAGACAGATATAGTGATAGAAAGAAAGAGAGGAATACACAGAGCCACAGTTTAGTCATCATCTCTCGTATATTTTCCTAACTGTCCCTGGAAGGAACCAAAGTGCTCCACGCCTGATAAGGTCACATCAGTTTATGGTCGAAGCGCCTGCAGTCTGTCTAATGCAACTGCAGGAATGCTGGCCATGGTACAGGGGGAGATGCTGTGACCTGCACCGAGACAAGCCCACAGGCAGCGCTCACATACTGAGCCACCCTCGAGCCCTGCCACAGCTTCTTCAGCCCCAGCTTCCTTCAAAGGTGCTCAGCCAAATGGGAACTGGACCTCAGGCCAAAACCACAGGTCTGAATTCTGGTTCTGGATCCCATTACAGGATAATAGAATAATCGCTGTAATATCCGTCACTATTCATTTACCATCCCAAATATTTCTTTTCTTTTTGCCTGTAAGGGAACTGTCGGCTCTCGCTGGAAATACCAGACAGGATCATGTTTTCTGTTATTGCTAACACTACAATAGGATAGTTGAGTGCTGTCTGTAGAGTTCATTGCTGGTAGGTCGTTGAGGCCAATGGACATCTTTTTTGTTGATCATCTTAGATACATAAAATACTGCTGGGGCGTTTGTAGGAAGTTACAAAAAAGTGCCAAATATTTAACAAACAATAACGAAACAACAACATGCCCACAGGATTTAGAAACGGTCATTGCCCCCAAACACTACAGTTTGCACCTCAATAATGTCCAGTTAGCCAGCAAACTGAGTTCATATCTATGAGTTAGCTATTATATTCTTCTGGACGACAGCTACAACAGATTGATGTTCAAACACTTTTCTTGTCTTACAAATAAGTTGGCGAAATAAGTCAGTACCAAGTTCTAGATGGTCAGCAAACGCAAGTTCAAACCCAAGACAAAAACTGAAGTAGCCGTTAACAAACATATACTGCTGACTGCAGTGTCATAACTCATAATTCTTGGGAGAATGTGGCCGTCTGCAAGTCCCTGTAACCTCTGTCTAGACCAGTGATTGGGAGAATATCCAGAATGGTCAGAAACTAGAACTGTCAAGAAGACTAACTAGACTGACAGAGTGTAGAAAGCTTTTTGTCCACGGTGAAGACAGTGAGCCGCAGACAGCACCATCTCAGTTGAATAAAGCGACTGAGGACATCAAAGGCCCTGCACGTGACCGCGACAGTCCGATCACAATATAAGAAATGGCTAAAAAACAGTTTATTAAAATTAAGATAAATCTTTCTACTGTGTCAAAATTCGTGCTCAGGACTTCTGAAAATGACTCTTTATTTGATAGTGAAGTTTGGCATTACATTGCCATGGGTGAGAATCATTTTCCCAAACAACTGTTCTAAGATATTCCATATTTTTGCTCAGGTGAGAAGTACTAGCAGAAAGAGAAGAAGGGAAAACCGAAAGGAAAATGTTGGAATTGTGTGTGATCATTTTGAAATAAAGCCAAAGGCATCCCTTCTTTTTTCCTATAGTAAGCAGAAACTAAATATACCATATGCAAAAACAAACAAACAAACAAACAAACAAACAAACAAACAAACAAACAAACAACAACAAAACCGCCTTGAAAAAGGATGAGAAGAGAGTTCATTTTGACATCAAAGCAGCAGTTCGCAATTGTAAGTGCACCTGCGGGAAGAGGTAAATCATTCATGTAGATGTAATACAGCGCAGCCGACACAATCTCACCTGCCAATCAAGGTACAGACCTCCAGACAGCTTCAGTCGGTCTATTTGTTAGGTGGTCAAGTGGGAAACTGTCGGCACTGACTCACACGCCATCACAATGCTGGAAACAAGTGTTTGAAGTGAGATTCCACTTATCTTTTTATTTGACTGTCATCACTGCCGGCAGCAAACTCACTTCTCTCTGCACGATGTTTATTGTGTGCAGAAAGGACATTCTGTTATCGCATTTTCATTATCATAGATATCAACTATCATTAACTATCTTATATAAATTTTTATAGTATAGGATAAATTTTCTTGTCTAACCGTGTACCCCCGACTGCCGGTGTAATGTACCCTCATGCACCCGGGCCCATGCGCGTGCAGCGCGCGGCAAACGAGGCGAATTCTAAGCGAGATGCAGCAGACGACTTAATCTCAGGCTTCACCTCCGTACACCCAGCGACAATAATGAAAGCACGGCCTCTTTTCACTGCTTTTCAGCATCTTCCTACGAGCTAATACCTTTTAGGATGCCGGGATTGATATCTTGACTAGATGAATACCTGCGGTGCATATGTGAGCAGCCTGGTGCCAGACGCCCTTCTGCAGGTCTCTGCTTGCAGTTACATGATCAAAGAACGTGTTTATCTGATTTCTCAACCTCTCCGCTATCTTTGCAATCGTCGTTGTTGCTTTTCTTTGTCGAAGTGCAGGTCTAACCCGACGCTTTTAATTCTGTTTGTGTTGGGAAGCGACGTAAACTGAATCAGACAACAAAGACGCGTCCTCCTTTTGTCAATGCAACGCCTCCTAGCGGCCGCTTGGGGCAAGCTGCTTTCTGCATGAGCTATGCTCCAGTGGGTGCTTGAGTCTGTAGTGTTGATGGTGACCGCTAGAGGGCACGCGAGCTAGCTGTAACGTCTTTACCACGTCTTCTGTCCCTTCTCTCGGCTTCTTGCTTTGAGTGAGCAGAAGGCAGATGGGGATTCCCAAAGCAAAAGCTCAGGTTAATGATGACGAATGCACTGATTTGGTGAGTCATGAAGTTTCCAGATCTTTCCCATCAATTACATGATTACTCCCACGAATGATCGCATGCTTTTTAAAAGATCGCTCAAGAAAGGAAAAGACAGACAGACAGACAGGCAGGCAGGCAGGCAGGCAGGCAGGCAGGCAGGCAGACAGACAGACAGACAGAAAGACAGACAGACAGACAGGAAAGAAGACTGCAGCATAGAGAGATGGATACATCTTTTGAACAGAGGTATTGGTGCGTTCAACTTTTGTAATGACATGCAGTAACATTTTTTGTACGGGAGTCCTTAAAATGTCTACTATGACCACAACAGGAGCATTCTCTCTCAAAGGTTTTAAAACAAAAACACTTCCCATCTGCAAGAAGGTCAATACTGGCTTTCTATAGTGATCTGCGCTCACTGTTGTGAGAGTGGTGAGTGGAGATAGATGTCGCAGGAAGGCGTGGCCGGTGACAGGACAGGTGACAAGCTCTTGCTTTTCTGTGGAGCTGGCGACAGTATTGATACACCAGTCTTGTAGGGAGACCCTCACACGCCTTTCACAGCAGCAGGTCCACAAACACACCGGTACATCCCCAGGATTCATCCGCCCAGGCCTTGCAAGATGGCGACAAGATATATGGTCAAATACTTTTGTAACAGATAGACAGAGAGATGGCAAAAGAAAGACAAAGAAAAAGAAATGCGAGAATACAAACTATACTCACGAACTCGTGATCTCGTGCAAAATGCTTTTATCAACATCGTCGTTGTGCGTCACCTGCTTTTATCTGTAACGATGCTGATTTCCTACTTTCGCAGTTTTTGAGGGACTTAGCTATGGACACTCTCTCTATGCGTGTATGTGTTTTTTAATTATCTTCTTTGCCTAGAATACAACTTGACCTTCATGCCAGATAATATTCTGAGGTACGTTTATTGCCTGCCAATATCTGTGACATCAGTGTTTTTGCCAAGTATTCTTATTTACAAAGAACATACACGTGCACAAAACATCTCATCTTCGGCAGTTCAAGAGATGCGGGCTTGGAGCTGGGAAAGGAAACTGAAGAACTTGTGTCATAACAGAAGAAGCAACTCTGCTCTCACCATTTCTGCTCCTAAGGATGAAGAAGACTACCACATCAATCGCTCCAGACACTATTCTATCGTACTATAGTTGTTTCTATAGACAGCCACATGTCTCTTTCAGTATTTCATGGGGAAATTAAATATGGGGGCATTCTTGTTTTTAACACTCTTATGCTTATTAAAAGGAGGATGTACCTTCTATGGACCTTGCACGGTGGAAGCAATGACTAAGAAACGGTCCCTCGTTTCCTGGTACAACAAATGGGAGGTCAGAGGGTTATTATTATTTATTATATTGTAAAAGGTGAATGTTTGTAAGAAGACGACATTTTAAATTTTAATTTAAAAACTCGATAAAAGAAATTTAAATCCGATCAGGATGTACGATGGCAATCTCAGCTTGCAAATGGCTGATGCGTAATTAAAAATCCTCCCACACCCACCCCACCTCACCCCCCACAAAAACAAAATCAGTTGTCCGTTCCCGAGAACAATATCTCGAGAGATCAGCAAGTCAAATAACAGAAATAAGCAGTTCTCCGACAAAAACGATGTTTGACAAAGAAAGAGTAATATTGCTAATGGCCTTCACCTACACTATGCTTACTTATTATTACTTCGCCACGAGGAGTAGAACCAACCTTCATGTAGCTTCAGTCGGATACCAATGTAGAGGTAAATCCACAGTTGGAGTCAGAAGGTGGAGATTGTAGAGCTGCACTTCTCTACATAGAAAGTTCTTGTGGGGAGGGTCAGACATACCCCGATACCTGACTGACCCTGGGACATCACCTGTGACGTATTACAGGTCGTATTACTGTGGACAAACGGTTGACCAGGTTTGTCAACGTTGTTACACAATGGTAATCAAACCCTGTCAAACCTTCTCGATCGTGTTTGCATGATGGTAATATAAAACGCGGTCAAACCTGCTCAAACGTTCATTCATATTTTTCCGAAGAAGGGACAGGACCTGTAAGTCGGGTACATACCATGAACTATTTGTACCCGCTTTAAAGTCACAATGACATTTGCCAGTGCAGTAGTATACTCCACAATGTTCACTAGCCCCGTTGGGATAAGTCTTTCTTTTATCGACATCAGGACTATTCTCTTATTGACTCACCCCCATGAAGTAGAGACAAGAACCACTTGTAGAGCTACCCTCCCTTCTCTTATTACCCAAGATAGACCTGGAGGGTCCCTAGGGAATTGTATCCGCGCCGCTAGTCGGAAAGATAGGAGACCAGACAGTGTGAGTGGTATGACCGTGAGCACATTTTCATTCTCGCCACAAACTCCTTTCAGTACTTAGCAGACTTTCTGTGTCTCTTGGACAGACGTGCAGACCTTGTGTGGAATACAGAAATAACTGCTGTAAGAACCCGTGGTATCTACACAGTCTGTCTCCCTCATTACCTTGCTTTTGTCTTTGATGACTGATGACTCGGTGAGATGAAACAACAGTTTGATGATGCGTGCGAGGAGAGAGAGAGAGAAAATATTTTTGTGCGTTTCCTGTGAGTTATAATGGCAGTCAGAGTGATTTGTTCTTTGTACACAGTTCCTGAACCTCTTCCCCTAATTCCTTTCTTTGCTCACAAATCTTATAGATGAACTGATTAACTCTTTAACTCTATATTTAATCATTTAAGAAAATATTTTGAGGCGTTCTACAAAAAAAAAAAACCACGAAGAAATCAGGAACTACTTGTGAAGACCTAAGCTGTGCTCGAGAGAGCTTTAGAGGGAACTCATGCAAAGAAGGACAGAAAAGACAGGAAAGTGAGGAAGATTTGCTGCTTTCCAAAAGACCTGTCCAAACCTGAAAAGAAAATTCTCGACACGGCTTATTTTTACGTCTGCCATGTCCCCGCCTAATTATCATAATTTGAGGGCCGGTCTGCTGACATGAGACTCGGCAATGGGAGGAGACTGTCAATGCCCTGGGACCGCCAGGACCATAACAACACGAATGATGAAGCAGCAATGGCGTTGTTGTGGAGGGATCGAAGCCAAGCAAGTTATCGCCGTGAATATTACAAAGGCGCGCGATTGATTGTCGACACGCGAGAAGCACACGAGTGGGGTCACGGTTAATGCCAGAGGTCACCTCCAGCATGCCACGTGACCCACACAAGTCTGTTGATCCCCTTGACGACAGTCTTATGTAATCCCATGGCAGTAACGCCGATAAAGCGGTTTGTGGCCATTGAACTGGGCATCACAGTGAGGTCGGGATAATTGTGACACCGACAGCTGCGTGTGGATGTCTAATTTTGGTTTGGGGTAGATGTACCCGCCTCGTCTTGTGGGTGTCTGATCAGGTTTGGTCCTGTCTCTTGATGTCAAAATAGAGACACAGATGACGTGTATGTTTCAGCTTGATTATTTCTCTTTTGTTATATCATGAATTATTGATGACATGATTGATGATGGTGACGATGACCAACATTCACAGGAGCAGCAAGATTGGGAGTAAGGAAAAAGGATTGGCAATCTTTTGAAGTGACAGATATTCTGTTACAAGATCATGTGAGTGTCACGTGATGACTGCGTGTAGACTTCACAAGCATCTCCTGTCATCTCCCCTCCTTACCCAGGACGGCCATCACCTGCGGGCAACAACGGTAGCCGCCAGTCGCTCCTGTTTACATAACTACAAGTACTACTCGTTTGTATTGATGCCTGTGTGTATGTGTGTTCGTTCGTTCGAGAGAAATTCATTCTTTATTGCTGCAGGAACTGCAAGACAAATAGTAAAAGGATGTGAGAGTTATGTACGTGTGAGTGTAAAATATCTAAATGTGCCTGCTGCCCACTCAAACAGCTTCTGGAAGCAAGCGATTGAGAGAAACTACTGGTAGTTTAGCTTTCCTCCTTCCCGCAGTCCCCAAGACCAGCGGACACGAAGCTGCATCCAGCATCAGCCGCCCCTGCAGCCCGCCATGGAACCTGTCTGCTGCTCGCCAGCACCACTCGGTCCATTACACAATGTGCAAAACAGACTCGCGGGACCCCGAGACGACCGACCAAGCGTGAAGATAACCCCGTGGGGTCACGGCTTGGTTGAGTCAACCTCTCTGAGGACCAAGTGAGATTTTTTTTTTAAAACAGAGATGAGTTTGACAAGGACGCTTTGGTGACAGCGATTAGGATAAGGGAATGTCTGAGTCTTTAACCCATGAACTTGATGAAAGTGGCGGCTGAGAGACGAGGCACCGTCCTTTGTGTCTGTCATTCGCCTTTAATGCTGAGTTTCAGCAGCTCTTCTATGTGGTAAAGCCCAACATTAAGCTCAAAGTTGTTGGCAATTGCAAACCGAAATACAGTCTTGGAGAAATGTAGTCCCGAAGCCATAGTAAACAGTCTGGCGTCAAGTTGGTGAGCAGCACAGTCGTCGGTGTTGTCGCAGTCGTAGCCAGCAGGCTAGGCGCAGACAATGTCAGATGGCGAGATGACAAGTGTAGGAATCATTGATGTCACAGCTGAGTGCACATGACTTCACCTCCAACTATTTGCTAACTGTTCGTATATTTTGTATATCACAGTAGCTGTACATTTTGTCACGCACGATCGGCACGCTGGTCACATGACACGGAGGTGATGACCTAATCTGTTCCAGGCTGTCCTGCCTGAGAAGTCGAGGACGAACTACAAATGCATTGTTTACAAATGCGCGCGCGCGTGTGTGTGTGTTTGAGAGTGTGCTTGCTTGTTGTTATCCATTATAAGATGTGTTAGCAGTGGTTCCAAACAAAAATCCACCAACACAGAACAAATTTGTCAAGGACTTTGACATAACACCATCGACGTAGTTTGTCCTCGTCAACAAACAAATAAAGAGAGAAAGAGATGGAGGGAGGGGAAGTGAAGGGAGTACAGACAGGGGGAGGATGCAGCAGCGCACCTATCGCACGTGCAGCCCATCTATTCTGTCGACACACGTGTCACTGACTGAACTGACTGAACTTGACTCCAAATAAGTGATAATTGCAACCTTGACAGAGAGGAGCTGCCCATTCAACGGCCAACACCAGATGTCAACACTATTGTCTTGGTTTAGTCGTACATAACCGTGCACATAGATATCACTGAAAAAAAAACTATAGCACCTTGACCTCATGTACGTTTATTTACAAAAACAAAACTACTAAGCCTTGTGGCAGCATCTATGAGATACATCTCTTGCAGCATTTGACTAAAGCGAGATCATGTAAGAGGTGGTCAGACCTACCACGATGTGATCAGTGACCTTTGCTTGTCAAAGTCTATTTCTGGAACACTTTATTTATTTAATTAAATGGCTTCAATGCTATGAAATACTTTGTCTTTTTGTTATTAAAACTGTTTTTGTATTGTTGAGGACGAGGGGTGATTAGTTAGCTGTTGAGATCTTATCTCACACCTACAAACAGCATCCACAGCGGGTGGCGGCTCCAGCGGGTGTTGACTCGTCTCGATGGTAACAGGTGCCATCTGTGTACATTGTAAGCGGAGATGTTACAAATGGCCTCGCGAAAGCTGCTGCTGTTTGTAGAGTAATTATATTTTGCCGATATGTACAATTTTCTTGAAAAAAAGCAAACCAGTGTGGTCTTTAAGCTTTGGCTGAAAAAAAAAATTCACAAGAAGTTGATCGAAGGGTTTTCTATTTTAAATCATTTAAAAATAGGATTCTGATGAAACCACTTTAAAAGCCAATTTGTCAACCGATTTGTGGAAGTGAGAGCAATACAAAAAAAAAAGAGTTGGACTGGAGTGATGGGATACTAATTTAGTGAGTAGATTTACTGCAAATTTGTTTTAGTAAGTAAAATTATTATCAGTTTTTAGTGCGATAAGAAAAAAGTGTCTGCGGAGAAAATGAGAGAGAGAAAGAGAGAAAAAAAAGGAAGAAGAGATTAAAATCAAGAGTATGAGAGGAATGAGAAAGAAATGAGAATATTATCCTTGAAATAATCTAACCTAAATATGTCAGTCAAAAGTAAATAATGGCACTTAAAGATGTCAGTAGAAATTAAATATTTTTTCTCTTCAAACACAAGGAAGTCCATGAGGTACCCCCCCCTCTCTCTCTCTCTGTCTCTCTCTAACACACTCACTGCACACACCAAAGAGGCACACAGATTTATTGTTAATTATGATGAGAAGACAGGGGGACCTGAAGAGCACCTAGGCCGAAGCCATCTAACCGTGGCACCTGTCTAACGGCAGCATTCAAGATTTATGCTTTGCTTCATGTTAACCTTTGGTTACACACACAACGTGACCAGAGTGTCTTCTGCACTGTGCGAGGAGTGATTGAAGAACGTGCTCAAATACAACGCTTCCGATAGGATGTAGAGATGGACAGATTGTGGTCATGGCAGCGGCGTCCCAATCCAGCGGCGCTCACGGTCGTGTTCGATCCCACCAACTTCCGCAGGTGACCTCAGTTGACCTCAGCTGACCTCAGTTGACCTCAGTGGACCTCAGTTGACCTCAGCTGACCTCAGTTGACTTCAGTTGACCTCAGTGGTGGAGTAAGTACGGATAAGACAGAGGGCTCCAGGACACGTCGCTCTCCGGTTGGTTTTGCTATATTGTGAGCAAGCTTGTTAAAAAGGTTTTAGAGTTAATCGTCAGGAACTATATTTATATATTGTTTTCTCACTTTGATTCGTGGAATAACTTCCTGACAAATTCCTTGAGCAGTAGAACGAGCAGACATGCAGGCAAACAGGTAGAGATAGTCAGACAGAGTTAGGGCGAAAAGTAAACATTGATTACTACTCACATCATGTTCATTCTCCTAGAATTGTCTTGTCTTTCTTTCTCGTCATTGTTCCAAATAATGTAAAATAAAAAGAAATATCGACCAAATGAAAACGGAAAATAAAATGATTTTCGATCAGTATTGTGTGTCTCTGTTTGGCTTACTCAATACAGACATGCAGGCGGTCAGGGTTTCAACAGGCGGCCTCAATAATAATCAGATTGGGGGAAAGATTGATGGTTTACACCGTTAGAGACTGGCTACATCACGACAAAGCAAGCGACCATTGTCAGCGGTGCATGTAAGGAGAAACAGGCTCGTACCCGAGACGGGATCGGAATCCCCAGGACACCCGTATTGCTCTGGCTACAGGCGCTGAGCTCTTGTCCCGGTGGACGTGGCGGCTGTAGTTAAGTGCAGATAAATTCTTGCTTACATCCCGAGTCTGTCAGCTGCTTACTCCAGTTGTCCGTGACCCGTCACTGCACTACGTCACGCCACGTAGCCAAACTTTCCCTCGCGAGAGGACTTTACTACCAGAGGGATAAGCCGAGCACAAGGATGTTGCCCTAGTTGTTGGGGTCATGAAGGACACGGAGTGACAGCTGGTAAAGGAGATGGCAGGGCAACCAGGACATGTGAGGAGGGAATGAAGACCTCGCAATCACGGAAAATACTTGTGACGGCTACATATGGTGTCACGTGACCCACACATCATCCTTAACCAGAGCCTCTGTCACTATAGAAGATCGACTTCACTCATCACCGGCAAAGCATTGATGTCTTTGTTCGCTACCTATGCGCGGAAATCGAACCCAGGACAAGCTAAGTGCGCGAAGAGTAAGTGGGAGAAGAAGATAATCATGTTCGTCGAAGTATGGTCACGTGATGACGTATGATGTTGCATGACCTTGCTGCACTCTCGCCACACGCATACGTGGCTCTCAACTGAGAAACGCTTTCCTCCCCGCGAACTTTCCTTCAACCCAACGGTTCTTTAAGCCGACCTTTGACCTCGCACAGTTCGTGACCAGCCTGCCGGAGACACGTCACAGACACACTTCAAGATCTGTTGGCCCCCACCCCATCCTCCCATGAATGAATCTTTCAAACAACTGTTCGACTCCCATCGACAACGTCTAATTGTCGTGGAACAGAAAGCAGGTCTGCCTTCAAATTCGGCAGAAATCTTGGTCTACAAAAAGACGAACTAATGAAAGACTTCAATTCAGCCGACATGCCAACCGTTCACAGATCACAGACCACCAAGATTTCACATGTTTTCTGAAAGACGCAATTATTTCTAGCAGCAAAGTAGGTTTTTTCGCGTTCTGTCTCACGCGCGCGGGGAAACACACACACACACGCGCATATGCACGCACACACATTCATCTCATCTTGCCCCACCACTGCCCAGCTCGACCCGACATACAAACACCATAACAACGTCCACCTTGTGTAACTGTGCGGTCTTCATGGAGATCGATGATGTTGTCTGGTTTATTTTTGGATTTTCTTCCATTCCTGGGAACATGTGATCGTCGGTGAGCGCCACATCACGACTGACCAGTTTGTTTACTTTAGGTCTCCATTACCATAGAACAACAGAAATACTATACTTCCGGTCGCAGCCCGGTCCTTTGTTGTCAACATTAGGTTTGGGTAGAAATAGATCGCGCTGATTGATAGTTGTGTGGATTTAAGGTTCTCGAAATACTAGAGAAGGATTAAAACATTAACATTTTCCTGTTTTCCTAAATAAAAAGGAAATACTATTTTTATGTTTTCCATCAACTAAGCCATTTAAAATAACTCAAAGAAGGTCACTGACCTCAAAGTCGATGTGCATTAGACCAAAATGTGATTCATTGTCAGTAGCAGTAAACAATTTATTTACTCGACGAAGTACATCGCTAGAGCGAGGCTTTCTGCCGTTTTCAGACGAAAAATATGGCCTGATAATAGCCGCCATAAAAATGTGAAGTAGACTTCTGGACCCAGCGCCTCCGTACTTGGTCTTCAGAGGATTCCGCTTGTCTGCTCATCGTTTATCTTTATCGCACCCTGATGTTTCCGCAAGCGCACAGAGGTTAAAACAACAAAAAACTGCATTTAGTCCTTTGTTCGTCCTTTTTCTAAGTTGACAGAGTAAATACATCAAATAATCTAACAGGTTATTTACTTCTCCTTCTAACCGTTTCATAGAGTCGAATCATCGGTGCATCACCATCATAATCATCATCATCATCTGCTTGGAAGTCAGCTCAACGCACTTGAACAAAAGAGCGGCGCTAGAACCAACAGAAACCTCGTTTTCAAACTGCAAACTAAAGGAAAGGAAGAAGATGGAGAGAGGAGGAGACCACCCACGGAAATATCACCTACTGAAGACATTTTCGAGAGAGGTGGGTCTGAAATCTTCAAAGGTGGCCAGTGTGAGAACCGTTAGGGGCAGACATGGCAGACGCTGCGGTGTGAGAAGAAAAAGGAGGTGAGCCAAGGTTTGCCTCGTCTGATGGAGGTGACCCACGTGACCGCCTGGATGTCTCAGACAAGCATCCTGGGGCCAGCCTTTGAAGGCGGCGACAACACAAGCTGGCAACACAGGCTGGCTGCAACATGTTGGGCAAGATTGAAGCCACATCATCATAGTGGTGCCAGAGATGCGCATAAACATGTTATTTACAGCAGCTTGCACCACATCAGCTACCAGACATTTTACCAGACTGCACCAGATTTGAATGCAGTAAACAAGTAAACTTACACTAAAAATAAATCTATTGCATTTGTGGGTAATATTTGGGTGAATGAAAGATGAACATATGGGAGATCAATCATCAATAACGTATCGTGCAACAAATTATTTTCTTATTTCGGACTGTTTACGCGAAGGTTTGTGTATCGTGAATTATTCCACAGGATGATCCTGCGGATGAGAGAAGGATGCAGAGCTTCATCTACTTGTGTCCAGATTGTCCCAGCAAAAGCATGACAACCACGAAAGATAAACAAATAAGCCATAAACAGATAAAGCCAATGAAAAATAGAAGCCAAGAAGTGAGAAAGATGTGTCAGCAATATTTCTTTCAAGAGGGTCTCTGTTTGTGTTCTAATGTTTCTGTTTACTGGCTTGTTGTGCCTCTGATGTTACAGGAGCGCACAACATGGCGTCCCACACGAACACCCGACATTCGGTATTGGTATGTTAGTATGGTATTGGTCTTGAGTATGTTAGTGTATGTTGTACAATAAATAAACACTGCTATATCATAGCCTAACAATTAAAAAACTTACACCTGACTAGCCGTGATACCCGGCTTCGCCCGGGTTGATTTCTGTTGCTAACTTTTCCAGGTGTGATTTTATTGCAATTTCTTCTGCTCAGCAGTGTTTCATCTAGAGCCAACAGTAGCATCTTTAGATGAAAAACATCAAAATAAACGCCCCAGAGATACATACGACCAACAGCCTATAATCTTCCTGCAGTTGAAATGATACAACAAAATGAAATGTGATCAAAAATAAATATATATATATTTCCACACACAAACACAGTCTGGCAAAGCCTCAGTTTTACCCATGGTGGAATCTACACATGTGCCTATAGCATTAACATTCTGAAATTTCTATCATAGTTGTGGTGATGATAAAAAGACCACGATATTTTTATGGAAAGATGACACAATCTTAGAGTGTCTGAATGATTGCCAGGGTGATGTAGCGCAAAGTATTTGTAAGGAGGCTAAGAATTGTATTGGTGAAGACTCACAGAGAGGGTTTGCTGTTAGCTGGTAAATGTGTGTTTAGAAGTTTGTAGATAAAGGGACAGAGAGGAAATAAAGTTTGGCTGATGAAGAATGCAAAGAAAATAAAAATCTGCCGTGCAAAGCACTCAGGAACCTCTGTACATCACATTCTGATGAAGGCAGAAAAATTACCTATAGAAAAGGAAACTTTTCAAGAAGTTTCTCTGTAAGAAAACAATAGACCATAAAAACTCTATAAAGTTTTAAAGAAAACATAACAGATTCAAAACTTGGGAAACTGTTCAAACTCTCTCTAGAAACCCTCAGCTGTATGTCTGTATGTTCTATCTGTACTGAACAATGGCTCAGCCATTTTAGCTGCTTTTTCAGTTCAGTTGAAGACACGACAATTGCAGATAGCAGTATTATGGTTTTGTACAATAGAACAGTCGACAGTGTTGTTAGCAATTCCAAGGAAAATGAAGAGACTGGGCCGTGAGGTTTCAAAAGAAGGAATTGCAGATCTTTTAAAATCTCTCAATAACATAAGACATCCAGGATAGATAACAGAAGTTTAATAATAGGCCTTACATTATGTTCTGCATTTTCTCACCAAATATTTTAACTATCATTTTGACAAAAGTTTTTTTTCTTGGCCTTTTTCCTGACTTAGTCGATATCTCAAATCCAAGAATTACAGGATAATACAAATTTTGTTGAAGATCAAGTAAGGTTTAGGAGATGCTACAATACTATAAATCAAGCTTTTACCCTCATGACATAAATTTAAAAGCAGCTACACTCTAAAAAGTTTTAGGCTGCTTTCACAGACTTTCATCAAGCATTTTATTGGCTTTGAAAAATAAATTATGAAATGTTTTAGAAAGGTAGGCTCCAGAGCATGAAGGACAGAGTGTGAGCGGGTCAGACATGTCTGATTGTATTGAATGTTCCTGTGGCCTCTGACAAGGTGAGTATTGTAGCTTTGTGTTATTCCCATTGTTTATAAATGAACTCACAAAGGATATCAAGGAGTCCAAGAAACATGGTATTCAGCTGACCCCTGACCTTATTGAGGTATTTATTTTACTTTTCACTGATTATTTTGTATCGTACACAGTCGGTGTACTTTTACTTTTTACTAGTGCTCAAATTCTATAAACCTAGCTGTAAATCAACAGAAGTTGAATCTCACGATTGTTTTTTTTAATTTCATGATGGTTTTATATCTTGATGGTTCCAACAGTGGATTTTATTCTGAATGCCAAAACTACATTCCAGAAGAAAGTCTATGTAATGCTGCTGCATAAACAGAAAAAATGGCCACATTTTATCATATTTCTATGCAAATAGGGTTTTGGTGTCGTATGAGAATATCAGGGTTCTTAAGATGGTAATTCTTTTTTTACAAATCCTGAAGCAGAGACTGGTGGACCGTCTGTCACCACTAGAGTGTGTAATGCTCTTCAAAGCAGACGGATATTTTCCATAAAATACATTCAAGACTCACATTAGCTCAAGCAATTACCCTGTGTGACTGAACCACAGAAGCATAAGAGATATTCTGATAAAATTTAGGATGGACATAATTAGCTTGAATGTCTTCAACAGTGTTACTGCTAAACGTATTTACATTATTTAAACTGACATTTATTTTCTGATACAGCTGAAACAAAACAACATTTTCTGGTTGTACGCTCAAACCATATGAATTTTTGTAAATGTTTTAACCTTAAAAATATTTAGGCCCCATTTCCTTGCTTCATTTGATACTATTGATAGAAGAATGCTAACTACAGTATAAATTGTCTCATTTTACAAAACACTGAAAATGAGAAAACAACTATAGCTGTAAGACTGTTTTATGTAAACATTGAAGACCTTGAAGAACTGAAGATATCACAATTTGATATAGAAACGCTAGTTTCAATGATTGTAGGTGATGCCTAGGTGTGTTTATACCCGTGTTCATACATGCATAGGAAAATTCTGCTAAACTTGTTTATGAGATTGCTGGGTAATGTTGCTGTTAACGCTTAATTATCAAGAATACAAGGGTCAAAGCGCCGGTATCTTTGGCTGCTAGCGGCTGTTTCCTGTCCTCTGTAAGATATTCTGAGCCGATGCCAGGCCACGGACACGGAGACTTGTTGTTCCGCCCTAATGGCGCACCGCCCCAACTTCCTCAGGCGTTGGGGAGAAAATACCACTGGGATAGCGTGCATACATCAGGATAATGACATTTTCTCACATGTTTCTGCGATGGGGGATGGGGAATAAGAGTCGTAATTACCCACGTGACACAAATCACGTGAACACAAATTAATGCACGGAGTGACCTTCACTGTGTGCCTGGCATGAAAACAAGTCATGTGGCCAGGCTGGCAATTCCAGTTTTGCGGTGGAAGCAACCACGCAGACGAAGAAATGGATTGTACTGACAAGTTGTGAGGTCCATGAGAACAGTTAATGCCGCTACACTGAAGTGTGAGCAGGTACTGAGTGCACGGGAATTAACTGAGGATTTTGAAGGCATGCAAACGATTTGCCTTAAGTTAAGTTTGCAGATAAAATAAAACCATTCATTATTTGCAAATGTCAAGGAGATATGTCAACCTTCTTCCTCTTCCTTGAGGACTGAGACTGGACATGATGCATGAGACGTGACAAATAGCAAAGTTATGGTTAGCAGGGTTGTTAGACAGTCTCAAGTCCGATTGTCTACTCTCTTTACTAGACAATATGGTTGAATACAATTAATATGGTTGTAAAATAATAGTACCATCTCCCTGACATACTCCCCACACATTCACAGAGTACACAGCATGGACATCAGAAGGATACAGCAGGAAGCTAGTACAAGAGGTATATACGAGACAAGAAAGTCTCTCAGTATCGGTAATCAGAATCCACGTTTCAATCCGTAAAGCATGATCGGTACTATGAGGGATTTGTACAGACTATACTTCATACTAAACCTGATGTTGTGTCTGTGCACGACCCTGTCCAGCCTAGCCAGCAGCTGTTGTTGTCTCTAACCCGAGTCGAATATCTCGAGGATCTGGCGTCTTTAAGGAAGATGGCTCCCAAGTCCTCCCAAGTTTAAGTCTTCTAGTCCTACTCCCTTCATCTAGACATCTGCAATGATTTCAACCCAGAAGCACACAGCTTTGTGTCATCAGTAAATGACTGGTTGGAAACCTCATGACTACTAAAATGAGAAAGGAGTGGCCTGCTGTAAATGATGGAATGGTCTGTCTGGTCCAAGAACAAATCCCTGTGGAGGTCTGGATGAGAAAAAGGGATCAGAGGAAACAATTGATAACAATTTGTATGTCGTACTCACGTCGCAATTAGGTTCGTGACAGAAATTTGGGCAATTATTTTCTTCATTTCACCTTTTACCGGTATCTGCATGCAGTCCTGTGTAGAATTACTGAATAAAGCGCATTTCGATGTCTTCTACCAACAGAGTAGTACATATTTTTAAAACACTGGCATCAGGCAGGCAAAAAACTATCTGAAAGGTTAACCTAAGTTTCTTCCTCTTTGCTCTCACACGAGACAATGTTGTTTCACGATCTCCCTTCACGAAGCCGACGATTTTCTCTCTTGTAGCTCACTCTCCTCTAGACCTCGGATGAACTCAAACACTCAGCTGCAAGGGAGCTTCTTGGGGTATATTTTTCTCATAGATAAGCGACAGTTTGCCATGAGAGGTCCAGTTTGGCTATGGTCTATAGTTACCTCCGACGTATTTGTATCCTATGCTTGTAGGTTTGAACTATCGACCGGAAGTAGCTAACTACCTTTGATGTTGCCTGACCTATGCTACATAGCTACAACGCCATGAAGCGCCTAAGGTATGGGCAAGACGCATGTCAAGGACCTAATATTTAACCATATACCTCCGATGTCTACCTTGTTTACAGTTATAAAAGCCCAGATGGCTCCTGAGGCAGGCTTACTCCCTTTCCTTAGCCACGGCCTGGTCCGTGGGGACGTACCCGGGGGGGTGGCTATCCGGCTCTCTCTCTCTCTCGTCCCACGCAGCAACAGCTGATCAGCCAGTGCGTGTGCAAGTTTGATCAACAAGCGATGGCAGCGTAGCAACACCCCCAGCATCCCCCTGTCCATCGATCTCAGCTGCAACGACCTTGCAACGCCCGCCTCCGAGGTGACCGGGGGTCGCTCGCAAGACCAGGACTGTTGCTTCCATGGCCATTGCTGACTGGCCGGACTCCTGGCACAGCTGTTGACAATCTCCTCGCAAGCTGTTCCAAAGCTCCAAAGGAAAAACTTACAGACAGCGTGCATGAATTGCGCACACGCCATGTGAACTTTGCGAACTACAATAACCCTGAAGACCACGTGATTGGGAAATACGCAAAATACAGGCTTTGGCTGTTTATTCTATATGTGTCTGAACCCACTGATTAGGAATGATATTCTTAATTAATCATTAAATTCAGTCTTGAATCTCTTTACCCGATAATCCATCGATCGATCGATTCATTCATCCATCCATCCACCCATCCACTCACTCTTCTTGAGACAACTGGTATAAAGATGGTATTTTTCTGGTTACTAAGCGAAATCTAACATTTTTGTTTTAAACGATATCTAAAATGTTTTTTTTTAAAGTCTCCTACATTTTTCACTAGACAACGACAAGAACGATGCGATGCCTTATTCTTCAAAATGCAATCATATCTCAGTCACAGAGTGCATCAGTGCAAATGTCAAGCTGTTATGACCTGCGATCTTCATGAAATTGGTTAAAAATATTTGCATTCAATTAACAAAACCGTAAAAAAAAACTTGCTCTCTTCTGCCTGACACATTCTGACATTTTCTTTAGTTTGAATAAAACATTTTGCTTTTGAGTTGAACTTGTATCCTTCTCCCATACGCAAGGTTGTCCATAATTTTCATGGAATGAGCGATTCCTGTGGGTATTTTCATGAGTAAGGATTTTAAAAAAAAATATTAGAGTAGTATGCCAACGATAGTTTCAATCGTGTGTAATTATAAAGTTAATCGTATAATACAGTAACACTTTATCATAAGTTTATATCAGTCTTTACCTTCCTTCTCTTGCAGTTCGGTTTCCCTTAAATCAGGGTCCAGACTGTAAGGGCATGAAATAGAACTTTGAAATCAGCGCTACCTTTTAATACAAACAGCTTTGTGACAGAGTTCACCTGTCAAGCTGGAAGGAAACGCACCATAAAGTATACATGCGATCAGACTTCAAAGCTGGAGTCGATATTCAGATGAAAGAGGAGAGAGTTAAAAACATTTTAGTGAATAGGACTGAGAGGCGTACAGCTGCCATGGAGGGCGGGCTGATCAATGCTCCCCCTTGTCGACTGACAATCGAAGTATTGAAATGCAGTGATGGCGCTTGTGTCGAGAGTGATGGTCATCTGCATATTGCATGGATTGTAAGCAACGGTCGTTCCCTGGCGCCACCACGCGGCTACTTTCTCTACAAGGCTTTGTGAGCTGACCATCTTGTACAATCCGGACAATCCAGACAATCCACAGTCTAGGGCTTACACAGGAGTAAATTCTAACAGCAGACATTGGAAAAAGTCTTGACAGTTCAGATGCCGAGCTATCGCCTAGCAACAGTCTTTGGTAGCCATTCTGGGCTGCATTCAATATTCACTTAGTATTTAGTTTAACATATATAAATAAATACGCATTGACAATAAACTGTCTTGCCAAAGATAGCCCAATGCTTCTGGTGTTTTAAGTAATCGCAAAACAATTTTGTAGGAATATTGCAGAACATTGTTTTGTCGATAGGCAGGATTAACCAAGACTCAACAGTGTTTGGACATCACTGGCAATTTTAGCAGCAGACATGACTCTTCTTGAAGCAATGAATATTTATTGACCGTTAAGTTCGACAATATGGTAAATAATTTGTGAAATAAAACAATAAATGCTAACATTGCATATGTGAAGTGAGATTTCAAGTATTAAAAATAAATTAGAGAGGTAGCAGTGTTTTTGTAAGTTTGTTTTGATAAAGACAGTTCATTGCAATAAATGAAAATGACGACGAGGATGACGATAATGCCGACGATGACCATGATGACTGGTGGCAAAATAGTTTCCTGATATTTGACAAAAATAAAAATACTGACAAAGTGAATCAGCAACTGATGCCAGAATGATCAAAGTATTTAAAACATTAAAATACCTCATCCGTGCTGATAAATTTATTCGCTATTCACAGTCATGTTCACCTGTGGAAAAGACGATGAGAAAAGAGAGATGTCTCGAGCAAACGAAACACAGAGACGTTGACCGCGAAGAGTGGAGCTGTGCATTGTGGGATGTCCAGGATTTCATGCTATAACCATTTCTTTTCAACTTCTTACTCGCCTTTGTGTTTGCGTGAGTTCATGTGTCGTCGAAGTTTACGATATGGCTAGAAAATATAAAAGAAAAAAAAACCAAGAAGAAGAAAAGCTTATTCGGCATGCAATGCAAAGCTCAGAAGAAGAGAGTGAAAATAAACACAAAGAAAAATAAAAATAAAGAAAACCATAAGAAAATCGAGAAGCACGGCCGTAAAAAAAAGCAGACGGCTTGAATGGCGAGGGCCTATTCTAGTTGTCGTTTTTCATATCGGACAACAGCACGCAAACAAGAAATTATTGCGCCATCCACAACAATTATAGCCTGACTCCTACTGACACTGTAGCTGCAGCCACCACCAGCCAGCAAGGCAAACACCAGATCCCACACCACTTCTGGCCAAGACCTCTTGTCGACGGCCGACCTCGACCCTCCACATCCATTTACTTTATTCGCAATGCTCTTACTCCTTTCTCGTGCCGCGGAGTTTGCGGGGCGTGATGAAACTGTTTTGGGTAAGTTTGCCGCCAGTCGACAGGAACGGTTAATCAACGGCCGCCATTCTCACGGCATCTCTGAAAGCACGTGCTGCTCGCGTCCACAGCCGCACCTTTGTACTGCCAAAGGTCTGCCAACACTGAAGCCTCGGCTCTCCCTCTTGTTTATGGAGATGCAGAAGTTTGTTTTGTCAGCAACCCATAGGGTATATTTCCTAACTCCCACCGAGGTCAGGATTTGCTTTTACGACATGTAACCTTTAAGTTAACCTCATCGTTGTGAGTTTGACCTGTTGACCAACTGTAATGTTAAAGTTCCTTCAGCACGGATAGTTGGACCTGTGGATCCACAGGGCGAGATGTATTTTCGCGTTATTTATTACTGACACTGTTATGAATGGAATATAAAGTATCGTAAAACCGCCACAACAAAGGATAGTAAGAGGTTAACATAAAAGCCGAAATTACTAGAGGGAAAAGAAGGAAGTTTTACAGTCAGACTTTCCCAGGCCCATCTCCTGATACACACATTGGTTGTCTTGTGCCGTTCTAGCGAGCTCCCTGACACTCTGACATCACATAGGTGGCAGCTTGCTTAGCTCTGGTCCTTATTCATCTCTAATATGTGTACAATATGAAAAATACGAAGATTTTCTCCATTCATGATGTGGTGCATGAAGGAGAGAAAAGGCTTTGTTTTATTGTTCATACCACCTTTCTTGATTGAGTGATGTATCTATCTTACAGAGCTATGCGTGTTTGCGCGCACGTGTTGGTGAGTGTGTGCGAGTATGCTCAAGTATGACGCATGATCCCCCCTAGCAGCTGAAAATCGACGAGAATCGAGATTTTTATTTTTCGAGAGTCAAGGATGACAGATCATGTTATTTCGCCATCATTTTAAAGTTCTCGGCTTCAAACTTTTTTTTCACGCTTTCTTTTTTCGTGAAATTTTCTTTCTGTCCCTCATACGTCTTGTTACAAATGTGCTGTCTTTTGTTCCTTGTTTTGTAAGATCAAACAACCTCGTTACAAAAACGTTTTTTTTATCAGGAGTTAATATGTATATTAACTTAAAGGGAAAGGCAACTCAAATCACGAACAGAAACTACATGATATATAGCGACCTTCCGTTTAAATGTTTGGGGTACTAAATAATAGTTTACACAGTTCTGAAACACAGTTTTGATTAGGCTAACCAAGATTCCCATCTTTCTCTAATAATATTTTGTTTAAAAAAATAGAAAACAAACAAAGTGTGGTACTATGTTCTATAAAGGCCGGGCCGCCATCCGTCCCGCCGGCTGGTGTGGGACCTTGTACTATGGCCTGTCATCTATGGAAAAGCACGAGAAGCCGAGGAAAGGAAGGTTGTAAACAGATTTGATTTAGTAACATCGAGGTGATTAGCATACAACATTTGAATATGGGGAAAGGGCAGTGGCAGAATTATAAAGAAACCTTACCTTTCTGGGCAGCACCAGAACAGACAGACATTCATCTTGTAGGGATGTTATGTTTTTCTTTCACAAAACAGGAAATCTGAGGTCGGACTACCACTTTTGAATAATGTCTTCACGAGAATAGTCAGAGAATGTCAGAAAGGGTCCGATGGATTGTTATGAGAAAACAGAGCATTCTATGAATTTACTACTAGTAGTATTTCATTCAGTAGTCTATATACCTACCCAGAGGAATCACTCACTGTGCCAACTGCTAGTTATCATCTGATAATAAATGCGATGTATATAGTCTTTAACAAGTCACAAAAGGACGTTTGTTCCGTTAAGCAAAACAACAACACCAGCATTGTTCTGGGAGCGATTGTAAACACTACTGCGATGATTGTCATGCATGTCACGCAACTGCCACCCTGATCCTCCATGTCATTGCCAGTCCGGGCATCTCCTCCCTGCTCAGTCTCCTCCACTTCCACCTTCCAATCATCGTGGCCCAGTTGCTAATTGTAGGGCACGATCCCAACATCTCCGTGCCAGCGTTTTGCAGACCTCACTAACAAGACTCAAAGCTGACTTTCTGAGAACATGTCTTTAATTAAAGACAGAACACTAGAGCTCCTTGATTCGATCCTCAGATGTGTTGATACACGATTGTAATTCAACAAATCTTTTACAACCTCTTCATTTTCTAGGACGTTCTAGTTTATCTGGTGAAGCTCAAAGTTCTATTTGAACTGTCATTTTGTTTTCATGAATTATTTAAAGCATTACTAAGATTGCATTTAAAACTCGGACGTCATCAACTGAAAATCACGGCTTGTTGCTATAGCAATAAAGTTTATTAAGAATTCAATGTTTCTAATTTCGCAAATAACATTGTAGGCTAATGGGAACACAAGAGAGCAAAATGAAATAAAGAATGGAGCTTGAACGGTAGGAGTAAGCTGAAAGGAGTTAGAAAATGAGTACCACGGGGATGCAGCTAAATCCTCTAAGCTGCTTACTGCTTGGAGATTTACTGATGCATCTGAAATTAATACCCGGTGTAAGAACCTCGACTGTCTCGAGACGTGCTGACAAAAGTAGGTTTGTGTCCAGGAAATGGATGAGGAAGCGAGAGACTAGATGAAATTTTGTACAAGAACAATTCCTGTGACGAGAACAAAAGACAGAAGTTTTAAGGGTTGGCGCCAGGGAAATTACCCTTTGTGACAGCCTGGCTAAGACGAAGACATTTGTCATGTCTAGAATGGCATCAAAAGGGATAATGGCGATCTCCGCAGATGTCCATGATGTTCTCTTAACTAGAGTGGAAGAATCAGACAACATGTTTGGCTACGTTGCTATGTTATTATTTTTATTGTGATTAACATTACCAAGTCAATTTTAGAATGACATTTGTTTCTTTGTATTGATATCATCCCCGTCATGACGATCAGACGGTTTATACATGGACTGCTGAGCCTGTATTGTCTGAAAGACATAATTTTTGCTATAATGTTTCAATTCAAAATCATGTTATGAAAGGATGCATCGATCAGGAGACTTAGATGAAGGAAGAGAGAGAGAGAGAGAGAGACGGTAGAGTCGGGAAGAAGAATACGCAAAAGAAGGTTTGCGGCTGTCTATTCTATTCAAGAAATCTTATTAGTTTTTGATGTCATTTGCTACATATTTTGCAAAATGTATTTGTCATATATGTGCTATATATGTGTTTAACAAAGATTGGCCAAACACTCGTCTCTGAGAGCGCCTTGACACCAGTCGTTAGAGCATGTCGGTCTAAAAATATTCCTTATCAAGAGAAGTTTAGAAAATTTGTAGCACAACCTTCAAGCAGACATTAGCAAAAGAACTGGCAAAATCTATTGAAAAACCAAAGAATTATTGTAAAACAGTGGACTGAAGTCTTCATTCATTCATTTGTTGCTTGACTGTTACCGGTCGTTGGGGGTAGGGGGCACATGGGTAGACTTTACCGCCATTGATGCCTGTTTTGGACTATGGCAGGGTTAGGACAGGGCGAACAGTCCACTCCTTCACCTCCCTACACCAGTTCTTCCTTTGGCCACCGCAGCGTCCACCGCCATCCACGGCACAGTGCAGGACAGGCTTTGACATGATGTCGTGCTGGGTCGTATAGCCAGAAATTAGCTGCTTTATTATTATTTTTTTTTCCCTGGTAACCAATATTCTGAAAACATCCTATCGATATATATATACGTGTACATCACAGGACCAGCCAAATAACATTGTACTAAAAAGTCACCTAGCAATGTCGGGTCTCCTCCCCCTTAAATCTCTGGCAACAGCTTTTCATGATGCTCGAGATGGAAATACGAGTCAAATACGTGCATTCCAGCGTTAGTGCATGTGGGTCGCATGTAAATACTGAAATGAATAGTGAGCGGGAGATTTATTTTTGTTTTGTTTTGTCCAGTCTGCCGACCTGGGAGGTCATAAAGCTGGCAGCGAGGGAAGCTCGTGACGCCGCACACGGTTTATCAAGATGACGGAGCAGATAGAAAAGACGATCGGTTTTGGAGGCACACAGCGTTTGGGAGAGCAGATCCCCTCGGCAAGCAAGGCAGATCAGCAAACAGACTGGCACATGGTTGGGTGTGACCTGCACATGCTGCAAGGGTCGACAGGTCACGATGACAGCACACCGAGATCAGTTGCTGGATCAGTAGGTACTTGGGTATTTCCACACGCATAATTTGGAAAGACCACAAGGAAATCTTTTGTCTTCTGAATATTTAAAGGGTGTATAAACCTCTCTGATAAACTGATAGTAAATATGGTTTAAAATACAATGAACATTGTTAATAGTTTTTTCAAGAAAAACATAATTTGCCGCGTGAAGCATATCTTTTCTCATCATTGTTCAGTATAGAAATCGCATAGGAAGATACTGAGCTTTGTTGAGGAGGAGGAGGAGGAGGAGGAGGAGGAGGAGGAGGAGGAGGAGGAGGAGGAGGAGCAGCAGCAGCAGCAGCAGCAGCAGCAGCAGCAGCAGGAGGAGGAGGGGAGGCAGACTTCATGCTGACCGTGAATGAGGTTCACATTCCTGCCTTCTGAGTATCGTTTTCCAGGGGGCGGCTGCCCCACTGTTAGCCTCCGAGGCAGTAATGATAGTCACCAAGCAAACTGTGTCGTTTCTAACGACTTCAGCTTTCCTTTCTCTTCATGTCAAGCTCGTAAAGCAGGTTTGATGTCTTATTTCCTCGTTATTCTACGTCACACCTCTCACCGGCACCAGCGGTGTTTGCCTCGCACTACTTTCAGGCCAAAGCTTAGAAGAAACATCGATTTCTCTTTTGTTGGCAGGAGAAAAGAAAAAGTCATTATTAAAAATCATTTTAGCAGCCCTCGACCCACCTCAGCTGACGTCACTGAAAAAATTCACAGCTTCCGGTATGTTTGGGGGCAGCGTTGGTGACGGAAGTGACCCGCGGCTAATGAAGGCAAGGCACGCCTTCTCAAGAAGTTTGGTATTTCAGGGTTGAAAACAATTTTTTTGTTCAGAAATGTTAGAGATTATTTTCCTTCTTCCTCCTTTGCACGTGCTGATAGCGAAGAACTTCAATTAATTTTATTACTAAAGAAAAACAAGCAAACAAAGCCAAAGGGAGTGCAAACCTTTACAATAAACGCCGGGTACCAGTTCAGGTAAAAAGATTTGCCAAAAAAGTATAGTACACCAGAAAATTACTAAACACACCTTTTATACAGGGAAAAAGTTATTAAAAATTATCATGGATTACTATTGCGAATATTATAACTACAACTACGGTTACTACAATTAAAATAAAAAGATTTTTGTAGCCCAGTTCCACACTCTAAAAATAGACCTTCTGCGCTTTACAAACATATTTACAAATATTTGACAGACTCAAACGAGAGCAGACATCCATAGCAACATAGCAACAAGTATACACAAACAAAACGTGGTCTAAGGTAAATAAAGAGTAAATACGAGATATTAAAAATTAGTAGATAGAAAATATGTAAACAGAGGCAAGGAGACGGGTTTGTTACTGTGAGTTGTTGACAAAGTACAAACTATATTAGAGATATCAATACAATCCCCCACACAAACAGGTTGTACCTAGACCTATTATTCTCCATGTAGAGCAGCTAGATATATAAGCTACACTATTGTGGTCCTCTACAAAATAATTCTTTTTTTCCTTCAGACGACAGACGTGCAAATGATTTGCTAATTTGCATCTCACGATTGAGTGCTATTTGTCCGATCCTTTGATGTTTAAATCTCTTGATTTTATATCTTTTATTTCCGTCTGGTAATGTCCAATCTATGTTATTATTTGCATTTTTCGAATGTTGGCGATTTTGATGGCAGTTTTCAGAATCTGCTAATGACCCCGTGTTTTGTTGTACAAGAGAAAATGTATCGTGCGATGGGAGTGTGCCTCGGGTGGATTGCTTTGAGTGCTGGTTGTAAACATTTCCGGTCTCGCTCTGTTACATTTCTTTTCTTTTCTTTCTTTCCTCTGTTCCGCTAGGTTGACTTTCTTTACTGATTTGATTAGTCCTAATTTGAATTTATTTCGAATTTATTTCTCTTGAGAACATTTTCTGACCTCGAGTTGTGCTTTTCCTCCTGAGCTTCTTTGTAATACCTTGTAGTTAAAAACATTATCTGCACTTCCTCTATTACTTCTATTATATGCATATTTCTGGTTTCATAAAAATTGTTGCTAAGGAAATTCTCCAGAACTGTCAGCCTCACACATGTAGACACCGCTTATCCGAAAGAAAGAAACTTTGGATGGTGGGCCAGAGAGTGAATGGTTGCCCGGCAAAAGTGTCATTGATGCTGAAGTTGCCATCGGTGGTCGTACCCATTTCAGAAACCTTCCACATCATTGAGCCGAGATTTTCACGCAGGACATTGTGAGCAGGTCTGGGGCCCTATTCATGAAGAGAAGATAAATCGTAGTCTAAGGTAAATAAAGAGCAAAGTCTCATCTTTGTAGTCAAGAAGCGGCGTCCACATTCTTCACGTGACTTTACCCTGGAACCGTGGTTATACATCAGTGAGAAAGATGCCTCAGGGCAAAGTAACATAAAACAACATCCTCAGGGTCTAGACAGTACGAGGCAAAATGTTTTTTTATTTCCCCCACATTTTACACCAGTAGCAAATTACCCTGACTTCATGAATCCGTCTCTGATATTTATTTTGTATCAGTAACAGGGAGGAGACAGTGATCTACATGCACTTCCTGTGGTGTGTCGAAGGTGTGTGGTAGGAGACCAAGAAGCTCTGCAGCATAATGTCTGATATTCTCTTCACAAATGGTGATGTAATGAAAGGATCTTGACAGTTGTTCCCCAAGTTAAAAAGCTGAACATTTCTTCAGCGAAGCGGGATGCATCCCCGTAATGATGACTCCTGTGCGGAACAGAATGATGAATGAATTCCTTTGATCCTTCCATATGGATTCTCATATCGAGTCCTCTGGGTGTTTTATTTTCAGTTGCGAGGGAAAGAACTATGTGTCAGATGATTTTTGCATCCAGGAACAGTGAAATGAACATCACAATGAAAAACCTAGTCCTTTCGTCTTTCTTTTTTTTTTATCTCTCTCTCTCCATTTCTCAATCTCTTCCTCTCGCTCATGTTTTTCTCTATTTTATCATCCCATACGCCGATCTTTGTATTTACTATCTTTTCATTTATCCTTCCTCTTCCATAGTCTTGTCTTTCATGTTTTAATTTAATTCGTAAAGAGCAAATAATCATAGCCAGGAAGAGAAGGCAACTAAAGCAAGTGTTATTCAAGTTATAGTATTCTGGAGAGACTAGAAAAAGAATTCAAGATGGGAAATCTCTTGACACAGTACAGTATATCAGATGAAAGAAATGCCAATCTCGAAGATAAACCATTAACAAAGGCAACAAACCGATGCACCCTGGAGATAGGAAAACAACTTCCGGTTTCTTCTGCGATGTGGCAATTAGCTGCGGCAGTTACTCCTTACTCTAGGTTTGCAGCTGATATCCGGAATTAGGAAACCACTTCAGATGTTGTGATCTTGCCTTAATCATTTTCTTCTCGGTTAATGATGAGTCGAGAGTACCATCAAGAAAATGCTTTTCTTTTTGGATGTCTTATAACGAGGAAGGTACTTTGAATCTGCTTTTGTCAATGGAGAAAAGCTGTACAGAAATAAACAATTCATTCCTACATTACTGTCAGCCAATGGAACAACTTCGTTACAAAAATTTCTTTTGTCAACTCTAAAGCAAACTCAACAGACAAAAATAATTTTACTTTGTCGTCTACGATGTCTCGCCAGCAACCTGTCGTCTCGAGGGCCCTCGCCAGCTGCTAATTAAATTATAGATAGGAAAGTCACCTCTGTACGCCATTGCTTGCTACATATCTTATTTCCGGACGTCTCACTCCACGTCTCCCTACCCGCATGCGCATCCTGCGGCTCGTAATTTCCATTCAGCATGCACGCTGTCAGCCGCACCCGTCACCCACTCGCGACTGAGGCGCCGGGGTGGCGATCTGTCACGTGCGGCTCTTGCCTCCGTCTGCTGTGGGCGGCGCCGTGAGGGAGACGGCAGACAGCCGGTACAAGGATGACGAAAGAGTTCGTGCACTGGCCGACAATGACGTCACGTTAAGACGTCACTGAGAAATCTCCAAGGCTTACACGTCATCCAGAGCGTCACTTCCCTGTCAATTCTACATATTGATATACAGGTAGTCCTCGGGTTACGACGGTCTCGAGTTACGTCGTTTCGTGGTTACGACGCTCATTCCGACTTACGAGGTCACTGCATCATAGAAAAGGAAGGCCATCACCATGGAGGTGAAGAAAGTGGATATCATAAGGCAATCTGAGAAGGGGGAAACAGCAACAGAAATTAGCAGGTTATTAGGACTTAGTCGTTCGACTGTCGCCACGATTATCAAGGATAAAGATCGCATCCTTGAACACGTGACAGGATCTGCTCCTATGAAAGCGACAGTGATAACAAAGCGTAGTGTACTGCACAATATTTTACTGTACTTATGTTTATTGATAATTATGTAGGGTACTGTGCTAGTATAGGCTAAGTGTTTGCAGTACTGTACTGTTATCAGGCCTGACGAGAGGGGGGGACAGGGGGGTCTGGTGTACCCGGGCCCGCGGCTATCAAGGGGGCCCGGCCTTGGTCAGTGGATTTTTTTTTCTTCTTCTCCTTTTCTTTTTCTGTTAACGATTACAAGTACAAGGGGTCCGGAGAGGTCGTCTGTCCCGGGGCCCGGGCTGGCTCTCGGCGGCCCTGACTGTTATTATGGTACAGTACTGTATGAACGTATGATCTGACTTACGTCGAAATTCGGTTTACGACTCCGCATTAAGAACGGATCCCCGTCGTAAGTCGAGGACTACCTGTATATTGAAAGATTCTGACGAATGCAAAACTTCTCAAAGCTCAATCAAGAAAATGTGTGGGAATTTAAGTAGGATTTTGTTTTGTTTCATTTTCTATTGGAAATGCTTCAAAGGTTACTTGGGGAGCACTTTTATTTGAGGATATAGTTAATCTTGCATTTTTGTTACATTTCAGAAATGGAATTTGACAAAACGAGATAACTGTCATAAAAGCAAACATAACCAAACAACCAGCGAAACAGGTGGGCGAACTAAGTGGGAGAGCCTGCGTATATGCCGCGTTGTTAAAATTAGATTGGTTGCATAGAATTTGTTTTGGTTTTTTTTTAAACGATAGTGAATTTGTTGAAAGCTGACAGATAAAGATAGGACCAAAGGATGTGCTGTTGTATTGGGCACAGCTATACGGTGCCGAGGATTTCTGCTTTAAACAAATAAATTATACAAGTAACTACTCATAATAATGTAACAGGAGGTCACCATGACATGAGAGAAACGACGAGAAAAGAGAATAGTACAGACGAGAGAAGTAGTGCACGAAGGAAAGGGTGAGGGAAGAGAGGGAGAGAAGCCGAGCAGTAATTTTAATTTTCCAAATTCATTTCTGAATAAGGCGATGACAAGGTTATAAAAAAAGGAATGAAACACACTTATGAGACAAAACTTGGCGTGACTACAACAATTAACACAAAGTTATAATGACTACTACAACCACTATCCTGAGCTAGAAAATACCTTTCCTTCCACTTCTCTTATTTCTCTGTACTACACTATTCTGACAATATATCACGGTAAATCAACACATACAACATATCTAATATTCCTGAGTGTGGTTGTCGCGTGTCATGATTTCGTCTAGGTCTGCATCTCTCTCAGCGCGGGGGGACGCTCCTGTATTGGAGAGGTAGCTCACAGCAGACGACGGTCAACGCTTGTTTTCAGGCTATTTTTGTCCGGTTCGCGGGAAAAGGTCAAGGCCTTCGCCCGTTGTCTGTATCAGCACCTGACGTCACAGGCTTGCGACGTCACGTGAGGTCTGCTCGAGGGCTGGTCGCTGCTGGTGGGAGATTTCTTACCAAGGCGCTGAGTAGAGCGGAGAGTGTTTTTTTGAGAAGACGGCTGGAGTCTGTGCTGTGAGGCAAGGTGCCGGTTGTATGCTCTGTCACGACTGACCCAAGCTTGTGGACACTGAGAGGCTGGTTGTACTAGCGAGTTGATGCCAGCAGTGACCACCGGGACTTGTGGGAAGTGCGGAGGGTGTCGGAATGACAGCATTGGGCTGTGACATCCAGTGTCTACGGGAGTGTGCTTCCGTTTCTTCTCGGGGTGACCGTCGGTCATTAACATAAGCCGTGTGGGCTTTTTGTGTATGTCCGGGGTGCACGCCCTTGGTGTGTATTTACTGTGTACTTCCTGTGTATACGTGCTATGCGTGCGTGCCTTGTGTCTTGGCTCCACGTACTTTTGTTCGACGAGCATTCGTCTGAGATATAATCAACCATTCTGCACTTCTTCATTTGTGACGTCTACGGGTTCTACACCTGCATTCAGAAAGGGAACTGTACTGTGAACCAGCTCCTGAGGCTGTGTACTAAGAATTAAAGACTCAGGGGGAAACAACGTTTAACTGACTGTACTGGGCCGCGGTGCGCGGTGTTTTTTTTTTTTTTCTTTACTGCTGTGATATAATTTGTGCGCGTTTGCGCTTTGTTTTTATTTTCTTTGCGGTGGTGCAGTACCTGGTTGTTGGTTTGTTTGTTTTTTTTTTTTGTTTTTGTTGTGAGTACTCGCATCGGTATTTTCTTTTTCTTGGTTGTATTAGGTATTTGGGTGTTTGGGTATATATATATATTTTTTGATTAAACTTCGTATTTGTGTCGTTCTTTTCGTCTTTGTCTTGGTCTTCGCTTGGGTACGGGTTCGAGAAGTAAGTCGCATCCTGCCTCCGGCTGAGTGACTGAGCGTGTGGCCTGCTGTGTGAGTGGCCTTGAGCGTGCTCCGTGGACGCTGGGGGGTGGTACGCGACAGTGGTCATGAAATTCCACCCTGTCACACATGCCGTACCTTCGTTGTCTCAAATGCTTTCTCGGTTACACATGTCACTGAGTATTGTAAAGTGCACTTGTAACAGTTACATTGAGAATGGGTAATTGTATTCATGTTCTCAACATGGATGGAGCCACAATGTCCCCGTGCCAGCCTCGCAGACTGAGAGAGTCAAGCCTCCATCAAATGACTTATTTAGATTGTCAGCCGTCACGCAAAACCGCAGACCTGGCCTTAAGATCACGAATATCTCTCGAGACAAAGCGCTGTCCGCAGCATTCCATTTCCATACACAATCAGCATTCAAGTTGTTTCTCATCCATGAAAGACAGAGCAGAAGCCCCAGAAACCAAGCCAATTAAATCATATCCAGAAGGGTCAACTGGCGCTGAGTTCACTGCGACTTTGGACTAAACTTTCTCAAAGAAAGAAATTAGTTAATGACAAATTTTAAAAGACGTTACTAATCAATTCACTTTAAAGAATTTTTTCCCTTTCTGCGATGTCCTGACAAAGTTTACTATGTTTATCATCATTGTTCATCGACATGTATTTCCTGACTAGCAGATCCTCTAACAGATCATCTGTTTGTCGTGCGTACCTTGCTAGATGATGCGGTTGTCTTGAATGGTGAGGAAATGGACCTGTCTGGAACTATCAGTCCACTTCTTTACATTCGCCAACCAGTTCTTCCCCTGTCTGTCACGTGTCGACCTCCCCGGTCTGATACAGAATGTCGTGGAGGCTTGTAAGGTCAAAAACAGACCAGCTTGCCCTGTTTCACTGTTACGAGGATATGTTCATGATGCCCTGTATATAGAGTATAGAGTATAGAGTATAGAGTAAAGATAGGAGTATGACTGGGCAATGCAGGAAATGCCGGATCGGTCTTTGCCAGGATCAACAACGACCATTCCAGTCACCCTCACCTACCCCATCACAACACGAACTAATATCCCTGGCAGACGATTTTTTTTCCAGTTAACTGCTAAAACGAAGCATAAGACGAAAAAGCTTCCGGTTTAGTCACATTCTTTGTTGAGGCTCGCCGAGACTAACAGCGGATCACTTCGCAAGAGGCTAAGCGTTGGTCTCGGCAGACAGACAGCGATCCACATATACACATCCTTAATCACAGGGCAGCTCCAGGGTAGGAACAGCGAAACGTGTTCTTCTAGACTTTAACCATACATAAAGCTGACAAGGCAAGGAGCTTAACTGAAACTATCCACGCTTTACACCACGTGACGGCGAAAGAATCTTTCAAGAGCTGGAACGATACCGAAGGAACATTATGGGGCTACCAAAGGTCAAATGGCAGGCCTTGGAGAGACTACAACCAGCAATAGCCACAAGATGGTGCATTGGGGAGGAAACCAAACACGAATATAGATTGTAACATTTTATATTGCCTTAAAAAACAACGGAAGAAATTATGTGCTGTCCAATGATTGTTTAACAAATACTTGCTCACTCACGCGTCACGGTTGGTTGAAGCCGTTAAGCCTCATCCCCAAATAATAAATGCGTCTCCCTAAACGCCGTGAAAGCACATTTACCATTTCCACTAATGGCGCCTTGTTATTTCCTCTCAACCACTTGTGTGTGTCAGGGCCAAGCAGTACATTATCATCATCTCCAGGCACCTGAATGAACATGTTTTTAACGGCTTTGTCGGTATATTTGTACACCTGTGTTTCTCCTGGCTTCTGAGGATCCGTGTCTGGCGTCTTGGGTATTGTTGACGCATTCGCGCACTTCTGCTCTGCGCATGCGTGCAGGCAATGTCCAGGAAAGAGATGACTGATGATAAAGAAGAGTTCTCGCGTTCTCATGGTTTTTTAAGATAAAAAAAACTATTTCTCAGAGCTGCCAACAAAAAGTACGCGTGCCCTTGATGATGAGCTCCAGTCCTGCAGGGATGAAGGTTTTGTTGTCATAAACATTTCTCATTACTATGTACCGACATAGCTGTGCGCTGAAAGATGATAGATCGTCCTCTTTGCCAAGCTTGCCGGAAATGTCATACAAGAAACAAAAATGTCGAGTATCAGCACACGAAAAGAAAACTTGTTTGTGAGTTGTACAAGCCATTCGTTGTATGCAACTTCTCAATTAACCAGGTTTTTTTTTCAAGCTTTCAGCATTCTACAGAGTTCGATTAAAGCGAAATGCTAAAAACATCAGCTTCATCCAGATTTCCGAATTCACATTCTTGTAAAGATATTTATCTTGCTAAATTGCTATCACCACATCGTATGAGGATTAGTTTCTTCTGCTTATAGCAAACTGTTGTCTTAATAACCTAAAAAATGCCAAAGAGGAATTTGTGTGTGTGTGTGTGCACTTTACATCCAAACAGATATCCACAGAAATGTACAAAAATATCGATAGGACTGCCTCGCAAAAAAGGACAATTTCGAAGGAAAAAAGATTATCCACCAGCCCGTCTCACGCGAGAAAGGAAGCATCAAGTAGACCTTGTCACACACACACAGAGGTGCAATTTACGGCTGTGGTTGCAAAAAATGCAGACACATCTTTAAAACCTCAACCGAGAGAACAGGAAGTTTTGGATTTTAAGATTTATTTATCTCGATCTCCATTTTCTCGCGGATGCTCGCCTGGTTGACAGCCGTCACGACTATTGGCCTGCCTACCTGTACAACCGTTAGTCTCACTGACAGCACGGAGCCAGGTGTACAGTCAAGACCTAGCTGTCAGCTATCAGTTTAGCAAACTGCTAAAAAAACATTCAGCAACTGTGGACCCAGTCTGCAAGCTAATATACGACAAGGATTATTCTCTTTTGCTATTTACATGTGTGTGTGTGGGTGTGTGTCATTGTGTATGTTTATTAGTTGGTTTGTTTGCATTCTAGTACACCTTGAATAGGTAACGAACTGCTACTTTTTCCAAACATACACATTAACATTTTTAAAAGGCTATTGCATCTTCTGAAGCTATAACCAAGCTTTTTGGGGTAATAAATTATAGAGCTCAGTCGATTATTTCATCTTTTTGCCTCACCTGCATTCACCTTGTGTAAGTATTTCATCAGTGAAAAGTCTAACAAACTTTGAAAAAAAATCTTGAGGACACCAGGCTCTAATAACCAAAAGCCGTCAGCAGGAAGAAGGTTGTGGCGGGTGAGTGGATGAGTGGCATCCCTGTTGGCATAAAAAGGTTCTGGTCTGGTGTACGTCTGAAGTGCGCGGTATCTGAAGGTCAGAGGTAGTCTTTCTGAGGAATTCTTTATGGTATTATGTGTTTATGTGGCTTTCGTCTCCACAGACAAAATGAGTGCGCACTTGTGTGTCTGCGCGCGCGCGTGTTTGTGTGTGTATGTGAGAGAGAGAGACAAACAGAGGGCTAGAGAAGAAGAGACAAGGAGAAAAGAGAAAGGGTAGACTATTTCTCCATTTCCTGCTACAGTCATCAACATTTATAACATCAGAGGTCTTTGCCTCCTCACCCGTCTTCGTTATCTGCATGCAGCACCGCTGCTGTCACGGACGAGCCCCGAGCAGCGAAGTGAGCGGCTGCTGTGTCCGCCATCGGCTGCTGTGTCCGCCATCGGCTGCTCATCGATCGCACGGCCCTGCCTCTGTAGCAGGAAGACGTCTTCTGTTTCTGGAAGTTTCTCTGTCCAAACTGCCCATCTGAGACGCAGCTTCCACGTCAAATGTCAAAAGCTAGGAACGGACTGAGAAGGCGGCAATGTCCTCACAGCCTCTAGACCTCGAGTGGACCAAAAGTGTCTGCTAATGGCAGGCTCTGGCTTCATACAGATGCTGCTAGCTACAGATGGGGACTACCTTACTCAACAACTTCATATTAAGCTGTAGACTGGCTGCGGACACTAGCTATCATGCCGCGTGAATGTTGCTGAACAGATCGTAAGAGATTCAAATAATAATCAGCTAGAAGAAAAAAAATAAAGGTTTAGTTTATCTCTAAACAAAAATGGAGGATTTGGGTTTTTTAAAATTGCCTTGAAGCTGACTGTGAGGAATATTCATAGTCAATATATACAGGGATTTGTTTAAGAGTAATAATAAAAGAGGAACTTTAAAAGCTGGAGAAGAGAAAGTGAACTTTAACCTGACAAGAAGAGAGAGAGAAGAGGAAACCAAGGAGTTACTACTACTAATAATAATCATCATTATAGAAAAAAGAGTCGTAGAGATAGGAATCAGAAACCCATAAATTAGTGAATACGAGATGGAGAGAAAGAAATGAGGGGAGAGATTGGTGGAAGGAGGTAGGAGCAGTGAAGAAGCCAAACATGAAATCCGTTGCCAAAGTCCTGGCCAAAAAAAAAACTCCATTCTTTGCATCAGTGATACCAGAAACTGTTCTGGAGACGAGTGTTAGGGCACAAAAATAGCTTCTTGTCTCGATTTTAAGTCTGGGTTCTAAAGGACACTGCCTGACATTGATAGGATATTAAGGTCTGAAGAAATTAGGGTGCTCAGCTCTGGGCCAGGAACTCGGTCTGTCCTCGCCTGATTGAAATATTCCTTCAAAATCAAGGACGTGCGGCGCTGACCCTGTCGTCTTGGTCAGATTTCCATTTCTCTAGCTGGACTACAGAGTATTTCGTTCTCATAACATTTCATCTGCCTTCCCGCTGCTCTTGTAGAAAAGAGAAATTGGGTTTGTTTCTGCATTTGTTCATTTGTTCTCACTTTTTTCGGACTTTTCTGCTTTTTGGTTCGTTTTTTTTTTGTTCTTCACTCCTTTCTATTTCTTCTCATTCTTCAATACCCATGCCTCTATCCTTCTACGCCGATTCCTCTCTACCCATGCCTTTCTCTACCAATGCTTTTGTTCATGCCTTCGTTCTTTCCTCACCCTTACTTTGGTCGCTCATTTCTTAAACATAATGAAATAAATGTTAATTAAAAACACATTTTTATGTTGGATTTGATGGTTTTAATTTTTTTTTTCTCTACACCTATGAAAATATTTGTGAGCCTTATATTTCTAGCGATCCACAAATCTCTAAACATTTCTGCTTGTTGTCTTCCTTAGAATGTCTTATTGGCTGTGGTGAGGGAGAGAATCATGGAAGTCAGTTGGCGCCCCGTGATTACAAGTACTTACACCATCAGACAAACAGAAACCTTTCTCAGTCAGCTTATGATCCTCTCTACCAGATAAAACCTCGGTGTGTCTCTATCCAGAGTGAGTAATGCGAGAGGACTGAGGTCACAACATGGGCTGGAGAGTGAACTGAACTCTCGCCAGCACCACTGTCCCGCCACTGCAATAATTCAGTAATTGCATCTGTCAAATTGGAAGCGAGCCATCCACATGTAAATAATAGCAGGCTCCGTGCTGCTACTACATTAGTATTGGCAAACTCAATGACAAACTTTCTGAGTAGTCTTCAGCTTCAAGTCGCTAAGTCTGTTACTGGCAGATTTTGGTCGGGTCACGTGGGCGTTGAGGCATGGGCAGACTTGTTGGACTGAAAATGTTCTGCATTTATGTGTTACTATCGGTGGTGACCACATTCATTCCACTTCTGCCTCGCTGCACCAAACGTTGATTTTCTAGCGTGAAGGGGCACAGACAGTGGGTGCTGTGAGTTGTGCCTATCTTTACAGCCACAGCCGGCTGGAAGCCATCACTAGTCATGGCGGCCACTATTTAGTTGGCAAGTCACTAACACAAAAGTCCACAAGGTAGATTAATCAAAACTTGAAGATATTTATTTGTTCAGGAAGATGTTATTTGCTTTTCTTTTAAATCTTGCTCACCAAACCCACCTTGACTATGATTTCAAACTTGACATGATATTACACAACAACATTTTTTGTGTGATCTCGAGAGGTGAGCAGATTTTGTCACAGAAATAAAACCCGAACATAATTTTCATCTTTCTGTATTCGTACTTAACTCCTGACAATCATCTCGAGATTTTACCCAAAATAAAATCCTCTTGCCAAAGAACAATCAACATTTGTTGCACACATTATAGTTTGTTTCATTTAATGAATCAAGTTGACTGAATCAAGTTTAGTGAAGTTTGAGTTAATGTTTGTTTATATGTCTCGCTCTTATCACAAACTTGTGTCACAACTGTTGGCAGACGATTTTTTCCTATTAACTACTAAAACGAAGCATGTTTGTACAAAGCTTCCGGTTTAGTCACATTTATTGTTAAGGCTCGCCGAAACTATCAGCGGAGAACTTCACAAGAGGCTAAGCGTTGGTCTCGGACGACAGACAGCAGTACACCTACACACATTCATGTCCTTATTAGATTGACTATCTTCAGCTGCACCGGCAATAATATACTCCTGTACAATTAAATGAACTCCATTGTGGTTGTCTTTCAAGCTATACCAATATTTGAAGCAATACAAAGGCAACAGCTTGAAACTGAGTGTATCAACAGACATCAGCAAACAAAAAAATTAGGAAGACGGAAAAAAGATGTTACAAAAGCATAGATCAAGGATGGTTTTCTTCAACTGGTTGGAATTGCACTGGGTTTGATTACGAAGACCCACGAAAAGGGGAAAGAATCAGTATAAGACAAAGAACAAGATACGGACAGTTGAAGCCTCACAGAGGGGGCGCTGTACCGACAGAAGTACCGCCACAGCAATGGTTGGTTTCCAGCAGACTTCACAAGACCTACGGTTCCCAGAATAGACCCGTCTGATGCTCTTCCTGTCCTCAAAGAAATGGAAGAAGTCTAGCAAAGCATCAAAGAAAGAAACACGATAATTCACAATACTCCCCTCTGTCCCTTAAACCTCTCAAGCAGCAGTTCAGGTGTCATGCTGACAACAAAGGTAAAGATCAAACGTCAGAATATACCCCACAGCTGCCAGGCCGTGAATGCGGTTCATTGTATTCAGGGTGAGGCATGAGGAAGGCAGTCCAACACTCTCCTTCCACCGTCTTCCTTTCCCTGGTAAATCAGGCACCTATCCATGCACGCCAGCTGCCTTCTGGTCCACAAAGGTTGCTGACCACCAGCCCTCCTGCTTCTCCTTTGACGGGGTCTTAGCTGGGTACGTGCAGATGACTGGTCTTCACGCTCATTCTCATGGATGCTTTCATGGTATTTTAACCACAACCATAAAATGCTTTTGTTTAACGTTTTCATTGCCCTGGCGGTTACATCCAACTTTTTCTCACCTTCAGAAATCGATGTTTTAGCTCCCAGTCCCACCACCCGCCACCCGCCCACCTGGCGGTTGAGATCAACGATAAGACTCGGGTCAGCGAGTGCACTGGGGTCGCCAGCACTAACACTACGGCCATGAGAGATGATGTGGATGGAGTAGTAAAGAGGTGCTGATAAGGTGGATGACAGTGAGTCATTAGTCTAATAGCCTAATACATCTCTCTACACTTACTGTGGTGTTGATTTTTCCTGTTTGGTCCTGGGTGGGCGCACGAGATCACACACGCGCCTACACTTAGCACGGAGGGTGGTAGGGAGATGGGCAGGAGAGGTAAGTGAGAGAGAAGAGCTGTGAGACAGGGAAGGAGCTGAGAAGACAGAGCGAGTGTGCACGGCGCGTGTTAATCTGTCAAAAGTGTTTAACGGTCCACTTTACACGTGGACGCCAACGCTCGCTGCTCCATCTCCAGGCTGCTGGGTGCGAATGGTGCCCTCGCAACCTCCACACATCCTACATAAGAGATTGGCTAAATCCATCCTGGTTTCTTGTGGACTTTTCCATATTCACGAAGGAAATGACGTCAGAGTTTGTAAGCACGCAAAACGTCCATCACCGCCTGCAACGAGTGGTCTCCCTTGCACGGATGGAGTGGCTAATCGAGCCTACGACGTTTGGAAGCTAGTGGGCGACTAGAGTGGAGGGATTGTACTATACATCGAGTAGCAGGCATTTCAAATACACACTTTGAGCTTCTCAAAATAGCGGGACATGTAGAAGTCCACTCTTATGTCAGAGTCTGATGCTGAACTGTAGTTTGTTTCTGAAAGTGATCAAGGGCCTAGCTAATATTGCAAATTAACTGAATGAATATTTTTCTTACCAATAAAACTTTATGGTTTAATTCACGACATCTGTATTATATACTGCAGCTGTATTATTAAAAGATGTGACTTGTACAGGAGGTAAAAAAATGGTTCTGCTCTTAGACACACACTCTCTCTCCTCCTCATTGCAAAAATAAAAATTCTCACTCTTTTCATAATCTATAAAACATCAGTTATTTTCAACAATGTTGACATCATCGGGTTATCACAATATACGGCATACGAATATATATATATATATAAGATTATAAAAATAATATTCTTTCAATATATAGGAAGAATAATTTTACGAACAGTAACTACCTTCAAAAGGATTTATTTTTATCTCCATCTGCTCCCCATGAAAAGCGCACTCAGGAGTCCTTTTAATTTTGAATATTTTTTGAAAATCTCAATACCAATGAACACAGACACACGCACGCACATATATGCACTCTCTCTCTCTCTCTGACACACGCGCATGTACTCAAATGCATAGATACACGAGTACATTATACTCATACATGCACGCACACACGCACACACACAAATACATGGATTCTAAGAAAAAAGCACATGCACGCACATGTAGACACTCAAGCACGTGCATGCTCACCCATCCGCCCACCCACCCACACACACATGCACGAGCATCCCCCGATGCGGAGCCTGTTGACGCCGTGGTGGCCGAGTGCTGCACACAGCGGCGGCAGCCGACAGCAGACACGAGCGCACGCGCCGGCGTACAGTGGTCAATAGGAGGCCAGCTCTCCGCCGCGCCGCTCATTTCACTGGTGTGGATGGTACCAGCCACCCCGTCATCACAGGTCACTGATCCTCACACACCACCCGTCACTACCTCGGGGTCCACATCACCAGAGTGTTGGCAATGAGTTGACAAACTTGTCTACCTGGCGTCTTGACACATCATCCACTTGATTACAGCAACAGCTGCTGTCATTTGTGTCAGCGAATCTGGCTTGTGACAAGTCAAGCTGTGTTCCTGTTGGATTATGAGTTTGTGGCAACACTCAAGTATGGGAAAGTTTGCAGACGGAATACATTTACTAGTTAATGTAAATTATAATTTTTTTGTCTTTTAACAAACTTTCATGAAAGATATTCAAAAGAAACCCTTTGCCATTTTCAATTTTCTTCAAAGTATTATCTGATGTGCATAACAGTGATCTAAGGTCACGTGATCTGAAACTAAAAGACAGCTTTTGTAGAATTGCAATAAACACTTTAACTAGTTCTTGAACTGCCTGGAGGACAAATACTGATATTATTAGTGTTTTGCGATTGTTTCAAATATTGCCTAGACACAAGGTAAAACCGCAAGTCTTCTTTTTTCAACCTGTGTGTAGTTTCAAATGAAGTTGTTTAATGAATAAGTCAGCTTGCTCATCTTGAGGACTAGTGATAGGAACTGTACAGCAGTACACTGTAAGGCTAAGAACTAAGAACTCATCTGTTCACGAAATTTATAAAAGCAACAACAACAACAACAACAAAAAACAAAACAAAACAAACAAAAGAAAAAGCAGAAAATATTCTGAGGACAGATGTCGACACAACCATAAGATCTCGAGATTACAGACATCAAGGAAAAACATTTGTTTCCCTAATTTAGAATGCCGTGTCTGACACCGAGGATGGTCATCAAACTATTGTGTGAAGCAGCTGTGATGTAGCGGTTTGGTGCCGCCTCTAGTCTAGTCAATGACAAAAACTATTAACACCTCAGACGTGGACAGTCCACACTTCTCCAGTTATTATGGACATGTCAGAGAATGCGGGACTATCAAACAAAGAATTAAACATGTCTTCTGAAAGTCTGTAGATTCGGGATTCCTTGGGGCACAAGGTAAGAAACTCTTTGTTAAATAAAATATTACATATTTAAATAACATAGCTTCTCGAAATGTGTCATGAAGACTGTGAAGGGCATTAGCTTTAACAAATACTTTTATAAGACGTCCACTGAAAAGGAAAAGACACACAAACAAACACACACTCACAAACACACACATGTACTTACAAATATCACAAAGACATACACAACTCTTCACACATACACCCACATAAACACACCTACATAAATCAAGGGACACATAGACGTGCACAAGTGTCAGGTAAACAGGTGAGATGTGTTTATTCCAGATGTTATACAACTTGTGTTATGTGACTATATTACTCGCATCTTCTCGTTTCACTTTGTTTCCAAAGGTCTAAGATATTTTTAAAGACAAGATTCGGTTATAGCTTATGTCTATTTTCATTATTTCTCTTCATTCTTTTCAAACGTTTTAGAGGACTTATTTACACCTGTGAAATACTCACTCGGTCGTTCGTGAAACTTTGTAGTCGGCTGGTTAAGAATGCAGCAATTAAGACTTTTCTTAATCCCGCCATGGATCACAGTCGGTCCACTTGTCCAGAAATTGACCATTGACCCTGGAGTGCCTTATGATTACTCTACAAATCAGTTCCAGTTCTTCTCAATGTTCCCCGTAAAGCCACTGAACATAGACCGATATGAGTGTAGTGGCCGGCATCCCACTGAACACATGCCAGGACTGCTTCTTGGGACAAGGGGATCCTCTCAAAATGACACTTGTCCTCTCTATCTGTTCCTCAAGAGGTGCACGAGGTCCCGCTGTGCCGGTAATGTTGCTAAGAGATAACGAGTATTCGTTACACTCATTGTATAATTGTCTTGCTTAAACGTCTAGACAATTAGTATCGGTATCGCTGTACAGTATAAATGAATTAGGAGTCAGGAGACATAACCGTTTGGATACTGTGACGTCACATCCGCTAGACAGCAGAGGGTCCATTGCGCAGGAAAAACAAATAAAAAGTAAAAAAAAAAAAAAAATCCTGAATTTGCACAAAATGAGTGCCTAATAGCCGAATGTTTTTATTTTATTTGTACTTGCCAAGAATCTCGGATTTCGCTGAGCGTTTGGCTTTGTAGAAATACAAAACAATGATTGTTAAAATGTTCGACATTATTTTTGAAAATCTTAAAATAATGCATCTTCCTTTTCTAAAACCTCTGACATCTCCCAGTTCCATGTGCAAACAAAATATTTACTGGTAATGACTAGGAATTATTTCATTGTTGACGACCTTAATGGGGCTTGGTTTGTGGGAAGAGGGAGCGAGAGAGAGAGAACGATGAAAAGGTTGACTGGTTTACGAGTGCATCTATGAAGATGAAGATGAGCCACTCACAGTTCAAGAGCAGCAGGCAGTCCACCTGCAAATTGCGAGCGCAGTTGGTCCTGAAGTGGGAAAGAGGTGGAGAGAGAGAATCGATGGAAACTGGTAATAACATTCCTACCACCCTGCACCCTCTACCCCCTACCCCCTAACACACACACACACATTTCACATGCTACACATCATGTTCACAGGCTGATATTCACGGTTCAGTGCCTTTTCACTCACTGTATATTCGCGTCATTGTCTCTCGTCTGCCATGGAACCTTGCACACGGTATGAGACCACCCTTTATCAGATATTCCGTCTCCTTTACAACGAACTTTTTCGAATCTATGCACAGTTGTAGTTCATTAGTTGTAGGCTTTTAAATTATGTGTGTTAAATATCCTCTTTCAACTGATAGACAGGTATTATGATATCATTGCATTAATAAACGCAAACAACACTCAAAATAACAATCTTCTAAAATAATTGAGTAACGGACAAACGGACATTTATGGAGGCAATGGCAGCAACACTAAGAGAGCAAACAAGCAAAAATATATATACAGTCAAATCTCCCTACTATGCCACCTACCGGGACCGAGCAAAAGTGGCATAGTAGGGAGAGTGGCATAGTAGAGAGTGTTCGTAAAAACGGCTTTATTTGCTCAAGTTACCCGTCAGTCCAAAGCAGGGGTGGGCAATTAATTTTCCCAAGGGACCGCATGAGACATTGGGATGGTTTTAGAGGGCCGGACTAATATAGTTAACTCAGTTTTACCTAATACTGTATATATAGTATATATACTGGCGGGCGGGCCGGTCAGAGACAGGAGGCCTTTGCCCAGGTCTGGTCCAAAGCTCTCAAGAATCGTCGGCTTCGCTAGCTGTCTCCTCTCATTCTCCCCCTCACCTCTTCATCCTCCACCCCTCCCAACCACATCCGCGCACCTGCATCGTGTCGCTAGTCGACTCCCTCACACCTTCCCTCTGTCACGTGACTGTCACCCGGCTAGCGACCACCCCCCCCCCCACATTGCCAGCCTCCACCCTCCCTGTGTGCCTGCTATGTTCCATCCACCTAACTGCGATGTCCCACACTACCATACAGTTTAGTAATCGAGCACTGCGCGGAATTTTACAACTTGTGTCTTGTAACAGTCACAAAAAAAGTGGCATAGTAGGGAGAGTAGGGGTGGCATAGTAAATTTTTTTTTACATTGAATTTATAGTCGGGACCGAGCAAAAGTGGCATAATACCGAGAGTGGCATAGTAGAGGGGTGGCATAGTAGGGAGATTTGACTGTATAGGATAAAGATTGGTAGACAAACAGAAAAATATCATGCAGCTTAAAAAAAAGAGTGACCACAGAGTCCTTGACCAACTGTAGTCGTAAGTTGATGCCTTCCTGAGGCTCAGCAGACATTTAAAAGAGAAAAAGCATCTGAAAGTTTCCGCATTTGAATAAAAGGCAGGCAGGTAGACAACGGAGGGAGCCACCTCCCCCGCCCCCGCAAGCTCTGATGTTACAAGGTCAAGGTCAAACGAGGGTCCTGGCGGAAAAACACGAATCACGTGAGAATCGCGCCACGTAACACGTAACGTTCCGCGCTCGTGCAGCTGATGTTAGCGCTGCTTCCGGTTTGGAACAACAAGTCAGACAGGAAGAAAACCAAAAACACGGAAACAGTCGAATTTTCTTGTTAAGTATTTTTCCCCTGTTCCAAAACACCGAACTGTACCCTCGGGTAGCTTAAGAAACTCACAACAAATTGATTAACACGGGATTACTACGTCCACTAGAAGAACGGACCGTGTACTCATCCTCAAGCCCAGGAAGGAAACGACAAGAGGCGGAAATGAGTGCCTCCCTTGTGAAAGAGGCTGGACACGCCATGTTTTGTGGCTGGCAAATGTCCACCTGTACAGCTGAGCAGCAGGAACGTAGTTTGTCGAGTCTTCTAGAAATCATAATTTTTCACAATGGTTATGTTGTATTTAACACAAGTTTATTAACGTGGAGGGCTGGGGGAATAATTTTCACTGTTCACCTTTTGCTTTTCTCTCTCCCTTCCTCCCTCCACTAATATCTTTTTAATAACAAAAATTGCTTATCCGAGTTTTATGTTGTCAACTAAACGAATACTTTTAGAGGCTGTCCGTTCGTGCAGCTACTGTGATGATCCTCGGCACTAAGTGCGGACTTCAGCAGCGCCTGGACCTAACTAACTATTAAACAAAGAAAAATAAAAGAAATCTGTTCATGAGATTTGTTATTTGTGCGGCCTACCGTACTGCCCTACAATACTTGACGATGTGAGATGTAAGCCGATAGATGAACACACTCTGGCGTCCTGCGTGCACGGACAGGGATGCTAGGGAGAAGCAACCTGGTTACAAGCTAGCGCAACAGTCTGCAACTGAATGTAAAAACTCCAGGTGAGATGATTCCCATCGTTTAATTCCGCGAAGCAGTAAGTACTCTTGATACTGTTATGTCAGCCTCGGTTATACAGTGTGTTATGTTTGCTCTCACGTGGGATGTAGTCGTATTCTGCTGTAGAGTCGGACAGGCGCCATTGGTGTGAGTCACTGGTGACACGCTGCTCATCAGGACAATAAGGCTAACCTTTGTTGCACCTGTGCTTACCTGTCTCTCTAACCCCATGATTCATGTTCAGCCGCATGCGTATCTGTGTTGTGCTGTGACCTGGAAGGGCTAATGGCAGGAATCTTTTTTAAACGTTTGGTGATGAGTTGCATGCCAAAGACTTATCTAATCTGACTTTAACTAAGCGGATTTGATTTATGAATAGATTTATTAGGTCGCAAAGTCCAATAAAGACAAAAAAGCAATAAACAAATAAACACAAAAAAAAGAGGAAGAAAGGAAATTACTTGTGTTACATTCATGAATTCCCACGAGGAAGAAAACTAAGTAGAGAAAATGATAAATAAATCACACAAGCAAACAAACGAAAACACTAGAACTGCGCAATCAAACCGTTCCACTCTTTCACTTCAAGAACAAACAGCTGCAGAAAATTGAAACCATCTGTTGCTCAAGCTTTCGGTGGCCGCTATCATTACAAAACTCGATTGAGGGAGCGGCAGAGAGAATGAATATCACGGATGTCGTTTTGGTCAATAATGTAATTTTGCCTCGTTTTGACGCCATGACCAAGAGGTCAGCCCCTCTTGCCGCGATTTCAATCTCCGCTTTGCTGTGGTGAGAACAAGGTCCGACTTGTGGGAGGGGGCCGATACTTTCCATCGATTGACTCCTGGCAAGCGGCTTCTCTAACGACATCTTGTCGGCTAATCAATCATAATCATTCTCGATATATTATATAGAAGCTTTGATGACTTCTTCTGCTTCGCCATTTCCTGCTGCTTACAGTTTCTGTGCAGCTAATAAAGACCCTAAAATGATCAGTCCTCAAAGGCGCAAACAGCACTCAGCAAACTGTAATATAGAGGCCAGTAATAACCAGCAGGACACATAAATACGATGCAGTAGCTAAAGTAGGACTTTGCATAATTACTCCAGATATAAATTACATAGGTAAATGTGATTAACCTAAGAAAGCTTGGCTTCAGTGGCAAACGTTTCGTTGATCACGTGGACGTGCACGTGGTGTTGCTCTGAGACCCGAGGCAAAGTCGTTGATCATGCGCAGACACGTTTATCAAATAGAACTGTTAAATATAAATTAAATATAGCTTCTTTACGGTCACACAGGACGTTGACCAGTGGCATATCCTTGCCCCAACACGTCCTCGTGAAAGCAAGTTCCTGTGTAAGCAGTGCTCCTGATTACCTCCAGCAAGAAACATCTTGAGAGCAAATTTACTTTACAGGGCCTGCATCGGGGGACTATTCAACCACGTGACACTAGACAAACTTAAGTGAGTGGGGGCGGAGTTAGGGAAATAGCGTGACGTCACGTTGTTTACATGTCCTAGCCGACAACTTAACCATAACCCTTATTCTCAACCTTATTCATAGAACCGAAACTCCAAACTTAAACCTAATCCTAAACCTAGAGCTCAACCCCCAAGCACTATGTCATTCATTTTTATATCTCCACCCGGTAATGACCCCACCCCTACCCCAGGCTTCACACCCTGTCTTCACTTTTGGTTGAATGGCCTCCACTGCTGTCCTCGCTACAGCAAATTTGTTGCAAATCGTGTTTCAAATGAATGGGTAGAGCTCGGAATAGGATATTATTTCCCCGAATCAATAGTCTTTTTTTCCGATCTCACGAAAAAACGCAAGTGGAGAAATATCGCCAGGGAGAGAAAGAAGTGAAAACAATGACCGGACGAGTACACATGGATGCTCTTAGGTCGTCAAGGCTACGCGGGTGCCGGGAGAATAGTGACTATGGATTAATTAGACCTCTCGTGAGCAGTCACTCAGTGGGTGGTGACGTATGTATCTACAAGGATTTATTTACTCAGAAATAAGTGAGCAGGATCCGCTGCTAATCTCAGCACAGACGTAGAAAAATATTGTGGACCTAACAGACCTTCAGGAAAATCACAGATTACAACTCGAAACATTGCAGGTTTGGGTTGGCCGCTCGGTCTGTGTATAGGTCCCGTTACGTGTCTTGCTGTGCCTGGCGGTGACATAAAAGACGACGGGTGCTTTCAGGAATTGTATCACGGTCTACCCGCTTTAGCTGTGGGCGGATAATTCGTTTCTCGTTCGCTTTCCGATTGTCGCCCGTGCCGGCTTTCTACTGGCGTCCGGTGTGACCGATCGCAGGTCACTGAAGCGAGTCTAGAGACAAAGGATGAATGGAGGACTTGTCAGGCCTGGGCGTGTAGCCTTCCGTTATTCGAATATTATTTTTGAAACCATTATTAAAGTTTCATCGTCTACTCATATCCGTCTGAATGGCTAGCTTGAAACACGCGCGCATGCACGCGTACAGGCCAACATTAGCATAGTACACCACAGCTTACTCATTATGCATTACAGAACGTGCGGAATGACATCAATAGCAAACATCAGACGGACTGATCTTGAGGTAAGCTAACCATGTCACACAGAAACAAGTAAGTACATGTCGATATTGCCCTGTTCTATATTTAGCATCCTCTGTGTGAGACTAGAAATGGCGTTCGTATAATATGTGTTAAAGGGAAAAGAAAGGCGTTATTTATTTGTTAAGCAATGTTTCACACCTGACTGCAAACAAACGATTCATGTGCGACCCTAAGTTTTGATCGGACATGATTCAGAACATCAGAGTCTATCATCGAAACCCAACTTACCATTCTCCATGATGTTCCATTCAACCTCAGTAGCCACGGAAGACACAATGTAACCTTTGATTGCGCAGGGTATAATCAAAGACATTTAAGATTGATCATCTTACTGTATCCACGCAGCTCACGAAGATGAGTCAGGTAGCTTTTGTTGCCTTTGATTGTCAGCAGTCACAAGGCAATACAGGAGAATCGTAAAAAGTTTTCTGCAAGCATCGAATTAATTTACGTGGGGAATTTTATGTGCAATAAAAACCTACAATAGACCCTTAAACTAGCATCCTGTTTATGGTCGGTCTATTGTATCTTGAGCATCAAAGACTAACAAAAAAAAAAACAAACACAATGCCTTACTGGAATTAGTTTAGAAAGGATCGTTTAGGGTTTGATTTTAATTTTCTTTGTTTACCTAGGGTTTTTATGTCTTTCTGAGTTTCGAGAGTAGAATAATACATAATGAAATATTGACTACAGTTTGTAACCTGCGGTTTGTAAATCTGTGTCACACCAGCATCATAAACATGTCTTGACGAGTTCTTTTTATGACTGCATAGTAAACGCGTGGGTCATTTGGAGAGAACAGACATTACTGTTAACACACACGCACACACACACACGCACACACAAGAAGCTTGCGGGGAGATACAACTACTTGAATATCTGCATCCACGTCTTGTGCAGACTACAGCTGCTGATGGCCGACATGGTCACGTGAATACCTAACAAGCAGTCACGCATCACTCTGCGCCCCACTGATACCCGCAATCTCACCGATACCCGCATTTTAAATACGCAGTAGAAATGCATCTTCCATCTTGTGCTTGGCTGATGGCCACTGCAATAAAGCAGTAGAGGGACAGCGAAATTACAGTTGTTTCTGTTGTGATTGTTTTTAAAATTTAGAAATTGTTGCTGACTACTGAATGTATGTCATTCAAATTCCCCATTTCATTCTACGGCTAACATCAACCTGTGTCATGAAATACATCAGCCTAATGTTCGCAACTTCAGATGATTTAGTGATGAACTTGACAAAAGAACTCAGAAATCGTACAAAATATTTGAGAACAGTAGAAAGTAGTTTGTTTTTCAAAGGAAATATTGCTTTGAGCCGATGCTTCAACGGAGCTGTATGAAACAAGCAAACTTCCATTAAGTTTTTAAACTGACTTCTTTTGAAAGTGAGTCTGATTCTCTACTTCAGACGGGCATCCCGCTTTATCAACAAATACAGCCATACTTAGAACCATGGCAGCCGCACGTGGCAATAAACAAACTCTATTTTTTCCCCACGTGCAACTTGATGCGTTCTAAATGGGACAGGCTTCGCATCATTGCTTTTCAAAAGGTAATCAGCGAGCTAGTCAAAGAACACAATGTGATCATCGTTACTCCACGGTTGCCCGGGATGACGAAATGCAACAACCGGAAACGTTGTTAAACATGGCGAATGAATGCGAGTAAACATGTCAACCGAGAGGGCGACCCACATACATGGTTGACAAGAGCCACCCACGTAATGCCAGGCCGGGTATTGTCTCCACGCGCTTCCACGTCCACGTCTTCGCTTGGCTGGTCACGCAGCGGATTGTCCCGGAAAGAAGCTTTTTGATGTGCGATGGCTTTTCTCCTGTCGCTTCTGGGAAGATGACATTTTTCTGTGCACGTGTCTTTGGGTGCTGTGTGCACCACAGGTGATTTCTCTTTAGAGGTGAAATCAAGACAACGGTATTTACAATTCTACAAAGTTACACTTGTAAACAAGCTTTCTAAACAAAATGTCTCTCTAATGAACTTAATTATGTTATTAAATCCTAACCCTAGAAATCGTATCTCCATTTATCTATTTAACAAACAAATCATTGTTGTTATGTGCTTCTTATTTTTAGCCAACCTGTCACAAAATAAACACTGTGAACCAGCGCTCACAGTCTGTAGTAATTACTACATGCCGAACATTTCTAACTCAAGGTTTGTTGTCTTTGCTAAGCATAACTGTGTTGTGCGTCCTGTTTGTTTATATTTATCAAAAGTTTAATGTGTGGACAGAAATGTATGGACACGTGTTATGCGAAACTATTCACATGCTCAGGAGACTCAGAATGAATATATTTACTTAATGAGCATCTCATTCATCTCACACACGGCTGTGTACACTATCCTCCGACGTATGTATGTAAACATTTTCCATAATTATCTTTGTACACTTTGAAAGTTCCATTTTTCCGCTCTTTTCATATACATATATAGATCAGAGAGAGACAAAGAAAGAAAGTGAGAGAAAACGAAAGGAAAGGAGAGAAGGAAAAAGAAAATACAATTCACCATGTGATATTGATAGTTATTTCTAAACGACAATGAGCCTACAGTTAAGTAAGCTTATATGCCTCGTGGAAGTGCTATTTATTATTATTATTATTATTATTGTTATTGTTATTATTATTGTTAAACTAACTGCATCTACGTTTGCTATTTCCTTTCTAACATTTCATGATTCCTCTCATTTTGTTCCTTTAATGTTTGATCGTTTTCTTTAAGTATCAAAGTATTATCTTTATTCTTTTCGGGTCTTTTGTTGTATTCGTTTGATGTAAGTCCTTTTTGCACGCCGACAGACAATTAAAATTTTTATTGTATCCAGCTAATATTTTGTTTTGTTTTCAAACCTGTCTCATCTTCGTGAACAATCGGTTAGCGAAATCTTTGAATTTTAGACTTGCTGTCATTTTCACTTTTCTGTGTCGTTTGATGTTCACCGAGCGCGCTTTGTAAAACCGGCTTTTTACAGGTTTCGAGCACTCAAGCCTAGTACATGAAAGGAAGAAATAAATATCGCAAAAACAAAACAAAAATTTAAGTGAAACCTCTTTAAATTAATTTGCTAAGAGTTTTGGAAGTCGTCAAAGCACACATACCAGAAACTGTGTGCTGTACTTTCTCTCTCTCTCAGACACACACACAGACGCACACGAAAACACACATACACACAATACAGTTACACGCACACACACAGGTATGCGTATCAGTACAACTCAGTTATTCTACTGAAATCTTTCTCTTCTCTCTCGTTCTCTTCTGTCGTCCAGAGTATCGTCATGGTGTCTGGGTCATAAGTCACGTGGTGGGATACACTACAGTAAATTCCCACTGACAGCACGAGCACCATGCTTTTAGGGAAATTCATCAGAAAGACGAGGAGTGTTTACACAAGCAAACTTCGAACTTTAGTCATGTTTTGAAGAAACGAATCCAGTCCAAAAGCTGGTGAAAATTATTCAGTAGTGTTTTATCTTTCTAATTTACAACTGAATCATCCCAAATGTTGTTTTTCATTGAAAATATTTTATACAAAGTAATGCATTAACTGTTAGACTGAACAAAACTGATATGCTGGCGTTTTATATTTGTTTATTTGTTCTCTTGTTTATTTCAGAGACGAGAATGTGTTGAAGTCCGAAGATAGTATGCTCAGACAGGGTGGGCACATATTTACAGAACACCAAGGACCAAACTAAAATGACGAAGATGTTAAACATATCCTCGGAATACAACATTCACAACATCAGCACCCTTTGCAACACCGACAATGACAGCAGCTACTCCATCAACGTCAGCTGCGGCATGAGCGGTGTGGTGACCCCAGCTGCCCCCACGGCAGACCTCGGCGACATTTGGACTCCTGACGTCATCCAGCGCGTGGCGTCGTTGGCGCTCATCATGGTGCTCACCCTGGTGGGCAACACCGTCATCATCGTGGTTCTGACGTGCAGCAGGTACAGAAAGCGGAACAGCCGAGTCAACATCTTCATCATCAACCTGGCCATCGGGGATCTGGCCGTGTGTGTGTGCACCATGACGACGGAGATCCTTTTCGTCGCCTTCGGCCAGTGGGTGTTGGGGGCCGCGGCCTGCAAGATCCTGACTTACCTGCAGATCGTCACGCTGGCCAGCACCACCTTCATCCTGTCCTCCATGAGCTTCGACAGGTAATGTCCGGCACAGCCACTTGCCCGACCACTGGGCATTGTTAGCCTTGGAGTAGCAAATACCTAGCCACACCAGCCAATCGACAAAGCCTAACATAAATGCCTTTAGATCATGAGTGTGCTGTAAGTGGTCTGATGGACCTAAACACGCGCAGTGTGATGGCAGGGCTATGGTTCATCTATAACCAGGATGATTGATCACATGACTTGAGATAACAAGTCCTACAAGCATATTTTTTTTCTCTTTTGGATATTGGTGCTTCAAGGATCGATTTTTATGTAATTTTTCATCGTTCCAAAATAAACATAATTAAGTTTTGTTGATATTTAATACTGCAAAATTATTTCTATTAATACCAAAAATAACTATTTCTTTACACAACTTAAATTGACCTAACTGATCCTCATTATTCAACATATTCCAAGCGGTTTTCCAATCATTTAATTAATGTACATTGCCAAAATTAGTGTTCAATAGCTTCATTTTCTTTTCTTTTTTTTCTTTTTTTTTTTTTTTAACAAAACTACATAAAGGAAATATGTTCATTGTTACACTTCAAGAAGCATTTGTTTGTAGATAGTTGTCACTTGGAACCATCTCAACTGCGTGTCTATGGTAATAAGAAAGGGTTAATGAAATACATTAGCCCAGTTACATTCATCATATTTTTCCTCTCATTCTCCTAATGCAGACACAGCCACTTTATCATCCTTCAGAATTATCAAAGCCTCTTTATCCTCTTTTCTGATTATAGTCCATCCCCTATTAACAGTTTTACTCTGAGAGATTAAAGAGATTTACTTTGATATTGTTTTAAGGACCGCATCAAGCCCAAGTAAGTTAAGAGGTCCATGCTGGCTAAGGCAGGATATTGAATGTAGGATTCATCACGATGTCGATTTTTCATTCTGAAATGGCATTTAACATAAAGCTGAGGTTGCTAACTTGGAACTATGAACAAAATGTAACTTGAGAGAATCTGTTAAAACCAAGGGAATAAATGTTTTTCTGTGTCGGGTTGGTTAATGTAAGCTTTCAAGGAAATTCAGTATGTCGCAGATTCCAGTGACATTTGAAACACATTATTATACCTCGGTTAAAAAAAATAATGAAAGGAGAAGCATTTTTCTGGAAAAGAATGAAAAGTTCTTTTATGTATAACTTTTTTTAAAGCTAATGTCGAACTTATAAATCTCATTAGAATCCACGAGAGAAACTGTTATTTTTTTTTTTTTGTTTTTTTCAGGTACCTGGCCATCTGCAAGCCACTGAAGTACCGCAACACCACGTCCACAGCCAAGAAGTTCATCGCGCTGTCCTGGTTCCTCGCCTTCGTCCTCGCCGTCCCCCAGCTCTTCATCTTCGTCCAAACCACTGACGTGAAGGAAACGGGCGTCCAACAGTTTGAATGCAAATCGAACGGCTACACCAACGAGTGGCAACGCAAAGTCTACTTCTCATTCATGACCATGTACATACTGGTGATCCCGGTCATCCTTATCACCTTCTGTTATTCCAGGTATGCAAACAATGCTGTCCTCACCAGCTGGGTGCGGCGGTCCTTGCAAGCGCTAACGTTTAATTTCAATAATAAAAATAATAATAGCTGTCAGATAAATCATAAATAAGCGGGCTTGTCTCTGTATGTATAAATTAGTGCCTTCGATGTTCTGGAATCAAGTAAAATATCGCTTATGTCACACAACATATTGGGGAACCAAATAGTTGGAGTCCATGCAGTTAGTGACGCGGTAATGGCCGTGTAAGGACTGATCTTGTAAGTACCAGCATCAGACTTGCAGCCGCATGATAAACAGTCAAGTGAAAGCTTTCTGCACCGTGAAGAGAAGTTGAATAACCTAAACTACCGTTTCCAATATCAACAATCCTGCCTAGTCCTCTGCTGCCTGCTAGCATCCCTCTCTCACTGACCTGTCAACGAGCAAGCTCCCTGTATCGCACCATTGACTGCTCCCTGGCTGACAGTTGCTGTTGTTGGTGGACAAAAGCTCGAGCTCATTTGTATTCCATCTGGTGTGGAGGCTCGCAGGGCGGACGGTCTCACAAACTTCGAAAAAATCCGATCGCTCTGTTCCTGCCCTTGTGTCTGCCCCCTCCGGCCCTCCCACTTTAAATAACAACACACAACAGCACATGGACCCGCGATGGAGAAATGCACGTGCGTCACCAGACAGAAATAATTTAATGGTTGGAAATGTTGGATTGAATGAGATGGCGAGGGAATGAGAAATAGCGTGCTCTTGTCTGCTAGAACCGTAGATAAAACTCGTGAAACATGAAATGTATATGTTTGAACATCCTGAATGTAAAATAAGCATAAAACTCGTTATTCTCTGATGCTGTTTTGGGTGAAGAAAGAGGAAGCAGCCATAACAGTGTCCCTTAACACAATCAGACCACATCACAGTTTCTATACGAAGATTGAAACCATTCAAGCTCCACGACTTCATTCCACCATTTGTTTCCCTTGAACGAGTTTCGCTTTTGTCTGCTCCTTTGTGCTCTGAAGGAGGAATAACTTTTCCTACCCAGCAGGTAACTGATTGTTGCAGAAATTGCACAAAAACTCATCAGAGTATAGCCAACGACACACTATCAGTACAGATGCACTGAAAGAACAAGAGAGTATATGAAAAAGATATTTTAATTTTGGTCTCTGGTTATTCCCTTCTCACTGTTCCCACTTAGGTCTTTGAACAGATTTTTGTCATCCTTACTTCTGGGACTAGTTGAACATGGCTGACTAATAAATCAACTGACAAACCCTCTCTCTCGCTTTCTTCTTCTTTTTCAATCATGATCCATCAATCATCCTTCATTGTTATTAGGTTTTTTTTCTGTCTGTCACTCTCGAACTCGGCGCTAGGCTATAGAAGCAATAGGGGAATCATTCTGTCACTTTTTGACATCGTCTTTAATCCCTGGGGATGACCAGTGCTGCTATTATCAGTTATCACCGTTGTGTGCATAGTTACAGCGAAATTACAAATTTAGCTAACATAGCTTCCCTTCTGAATTACAAGAAAGAAAAAGAGATATATACATATATACCTAGAGAGAAGGAAGGAGGAAAGTGAAAGAAGACAGAGTACTACTGACAGATATCCGCAGGACCGGCTCAGATGGCGGTGGGTGGAACATATCATGTTTGAGAAAAATGTCAGCAGTGACACAAACATGAAGATTGCGGGAGGTCTTCAACATTTCCTTCTTTGAGAAAATCTCTAAATTGTACTCTCCAGTCTCAGGATGATCAAGCGCTTAGCGTTGGGTTCTCATCGATAACCAGTGGACTAGATAGAGGATGATGTTGGGAGTGGGATTTGAACACAGAGAGATTTCCTCCTGCCAAGTTTGATTACAGATAGATCGCTCCCTGTCATTCCCCTTCTTTCATGTGTATTACACAGACACAGTGCAGATTACCACAGAAGACAGCCTAAGCTTCTCTAGTTGCAGGGAGGCAGGGATGGAGAATGTCCATCAGTGAACCTTTGTCTTGTTAACCAGAGCTCGAGCATGGCTGATACAGTTAGTCTTTAGTGTTTTGTGCATGACAGTGTGTATTTCTCTTGGGTTATTTCACAAAAATCGTGTCTTTTAAGCCTGCTAATGTGCAATAATCTCAGGTTATTTAATTATAAATTGTTTGTTTTCTCTAAACTAGAAATGCTTTGTTATTATTATTTTTCCTTTGTTAAAATTATCATCTATCGTATCCATTTGACTCCGGGAAACTTCCTACGTTGTGCCAGTGCCGAAGAAAAGTCCGATGTTAGAATTAAATGATTTACATTCTGTTGTATTAACCTTGGTGTAATCAAAGTTTTAGCCTAGGGTGCTGGGGTGGGATAGGAACAAGCTGAACAAAACCATTGAAAAGCAGGAGCAGTGATCGAGAGGGGGAAGAATGACTTAGAGACACTCTCACAAGCTTCTGTACAACAGACTGCAATTTTAGCTGACGACTCTCATCCACTTCGACAAGAATTTGGCAAAAGACCCGTAGACATAAGATAGGTTTACAGTTCCCCCGAGCCTTAACCGAACGATTTCTGCACAAGTTTATTTCGGCTGCAGTCCACGTGTACAACCTCGTGATGGCCACCACACGTCTTTGAGTGAAGGTTCTGGTACTGCTGGCTCTTGGTACAGAATCGCCCGATCTTTCTGGTTTTTTGTTATTGTTTATGCTTCATACTTGAGATATAATGTGATGTCTGATGTATTATGTAATAGTGACACTGGCAATATCCTGAAAATGGTTAATAAAAATTTTTGTATCGTATTCTGCGCGACTTTATGTAAAGTATTTTTAGAAATTTTTTCCTTTTTTCATAATGTGTTCATAGATGTTTTCTTTTTTTTTTCCCCGAACAGCATCGTCTGCGTGGTGTCTAAAGTGGGACGTGACGTGGAGGCTTCCGCCAAGGCCAACAACTGTGGTCTCCGGCGGTCAGTAGGAGACAACTCCACCTTCCCAAGGGCGAAAATCAAGACGTTGAAAATGACTTTCGCCATCATCACCACATTTGTCTTGTGCTGGACACCTTACTTCGTCACCACCCTCATCCGAATTTACAGCGACTACAAGGTGAAGATCTCGCCGTCTGTCATCGCCTTCGCCGAGACCATCGCGCTGCTACAGAGCGGCCTCAACCCTCTGCTATACGGCTGCTTCACCCTCAAGATGAGGCGGGGCCTCATTGAGATCTTCTGTCAGTACAGACTCAAAACCCTTCGCAGGGCTCCCAGCTTCAACAAAAGTGGCGGAATAACGGAGTGTATTTCTATGACTGAGGACGCTGCCAACGGACAGTTACTCCACGGCGACGGCGCTGCCAAACGGAATTGTTCAGGACGCATGCGCGACAATGGTTCCAACGGCTCCAACAGCAGCAGTTCCGCCGACGCCAAATCGCGCACGATGATTACGGAGGAGAATAAGAATGGATTTCGTCTCCGGGTGAGGTTCGCGCAGAAGGAATGCACAGGTGCGGCGACTGGCAAGTTTCCCGAGAAACTTCTGAATAACGAGGACGTGGAACAGGACGAAGAGCCGAAACCGCCGAAGCATTCTTGCTTGAAGCACTCCTCTGCCCAGCATTACAAATGAATTACACTGCAGATGTGTTAGCCAGTATGGTGGAAAATAAAATAAAATAATAATCAAGGGAGGGAATGGCGTTTCATGCAGCGCCAGCAGCGAGGCCCACAACCATCTCGTCCCCCACCTCCACCTCCACATCCACATCCAACCATGTAAAAGGATGCTGCAGGCAGACACAGAATGGCCGAGACAAAATGTGAACCCTGGACACTTGATCTTGTCTGAGCTACTGGCAGGTAATTCACATCGGGTCTCGCAGTACTAAAGATATGTGTGGACTGCAGTAAACAACCAGGAGAAGTCGACCTCACCAGTCGCAGGTTTCGACTACCACCCTCTCTCCATTCTCAAGTAAAACACAGATTGGATTCTCCAGCACGTGCTCAAAGCTTGGTCTTTCTCAAAATGATGACTGCAGTCATGTGATTATTGCGGCAAGAGTACCCGTGCATTTTGGTGGTGTGTGTACCCCATGCTTCTACCCTTATTCAGGCAGGTAGGGGAATGAATCCTCTTCTCGACAGCACGACCTGAGGACTAGGCCATTACGTCACCTGATCCAGGTAGTTTTACCTACATATGCGGGTCGTTTCTGAAAATCTCCAAGTGATTATACCTGGTCTTTCTCTGTGTTACATGTTTTGTACAATTACAATTCTACGGACATTGTTAACAGCTGACATTTGGACTGAAGAGTGTGTGCAGACTGAAACAATTAATTTGCCTTGACAGTAGGGAGGTTTCTAACATACCTTTTATGAACAGCTGTGCAGATATTAGTAGGTTATCTCTGTAATAGGTCTTGCTGAAGACAAGCGACAGTAACAGGTTATTACAACAATGACCAAAGTGATGATACAGTACACTTAATGATTCTCCAAAAGTGAGACATAATTACCAAGAAACAGCGAGTGTATCAATCAAACTTCTATATTGTATGGCAGTGATGTCTGCAGACACATTGAGAGAAGGAATGGAAGGATTTTGTGTTCTTTTTTTTATGTAATCAGGTATATTTCTTTGGCATTCCACATACAGGATACATTCGTCCTTATATATTTACAAATTGTTTTCGCTTCAACATTGTCATACATTCTCGGTTGTCAGTATACTGTCAGTAAGACTACTTTAAGGCTTCCTAGAGAAGCAACTTATTCAGCAGCAAGAAATAATTCATCTGTTGTGGAAGAACAAAACCTTGGGTTTTATATATGTTAGCATCGTAGGGGACTGGAAATGTTTGGCTGATAAATATTAAGTTGTGCAAATGCTCCAGAGCCTGGTCACACAGACACGCCTTTTCTCGATAACTTAAAAAAGAAAAATATTTCAACCTTCTTTATAGAAATATTGAACGGGTTTCTTGACATTCTGGGCTTTCAGTAGAGACTGTGGTGTATTGAGCTTGTTTCCAGGGACTTGTCTTGTTGAATGTTTTCACATTGTTACTAAGCAACAACACTGCAGGGTGGTAGTATGATGCTGCTGAAGGACTCACTGATTGCCTCGGAGGACAGATGGATGCTGGAGGTTATCTTATTTCATCTCAAACCCCTGTGGTTATTACACTTTGTGATTAAAACGTTTAACCGACATTCTGTGTGAAGTGGAGGGTCATGCTGGTGATACAGCTAATTACATAATGATGTTGTGAATGGATTACGTCATTCGTAACCTGGATACTAAACGATGATTACGACTGTTATTATCAGGATTGTTTAAAAAATACTTTGTCTGCTGAATAAATAATGGCTTGTGATTGAGAAGTGCTTTTGGTCAAAGTATGCCATTCGCGAATTTCTTTTGATTCGTGTTTTTTCGACATGTGTCTGTAAGTGTGCCATACACAGTAACGAACCTGTTGTTACCATTTGACTGTATCATGCTGTCAACTGTCCATGTGACAATGTGATTGTGAGCATTGTACTTTTTATTTAACAGATTCAGTTTTCTCAGAGAAGCAAAAAAAAATTGTCATATCTGTTGGGCAATTTTCTATCAATGTCATTGTCCTGCGAAGTATTCTGCACTTTGTGATAAAATGTCTTTTGGCAAAATCATTCCAAGTTATGATGTCTGTTGTTATGATGTCTGTTGCTGGAACTGCTCACTGAGGTGATTGTGGAAATGTTACATCATGAATTCGTTGATCAGAAAAAATAGTTTTCATTCCTGAGATATCGTTATTATTTGCGCTTGACATTTTCAAAAAAGGAAATAGGAATATCAACGAATTAACAGGCTTTTTTATATTTTGGCGTCGGGGATTTTCTTATATTTTCTGACAGTCGTTCAGACACATTGCCCTCGAAATGCCACTGAACTGTTTTACACAGATTTGCCAAGAACATCTTCTGGAGGTTCAAGTGGATGCTCTTGCATTGTGACAAAATCTTTCTCTAGAGCCAGGAACGACTCACGAACACTTCACCTCTCACTGGTCATAGTCATTGCATATGGTGTGGTGTTCAGAACATGAAATCATTTTTATTTCATTCATTCTTTACGCTCTTTTTCTTTCTCTCTTTCTCTCCATCCTTCACTCATTCAGTCTCTCTTTCTTTCTCCAATAAATACGGTTAGACCTTACTGGATGGTGATACTTTTGTAGTAGCACTTTTATGGATAGTAACGTAAATACGGTTACACGTCTATGGACAGGACTTCTACAGAGCAGCGGAAGAACAGGTTTCAAAGTTTCACTTGACGTGTACGTCACTGTAAGACACACGAGGCTCAATGTTTACCTGTCGACATCAGACCAAAACCACAAATGCCACATTCCTTCGGACCTGCTCTGAAGATAACGTATTGAAACTAAATATAATTAAAAGCGTTCGAAACAGACAGACCGAAACGAAGAAAAAGGGAAACAGAAATTACTGGAAGTTACTCCTAATCATAGTTACACTTGAAACGCTTTGTTTCCCATGACGCTTTGTACCTTGACGTTTTATATATAAATTAATACATAATTAAGTATAATTAATGCAAGATATTGTAATCATTATAAGATAAAATAATGACCCACCGGACTGCCACATGCAGAAGAAAGAAAGTTACATTTAAAATGATATGATTACTTCAGCTCTCAAGATACAAAGACATGGGCCTACAGGAAAAGGAAATAACTCTTGTGTGTGCGTGTGTGTGTGCGCGAGCGTGACGCAAGCTTGTGTTTAATGTTTGTGTGACGTGTGTGCGTGAGATACCGTAGTCTGGGCGACTAGTTAACTTCACAAATGCTAAACGAATGAAAACACTCGTTTGTTGACAGAAGGATCAAACTGTGTTAGTTGAGTATCAAATGCCCGAACGATAGTCACTCGTCAGATGACACAGATGTGCATTTGCCTGCTGACGGTGGGTATAAACAGCAAAACTAGATAATGATGTCTAGTAGAAGCCCTGCTGTGAAAACTATTGTTGTTTAATTAACCTCGACACCATTGGCAGTTGGAGTATAAGTGATGGGTTGACTGTCCTGCTGTCAGACTCACTGCCTGTGATGCTGATGTTGATGTTCATGGTCACATGCTGATGAGGTGAGAGAACAGGTGGTAAGTAATCCTCCTTAATGTTCCACTCGCTGGACGCCTAAAACTTAACTTTGTGTTGATTTATTCGTTTTATTTTGTTTTGCTTTCGTTATTATTGTTTCTTCCTTTTTGCCGCTTTCGTCACCACGATAGTCAACATCTTGATATAATTAATAATGAAGCGTAAACACCCGGAAGTGTTTATGGAATTTCTTCCTATCAAAATAAAATGTGTGTAAGTATACAGATACTTGAACCAAACACGTGCTGGGTTGTTTACGTGTTTTCTGAGGTCAGAACAACAAATGTCAGCCAAGCTGAAAGTCTAGTATGACTTGCACTCCATTTCAAGTTTTTGTAACGCTCTCTTTTGTTAAAATGTCCTCTTAGAAGAAAGCAACACGATATTTTCATCAAGATTAACTTCCAGTTTAGTTTTAGAAAAATACATGCTTTCGCAACATAGCATTTTCTTTTGTCAGCTTGCTCGCTAACAAACAGCTGAGGCACAGAGTGTTTGTCAGTCGTGTAAAGAATCTGGTATACTGAGTAGATCATGGTCTCCCATTTCCCGGAACTGATACAGCACACCCACCCTCGCACATACAGGTAAGCACATACAGTGGAACCTCGGTTAGCGAACGCCTCGGATAGCGAATTTTTCGGTTAACGAACAAAAATTTCGTTAAAAGTTTGTCTCGGATAGCGAACAAAATTTCGGATAACGAACAGCCACGTGAACCACACGTGACTGACCAGCATGTCATCATTCGCGCTCGAGACACAATTACGATCGGTCGTTCCTTATCTGTAGGCATCCTTATTATTTAGTGATTGTTGTGCTTTATTTTAATAAGATAATCCTCAATCATGGCTCCAAAGAAGATTAAGAGCAATTAATAGTAGCGAGGTAATGACAAGGAAGCGGCCAACAAATGAACTGAAAAAGGAAATGATTTCAAAGTATGAAGGTGGCATGCGTCTGTCGGATATGATGTTGTATTACCGAAGAGTTTTACAAAAAAGACAGAAGCAACAGACACTGAACAAGTTTTTTCCTTTAACCTCAAAGCTACAGAAAAGGGAAGTCATCCCCGATTTTATAATGTCACGTGTGCTCATGGAGGGGGAATCAAAGCAGTAATTCCACCCCTTCCTCCCCACACCTGCTTCCAACCACGCCGTCAAAACGGCAAGTTTTCTGATGTTTAAATGCTTTCGTTAATATTTATTTATGTTTATTTAACTCCATTTATATTGCATTATAACTGTTCTCATTAAACAAATACCTATATATATATAGCCTGTAACTTTCAAATATTAGCGAGTCAACAGGGGCTGGGAACCAATTAAATCTATTTCCTTTATTTCTTATGGATAACGAACATTTCGGATAACGAACAGCTTTCCAGAACGGATTAAGTTCGTTAACCGAGGTTCCACTGTACATGCTTACAAATTGTCTGGGAGTTAAAGGGAAAAGGAAGTCAAATAAAAAGAAGAGCTTCCATAATTGAAACCTACTTTAGGAACCATGTCCCAAGCAAGAAACATGGCGGCCTCCATCAATCGGTCCAAGCTGTTTTAGACTTGATTAAAATAAACGACCGTTTGTAATCCGAAATGTTGATTTAACTTGATTCGGAACCTCAGTATCTATATCATTCAAGCCTAACTTATCATTAAACTTGCTTGCTTTTCCCTTTAAAAATAATGAAAGTTATTCTAGAGGGAGGAATTTTTAAACCAGAGGAGAACTTTTGAAGAAAAAAAGGAAATAAGAGGAAAAACAGTAATGATGCTAACAACGAGAAGCATGTGCGCACAGAAACACGTAAAGATGATGCAATGTTTATAACTAGAATCATGGAAAGAACGCAGAGTAACTGAAGAAAGTAGGTGGAATGGAAGACTAGGCTATTTTTCTCTTTTTTCAGGCTGAAAACAATGATTTGAAAACTAATAATTAATGCCACGTATTCTATTAGTTTATTTTATACCCCAATAGTAAACAGGTAATTTAACGATGAGCATAAAATGTAGGCCTAAGAACAAACATCATTCGTTTTCTTGAAATTATAAAATGCCATCTTCTGCTTATCTAACCCATTAATGACAACAATGCTACGAAAAATGGTCCTGGAGCCTCATGTTTTCGAAGCAGAAAAAAACCACAACAAAACAAAGCAAAACAAAACAAAAAACAAACAAAACCCCAATTACTTCAGCAGCAAACCATCTGATCCCTTCTTGCCTTTTCTAACCATCTACCACCTGCTGAGGTCTTCTGCTGTCTTTTGATTGGTTTCCAACCCGAGGCTATTGATGGATCTTTTTTCCATTTACTTTGCTAATTGAATGTCTGCACTTTATTGTCTGAACTCCAATATTGCTTTAAATACTAAAAGGATAGCAATTTTATTATATTTGTGACCTCGCTGTAGTCGAGTAAACAAGGCTTCTTCAGACTTGGAGTGTCCTGGACAGTTCTCAGCTGCAGGTTGTGTCCCTTGTCACTACTCGCCATTTTAATGTTATCTTAGCTTTCTTTCCAGATTCTGTATAAAAAAAAAAACCACAGTAAATAATCATTGTGAGACAGCCGCTATTTTCTTGACCAATCTATATTATTTTAAACTAAGTGCATGTCTTCAGTTGCAGGATGCCTACGCTGCTCAGTGTCTCTTTCTACTGTAAATCATTCTCAGTTTAATTTCGAAATTGCTGGAAAATATATATCTCTTTCACCATGACTGATACATTGACAATATTCCCTGAAGGTGAACTAACGGCTTGGTAACAGAAAATAAGAGAAACGAGAGACGCGAGGGGAGGGAAACCAGAGACTAGACAGATGGAGAGAAAGATCGCACGAGGGAGACTGAGAGGACACGCATTTCAAGCAGCTAAAGTCCATCCAAATCGCGATGTGTCGTCAATCAGAAATGTGGCTGAGAAAACAGAAAATTGAGGTCGTTTCGTGGCTTAAACTAATTGCCTGGTTCCATTTCTAGCTCTGGAATGCTTCCTAGGAATTACACAGGAGGTGGTAAGACAGACCATATACATATTATTTTCTTTAAGCATTTAAAGCTAAAAAAAATTGACAATTGTGATATTATGTTCGTTGTGTGTCTCACAGTATCCTGCAAACCACGAAACAAATCTAGTATGGCTACAGAAAGTTCTAGTCGACATGTACGTGCGTGTCCCCCAAACAGTTCAATATATGGCAACTCGATAGTAAATCGACTTTCGGTGTATTATTCACAATCTGCGTTCGTTGTAATCACTTCAAAATCACGCGAGGGCTGAAAAGAAAATGAAAATTCCATATGAAGGTAATAAAAAATGTGTATGTATAGGTTCTCGGGCTAACTACACAATTCTTCCATTAGGCACAATCTATACATAAAAGGTTTTGCACAAAGGCATCTTACTCAATAATAATAAATCATACATTTCAAACAATATTACTACCACTATGGATAACTTGACGAAAGTGTTGAAAAATTGATATTTCATCTGTTGTTGCCTCATGTTTATTATATTTGCATTGAATATGTATACAGTAATTCCAGTTTACAACTTTACAAAGTACCTAGTAATCAATTTAATAATTCTCTCTTTTCTGTAACTAATAAGCGATTTATAATAATAATAATAATAATAATAATAATAATAATAATAATAATAATAATAATAATAACAACAACATCATCTTTAACCTTAGGAATGCAAAACCTATATAACTGCCCAAAATAGAAAAAAAGTAAAAAGCGTCGTCTTTTGATTTTAGGAAAAGTCTACTAGCAAATAGCAATGGCAGATACTAAACATAACGCTCAAATATATTGTCTCTGTGTTCAATAAATATTTGTCCCTCCGGTGTAGTAGCTAACCCCTGGGTAGTGCACGCTTCCAGCGCACCCTACTGCCTCTAGCGGAAGGGAGGCGACTTTGCTGCATTGCTTCCACAATCGCATTATTTGCAAAGACGTTAGACCAACAAGGCCGGAGAGAGACTTAATTCCCCGCCCGATCATCAGAGCTTTTCTCCTCCTTCTCCCACTCAATCTCCCAGGAGAGCTCGCACTGCTCTGACCTCATTTCCGGGCTTCCGTCCTCGCTCCACTGACGTTTGCGCCCTCGTGTCACGCCGCACGTGCAAGCGTCAACAGGACAGCGGACACAGACTGCAGCAGCGCGCACGTGTGTGTGTATGTGTGTGTGGTCGTTAGTAATGGGAGCTAGGGGAGGTCACTGAAATAACGAAGCGTGAAGCAGGGGACGCAATTATCAGGCGACTAAACAGGTACAACTGTCGTGGTCAGTGCCCGGCGCATACTGTATGCTTGCTCAGTGAAAATAGAAAAACAAGTGTTTTGATTAAAATTATCGACAGACGACTGGCAAAAATTTTCATTTCTAGTCGTCAGTCTGACTGTTCTCGTAAACAATCCTTTAAAAACATAAAGAACCTTGAACACTTCTGTTCCTATTTATTTTGTTCTTTGACACTTTCAGGCAGTATTCTATTTATTCGACTAATTTAAATCGTTTTATTCTCTTTTACTTTCTTTTAGTCTTTGACTGAGATTTACAAGTAATGGAAGTTTTCTGAAAACTTGTCTCTATGCTCACTCTGGGTCCTTGGTAACGCCGACTTCAAGATTCATTGACACCGTCGTGAGAAGTTTTTTTAAAAAGAAAAAAAAAACCAAGTCAGTTCTTGTCGTTGCAGATGACTCGGCAGCTGACAGACAGGTTGTTAGTACGGCAACAAGATCGATAACCGTGGCGACTCCACTGCTCTCTTCAAGACGAAATGAATTCAATTAATAAGGGACAACTCCTTCCACGTCCTGACATGGCCACTGATGTGCAGGCAGCGAATTTGTCTGCCCCTGCAGCCTCCGACAGCATCGCCAGGGACGTTTGGGACATCACTTCCCTATTATTAGTATCCTTATTTACACAGATTCTTTCTCTCTCTCACTCCCTTCTATCCTTCCTATCAGCTGCCCCCTTCTCTCCCACATCCGCTTTTAGAGGAGATGAAAAAATAAAGAAAACTATCTTTCACTGACGTCTGAAAAATATCACGTGATCTTAAACCAGCAAGAATCATGATGCAGTGTGAGAGCATTAAAAGCAAACACCTCGGCTAAAGAGGAGAAGGTATAATCTGCGACTGAATGTGTAAAACATGTTTGCAGCTAGTCAACTGTTTGAGGTATGTTTTTATTGTCAAGTAACATCCGGCCGGTAGTGTGCGACAAACAAGATTGATTTAGAGGATATTTAAAAATAATATTTGAAGCTAGGCATGGAGGAGAATAGTTTTTGGCGCACGGCACGTGAGCTAATTGTGCGATCTGCCTGCACTGACACCTGGGGCTTTAGCTATGGAGGACTATCGGTGCTTCCTGTGTTTTGAGGGCTTGTGGTGTTGTTTTTGTTTTCTTCTCTTCCTTAATCTCCCGGCTGCAGGAAATATCTCAAAGGCTTTACTTGTGCGTGTAGCTCGAGCGAGAAAGCAAGATGGCGGCCGTAACTCTCCGGGTCTGCGTCAGGTTCCTGCTTCCTGTCCTCTGTGGATGCTTCACTACAGCTTAGTTAGGGTCCTCGCACGCAATCTCATTCACTAAGGTAAGCAGTTCCTTGAATCAGCGTGTTTGAACCCTCAGGTCTCGAACGGACTCGGTTGACTAGCTGGTTAATTTACTCGGAAGTCCTTCCATCTGCACCACGAAAGGTAGCAATGATGAAATGTGGAGGAAAACAGAGAAACAGAGGACAAACACTACAACTAATTCTGTAAACATAGAAAACACTTTGCTCTAACCGCAGTACCCCCGATCCTTACTAAAGGTCAGAGATTAGTTTCACAACCTTTTAAGATTGATGAGGAGTTGGGTATTAAAGAGTCAACTTTTTGTGATGCCAGTCTCCTATCCCTGTCGCTGCTTTACCTTCCCGAACTCTGAATGGAGTGAAGTACCCATTGGACACCAAATGTGTTGACTGAGCGAAAGTTCGCTGTGACACACGGGTGTCGAACCGATAAGCAGCCGTGTTCAGATGCCAGTCCTCTAACCACTCGGCAAGCCGCCTCCCCAGTCCTCACCTGAATGATAATGAGAGAGTGAGTTCTCTACAGGAGACTGTTGTCTTGCAAATTTCTACCGTGTCTAACCTGTTAATGAATTTTAAATCATAGCCTGTAGGGACAGCTAACCATCAGAATTCATCGTTACCACCATGCTTATGTGCTTCTGTCTTCAAAAAGAAAAGACAACCTCCAGCCACAAGCTCTTGGTTTCCGGCCTGCAACACTGAGCTCTGGCCTTTCTGTATGCACGAGTTGTCCATGCCTTACGATTGCTAGACAGGCATTTTGAAAGGAGGAAACGAGGGTTTTGTTTTGTTTTATTTGTTTGTGAAATGATCTTTTTGGCATCTTGAGGATGTGTCTTTTATCTGGTTCAACTCAAATTAAGTTTTAGATGAAATGAATGGCAATTGATTTGTCAAAAAAGTTTTATAAGAATCTTGACTTTTGTGTTTATGTTCATAGGTCGCTTATATCTTTTGGAAATCGTCTGCTAGCACTTGAGTCAGTAGCTGTTATTTCTTCGTTCAAACCAACAATATTCAATTCAGCAATCTGCAGTTGAGGACTGTAGATCATTCATATAATAGCTTAGTATCATCCCTTCGTTTATATTGTACTTTGCAAGTGGAAATTTTCTCGACAGGGTTCATTTCCGTCATACTCTTCCTGTCTGAGAAAAAAAAAAAAAAAAAAAAAAGAAAAGAAAACCCACCTTGTAGTCTTGATCCCCAACACTGTAAAGAGACAGGTGTTACTATTTCGTGCCACACTGCACCAAAGGACCAGATTGTTTTTCCCAGTGAAACAAGAAATGTTCTCATCCCGGCAACTGTTCCTGGTATTTCCTGTGTGTGTTTATTGTCCATGCTGTTGATGAACTCTGGCTAAGTGCTGCTTCACAAGACCAGAATAGCCAAGCAGCAGGAATGTGATGAAGGTAAGCCCCGCAGGCCTCTGATCAGAGTGTTTACGACCAAAGAACCTTCTATCTCTGCACCGTAAAGGGCTTCTGATTTATGTACGGCAGCAACCAAAGCCAGGTGATGGAGTGCACAAGGTAGGCCAGCTTTCTTGCTTTCATTCATCCCTTTAATAATTTATCCTGTGTTCGAAAGTATTCTGTTGCTCTTAGCCTACACACCATCAAGTCTACAAACCGTCTTTGTGCGTCTTCGTTTCCGATATAAACAAGTGACATAGTTATACAAACTGGGCTGCTGAAGAAAGTAGTTACGAAGCAAGAGGAGAGAAGATGTAACAGGAAACATCAACATTTCTCTTTCACTGGAAAAGGTTAGAGATTCGACCCGAGAAGCCAAGAATCAAACCATCTTGCCTTGCAGACGATAAGCTTATGGTCAACTTAGGACCAAGTGTGCAACGATAAGTCTTACAGAAACATCTGTCTACCATTGCGGTTGTCTTCATCATAAGCTGAATCATCACGGTAGTGGTCGCTAGAAGATTTCCTTGATGATGTTATCAGATACTCAGGACAAAATTTCAACTGATATGATTTTTGTGTAGCATGCAAGGAAGGACGAGGGCTTCACTCAGACAGATGGCGATCAGCAAAGGACACAGCAAAGCACTCCATCACCCGCATGATCTAACGATCCCACAATGCACTCAAAGACACGGCTATAAAAACAACACAGGAAAATATCTCAACCTGGAACAATCACTTGGCCTGTTCACTAGTCTTTCTTACTGCAAAAGCCAGTCATAGCCTGTGTACAGCATGAGCATCCTCGCACTCTCACACACACACATAGACACCCGCATCCTCGCACTCTCACACGCATATACATAACACGCGGGTGCACTTCAAGATCAACATGGTCATCAATATCTGTTTTACTTACTAGATGGTCAGTAAGTTTTATGAAAACAATGTTCTACTCGTATTCTCTGGCTTTGGCTGTCTGTCTGCCGACCTGCCTTCCCATGCTTCCATCGAGCAATTGATCTTTCTGCTGAACACCACACCCACGATATTTCTGGTCGCAGTAGCCATTAGGCTGGGCAGCAGCAGCAGCAGATAAAAGAGGAAGATGAGGAAGCAATGCAAGCTGCTGTAAGACAGCTGTGCCAGCTGTACACAGTAGTCATGATGACGTCATGGCAAGTCAGTGCTTACAGGGCGTTGACAGCTGCAGTTTTCTATTTCAGACAATTTAAAATTGAGCCCTGATACTACAGGCTGGGACACTGTAGACTTACATTTACTTTTTCTTTTGTTTCCCGGTTTAACAGCCAAGGAACAGTCTTGTCTCCCTTTGCTAACATCTGTCCTAAGACCACCGGAACCAAGCAGTGCAGTTTACCTGTTGTAGGTAATTAGACGATACTTCACTGCTCGTAATCACTTGCTGGCAGATGGGTTAAACTTCTTGCCTCTGGCCACAGCTACACGATGCCGTATGTAAAACTAATCGTCACCACAGTTCATTCATTTCCAGAGCCAGACACTGGACATCTCTACTGCTAGCATAACCACTATTTTCACTCTATTTTTCTTTTTTTTTTTTTTTCACCACATGCACTTGTTAGCGAGCGAGCCACTACTAGAGGACGAATAATTTCGTTTAGAGTTGTAGACGTCTTTCTTCTCTCGTTACCGCAAGCTGTGGCGCTGACTCTTGTAATTAAGATTACAACCTGATACAGATGATCCAGCGACCCCTTCCTTCCCACCCACCCCCTACCATTGCATCACCGACTTGCTGATTGAACATGAACACGAGGCCTGCTTCATCCGCCATCTTTCCTGCTCCGACACGTTACCTGTCCTACCGTTTTCACCGTCTGACTTCAAAGGGCCCATGCGGACTAAAGGTGGCGTCACCTCCTGCAACTTCATCTCGTCACCTTCCGGTGTGAAGTCTGTCATCTGAAGGCCGCCTGTGACAGCTGGCATGACCTAGTGCCCTCTACAAAGCGGGATTAGCTGCTGCTCTTGTCAGACTCCCTTCTCTCTCCTCCAGCTGTCTGTGGCAGTCCCTCTGCCTCCAGGCTCACTCCCAAGGTAAAAATAATGTACAGGCAGCGTGGCATCTCTGAACGCCGGCGGCAAAGAACATTTTCTGCTTCACGGGGAGATCACAAAGTGGTTTTTATTCCAGAAAATATTCGACACACCAATGAGAAACCAGTGTTCACCAAGAAGAGATTTGTTTAAATTGCCTATAACACCAGACACGATTAACTATATCTCCAAGAACTAGCCCTAGACCTTTTATGAAGACTGACACATCCTAGTAAATATTTAAATGTTCTTTTGCTGAGTCCTGAGTGTCATCTTGTGAATTTGTTTCTGTAGAGTGGAAAATAGCGAATCCTGACTTTACAAACTTTACAATGCGAAACTTCATGCATGAATGTTCAAAGTCATTCGTATGAGTGTCACAAATGGATTTAAATAATTTAAATTAGGTTGAAATCCAAAGTGCCAGCACTGTCAATCGTCATACAGAAGCTCTGTCATCTGCGTAATGAAAACAAACCTGATGAGCAGCGCTCATGTTTTAGCAAAGGACGTGCTCGGAATTACAACCACAGATAATTTATCATGAGGTTCATTTTGCATTACAGTCCCTATTGGATCTCCTGGCTTTCTCCCTTGTCTAGCAACCGTTTTATTTGTTTTTGGTTTTGTTTTCTATGCAGGGATCCGCTTTGGAAAGTGCATGCTAATTATACACACGCTAAACGGTTTCTTGTGTTTTGAATCAAACGTCTCTCTAGGACCTGTGTTCGTCAGGCCTTCACTTCCTGAGGAGTTTATTTTTGCCGTAACAAGATTGTTAAGTTCGTGGCATAAGTTTTAAGTAGTTCTGTCGCTATAGAGATAACTCTATGGAGAAAATCATTCGAAGATTATTTTTTTCAGAAAGAAGCTGTTGTTTCTATCAAAACTCTGGTTTCTAAGGAAAGTAGTCTCGATGGAGGAAAAAATACATTTACTTCTTTGGCTTCGGTAAACAAATTTGAACTCGCTTTCTTCACAAGCTGCCCAGTTTCTGTTTGGGCTTTTTTTCTCTTAAGAATTTCCTTTGACCAAAATATCTTTTTCAAAAAAAATATTTGCAGTACAAAGAATTCCAGAAAGTGAAAAGTCTAATATGTGTCTGCCTGCGTTTTACATTGTTATTATTTTATTAAATTACAAATTTGTGCTTGTTTGACTAAGATATGCCTTTTATCATTTTGTAGAATTTCCATGTGACTACCAAAACACTTGAAGATGACATCTCCAGGGTGTGCTATTCTGCTCCTTCATCTTCTTCATTGTTTACCTGCTGGAGCGACTAAAGTGTTTCGCCTTGAGGCTGAAAACCTTCCCACATCCCATGCAAAGCATCATCGCTCTGGGGCGTCCGGACAGATGGCTGTACACGTGGCCGACGTGAAGGACCAGCTGATCTTCTCGGTATGTCTCTATCGCGACCTCCGGGCCGACCTGACCCTGCGATACTCCAACGACGGCGGCGCAGACGTTGTGGCGGTTGTGGTGGACAACGTTCTGAGCGGCGTCATCACCACGAGGAGCGAATACAGTGGAGGGCACGGCTGGAACTCTTTTCGGGAAGATTCTATTTTGAACATTTCTCTGACCCGAGGCATGCGGCATCTGAGTCTGGGCTTCTTGAGTCTCGATCAGTATGGCGTGGAGATCGACTACGTCGATGTCAGAGTCTACGACGATTTCATCAACGACTTGACTTTTCGCTGTAGCTTGGTGCTTGGTGCTGCACCACAGTTCGGCAACAGGATTCCCAGGCGGGAGCTCGGGTACGTGGAGCAGCACAGTTACGTCACATCCTGTGCAGAAGAAGACAACGTCCACCTTGCGGTGTATCACCGCTCCCTCACGTCATTCACAATAACGGTGGGCAATGTTTTCTCTCTCTCCATGGTCTAGTGCATCAAGTGTTGTAAACTATTTAAATGAAATGCATACATACACATTTTACAAATATAATTTCTCAGCTCTGTCTTTGTCTCTCCCTGTCCCTGGAAGTATAGTTTCTCCTTGTCTCTGTCTCTCCTTGTATAACTTTCATATCCTCGAATTGCTCTGTGGGAGAAATAAAGTGCTATCTTATCCTTTTTGCCTCTCGCAGTCTCTGTGTGTTTCTTATTGTCTCTTATAACCTCTGTCTCTCGTTCTCGTATGTCTATTAGCTCATCGTGTGATCCGTGATTGCATCTGACGTCTTGTGTTTCTCTTCACGTAATCTGACGTTCTCTGCCAAGACTCAGGTCGATAATGTTCCTCAGCTCCAGCTTTCTCTCTCTCGGAGCCCATTCCTCACACATTTAATGATTACAGGGCATTATGTTGCTGTACTTGCGACATGCGGCATCCTTAAATCATCATCAAACTGTGACAAGAGGAATATCTCAGGATTGGGAAGCATTTCCAATGTATCACGACTTAAACCACATTTTTCATTATCAGATCAAAGATACAACAAATAAATAAACACAGAGCCATGTGGAGCTCTGAGAGTTTTGCAGAAAATGTGTTATTAATTACCTCCCCGCCACACGACATATGCACTTCAAACACAATCACACACTCAAACACACACACACATATGGAGACTTTGCTCTGGCTTTTCATAGCACACCCACACAGTAGGAAGGGTATTTATCGAATCATCTACAGCAAATCTTCTTCCAAGTTCTCTTATGTAGTAGGTTGAAGGCATATACAGTGGAACCTCGGTTAGCGAACGCCTCGGATAACGAATATTTCGGTTAACGAACAAAAATTTCGTGAAAAGTTTGTCTCGGATAGCGAACAAAATTTCGGATAACGAACAGCCACGTGAACCTCACGTGACCGACCAGCATGTCATCATTCGCGCTCGAGACACAGTTACGATCAGTCGTTCCTTATCTGTGTGCATCCTTCTTATTTAGTGATTTTTGTGCTTTATTTTAATAAGATAATCCTCAATCATGGCTCCAAACAAGATTAAGAGCAATTAATAGTAGTGAGGTAATGACAAGGAAGCGGCCAACAAATGAATTGAAAAAGGAAATGATGTCAACGTACGAAGGTGGCATGCGTCTGTCGGATGTGTGATGTCGTATTACCGAAGAGTTTTACAAAAAAGTCAGAAGGAACAGACACTGGACAAGTTTTTTCCTTTAACCTCAGAGCTACAGAACAGGGAAGTCAACCCCGATTTTATAATGTCACGTGTGCTCATGGAGGGGGAATCAAAGCAGTAATTCCACCCCTTCCTCCCCACACCTGCTTCCACCCACGCCGTCAAAACGGCGAGTTTTCTGATGTTTAAATGCTTTCGTTAATGTTTTTATGTTTATTTAACTCCATTTATATTGCATTATAACTGTTCTCATTAAAACAAATACCTATATAGCCTGTAACTTTCAAACATTAGCGAGTCAACAGGGGCTGGGAACCAATTAAATCTATTTCCTTTATTTCTTATGGAAAAAATTGTTTCGGATAACGAACATTTCGGATAACGAACAGCTTTCCAGAACGGATTAAGTTCGTTAACCGAGGTTCCACTGTATCGTTTACAAGGTTCGTTCATGATTCTCCTTGTTTAAACCCACGATTCTGTCAGTGCAGGTCACAATTTTTATAGTTTTTGGGTGATAAAATATTGCTTTCTTTTACAAAATGAATAGTAATTAGCGCTGTTATTCATGTGATGATGTTATTTTATTTCTGATTATAGAATAGAGATTTTAAATATCTGAGGTTTTATCTCGTGAGCATCTGACGACCTCAGTCACTGAGCATCAAAGACCCCACATTGTTGTTGGACTATCTGCAGGCAACAAGTCCTCTGTACAAAACCTTCCGCGACTGCAAGGAGCCCAATGTGGACAACTGCGCGAACTTAGGTTTCATCTACTGGCGTCTGCACGACATCGACGCAAGAGACGTTGGACACGTCATCACCTGTTCAGCCTGCGACAACGAAAACCCAACTAATGTCACGATGATTGGGGAGGCACTTGACGATGTCATCTACACAAGCAAGTTCACTGTTACCTTTGACCTCAAGGTTAGTAGTTATCGGCTTCTAGCCTTGATGATAAGACATTTTATCCAAACTCTTGCTTTAAATTTTCGATCCATTTGTTAAAAGCCTCGGTGCTTTCATTTCAAGGTTTGACTTCATGCTTAAACCCCAAAGAATAAATAAAGTCTGAACTATAAATAGTAACAGTGGACTATTGTTATTTCATTTGTTCACACTCATTTCTTAATCCGTCTTTTCTTCTTCCATCACTCTTTTGAGTTACATGATCTGCATGTTAGCAGAAACAAGCTCCAACTTTTAACTGTGTCGAAGTTTCTTCTTTCCCAGTGATTGGGTGGTGACATTAGTCTCTGTACATTCTGTTCTTAACATCTTACTGTCTATTTTAAAAGTTTGGCCTTTTCAGAGTAAAGTACCTATGACACATCTCACATTGCTTTAATGTCCGTGTTCATCTTGACCTATTCACTTCTCATTTTCTGTATCTATGGGAAAACCGACAGCATAATGTTCTTTCTATCTCCTCCCTCAATTTCATTGGACAAGATTTTAGAGACCAGCACAAAAAATAATGTGTTTAGTCGTGTAAGACAGGTAACCTGGTGACATTTCTGACAGGGCTTCAAGACAGGCTTCATCGATGCTGACATCCATTCTGTCCTGCGAGGCACCTTTACTCCGGCAGCTTCCGGCACTGCTCACGTAAAGATCACGTACGTGCGACGTGACGGAACTCACCTCACCGTGGAAGAGTTCCACTCTGACGTCAGCATCACGAAAAAGTGGGATCTCCCGGAAATGACGTGGTCAGAGGATCACCCCAATATCCTCTACATTTTTATCGACGATGCCACCACCATCGATGTGCTGGAGCTGCACAGAGGCTACACGGGCCCTGACCACGGAACTGTGGTCTTCACCAGCGACGCCATTATTCTCCAGGTAACTGAGGCAATTAAGCCGCCTGGTAATTACCTATCAGGATAAATCATATTGACGTTTGATGATCACGTTTAGTCAACAGAGGCCAACGATGTGTGACGTGCATTTTAGCATCTGCTAATGTTATTTATTACCCAACATGCTTTGCTGCGGGTCATGTTAACGAAAGTACAGCAAATTTTACAGACGGCTGCAATTGTCATTAACCGGATGTGCTTGTAATTAATTGGCTGCACTTGTAATTAAAAGGCTGTGCTTGACATTAAGCGGCTGTACCTGTCATTAATTAATTAACAGACAGTCCAGTCTAGTTAAGCTGACGACTAAGTGTTTAGCATCTGACAGCACTTCCATGCAATGGCAGCTCCTTGTTTCTTCCTTTCTAGCTTTCAGCAGCAATCATGATTACCACAAGGGCAGAAAATCAAATTCATTGGTACGGAAATGTAAAATATCTCACAAGCGAGCGGAACACAAAAATTCTCTTTCAACAACGAATTGAAGCATACTGCGGGTTTCTTCGTTGTTGTTTTCTTTTCTGGCAAATGTGTTTGGCTTCCAAGACTGTGCTTGTGAAAACAAGAAAACAAACAAATAAACTTGCAGCCAAATTTTGTTGTTGAAAGTAAACAATAGCAAGAGGAGCATTTTGAAACATTGTGGAGGTGAACACATGAAACAGGTTAGAACACAGCGGGCTTTATACACTGACACTTGTCTTTTCTGGTAACATTTTTTAACGGCATCAATAAACAAACAAGAATAATTTTATGAGGAAGGATCACCTAGAAAAAACTCAGAGGCAGATTTAACTTTTGAAACCCAGCTAGTTAAAATTTTGTTTTAATGATGGGAAGCGACATGACAGGAAAGGCTGCAGTTTGCAAGCTTGACACAGTAGCATTACTAAAGTCACCAACTTATTACAGTTGATAAGTAAAGTTACTACTTTGCTAACTTGACAAGTATCACTATCTTCAGTTGATGTTTGGCAGGGCTTCAAAGTCGACTTCTGGTGGCGCCGTCCTGCAGGAGAACAACTGTCACTACGAGTGAACAACAACACTTATGATGATTTCAGCTACCTCGTTCTCTATGTTCATGCTCCGTGGGGAGGACAGGCCAACTTTCAGCAAATTTTCGCCATCTACCAGGTATTTATTTTCTTTTTTCTTCTTTCTTTCGACGGGCCAGCAATCAAATGTTTTCTTTACTACTTTTTTCTTCCTTCTCACTTTCTTTCGTTCCTTTTTTAAGAATTATTGTCAATCTTTCTCATCGCCTTTATTTCTGTACACACATATTGTAACGATTCGCGATTGAGACGAATCTAGTTAGATTCGTCTTTTATTTTTAACTTTCCCTGTGGTCAGGGGAAGAGCAGTCGCGCGAGCGCTGACGCAGCTCTGCGTGACGATTCTTTTGCGTCATAGAGTAAATGACGTAAATGAGGGGAGACGGGTGTAACGGGAGAGACGAGACCAGGAGTTCGAGAGGGCAGAGCTCCGTGGAGTGACC
>SRHC01000096.1:75673-100722 GCA_004794325.1 Pomacea maculata | reverse complement strand
TATTTTCCCTCTCTCCTTTATTATCTCTTGTTTAGTCTCTCCCACCAGATATCCATTGTTGATTACTTTTTAGCTAACTCTTCATCGTTGCTTTTACATCTGAGTCTTCACTGTCTTTTGTGTTCTATCCTCATCGTAACCAATCTTCCTTCATGTACTTACTAGTTTTTGTGTCAAGTGCTTATTTAGTTACAAAGTCTTCTTACAACTGATGACTGTCCAGTGGCACAACTGTTAGTGCCTGTCACCAATGGAGTGAAGGTTGGCTGACCTGGGGTCAGCTCTCGTCTCGTCACGATGTTCTTACCCTGCATGTGGCAAATGCTCTGAGCACTGCATAAAAGTGTAAGTATTACAAAGACCAGCTAATAACTGAAGACTGTGAACACTACAGTTGATGAAGTTTGTTTTTATTATTATTATTATTGCTGCTATCAGGTAAACATTAGACCAAGAAACCTATACATTTTTGGAAAGGAGAAAGTTTGAACTTAGCAATAAAAGTAATGAAAATAGCCTTCCCCTGCAAAGCCACAAATCATGGCCCATCGTGCCCAAAGTGTTCACATAGGTAATAGACTAGCTTTGCTTTAATTTAGCCTTAGTTGCTGGCTTGGCATAAGACATGTTCCCACTTCCACCCACAAAATGTTGGATCTCAATACGATCCGCATTTTATACATACCTGCTGCTGGTATCAGAATATTGTGGTCACATTGAATACCTTCATTTCAGACAAGTCTTTCAGATCTGCTCTCAGCCATAATACCTTCCTTGACTAGATTTAGGTGTAGCTGTTGTTGTCGGCTTTATACTGCTAAATGAGGCAAGTTCTCTCAAGTGTGACCCAGGACAAAGGAGGAGTGAGTACCACATTCAGGATCGGCTTTTCACAAGAAAATAAAATAACGCTTGTAATGCTTACAAACTTATGTTGGAAAGGGATCTTGTTTAATGGTCAAGTTATTTTATTCAGTCTTTTCTTTGTTTATGCATAGTTATGGCACTGGTGGGGTTAGGATGTGTGGCAGTTTTCTTCAGCTTCCTGCTCTCTGTCTTCAGGTCCAAATACCAGGGATATCCTTACAGGTTAGCTGCTTATTATAAGCCATGCTCAGAAGAGGGAAAATCAAGAAATTGACCAGAATTAGGGTTGCATATGAAAGAGGAGCCATTTCTTGATTGCTGCATATCACTGATTCAAAAACTGCAGTACTGCATGCTCCTCTTAGTGAACCACTCGCTCCTTTGTACTGCAACACATGTTCCGCTTAGTCTGAATATGTTCATGATGTTTGGTTCCACTGTGTTGAAACAGATGGCTTAGTGGTAAATAACTAGGACTGTAGTTTACACAGGTTTTCTTTATTTGATAACATTAAAACATTTTAAAAGCTTTCTTTAACAGTTTCAACCTTTTTTGCTATTTTGTGGCTGCTTTTGGTGACCCTTTTCAGTTTAGAGATTTAGAAAGCACTACCACAATAAACTTTTTTTTTTTTTTTTTTACTTTATAAATCATCTTTGTCATTCATGGCATTTTTTTTTAATTTTTCCTGTGAACGATTTTCTGCTTATTTTTAAAAATAAACATGTTAACAAGCAGGCAGATGACTTCCTCTTTACACAATTATATCACGGTTTTAAAAATGCTGTTTTAAAATTAACTTGTCATGTTTGATTCAGTTGTGGTCATTTGGACTTTTTGAAAACCATATAAAACTTCAGATTGGTTTATTTCAAAAAATTGAAACATGAAAGGCTAGACAGATTAAGGAGAAATCTCAGGCCATTCTGGAGCGGTGGTCAGCAGGTCCTGTGTGAACTAGCTTCAGAGTGTGGGGCCAGGTCACATGGCCAAATCAAACTTGCACCACTTGACTGGTGTCAAAGGTTTTTCCTGGTGTCCTTTGAAAGGCCTTCCTTGCTTTCTCATGCACTGTATTAGGTGTGTTCACAATGCCTGCACCTCAGCTTGAAAGTAAAAACTTGTTTAGTGTCAATAGTAAACTGGAAATAAATAAGTTTTAGTTTACATAATCTGCCAATTGGTTTATTCGAAAACACAGTGAAATACAGAAGCTTATTGGGGTAAAAAAAATCGTATTTGATTGTAAGATAGTTTCTTCCATTTCAAGGATTTTCTCTTTTGTTTCAGCTTCTTGTTCAAATGAGGAGGAAGTGGCCTTGCACTCCATTTTTTATGTGCATTTCCCAAGAAATTTAGTGAAATTGCCCTTCACAGATGTCAAAAGGAATTTTCTGCCATATTTTTCCACTTAAGTGCCCAATCAAGTCAAAAGTTTTACTTTAAAAAAATTTATTTTAGATTTTAAATTGAATGCACTAGTTGGTATTACCATTATTTATAGGCAGAGAATTTAGTTGAGATAAAATATTTTCTCCATATTGAAATACTTGATATTTTATGTTTGAAACTGTAGCTCAGGGCATGCTTATTGCTGTTGCTAGGTGGAGTATTCTGCATGCAGATGGCAGAGGTGTGTTGGTGGGTGGGCTTATGTGTGTCAGGTAAACAGATTAATCTATAGTGTTCATTGTTGACAGCAATTACACTGCAGTTGTTTGTGTGAGTAATGAGTTATGGTTCTCCGATGTCAATTCCTTTTTATCAGTTTAAAATAAACAAACTTTTAAAGAGTTTGTCTTTTTTTATTAGACTTTGAACAGCATGGTGGCCAGGTCTGGTTTGTGACTGACAGATGTCTGCAATGTTCACCAGAAATCCTGCAACTGGCGAGAAATATCCTCAAACAGCAGATTCTGCCTATAGCCAGCTAGTTTATAAAAAGTGTCGTATTCCTTCACAGGTTTCCAGGAATATCCAAGTGCCTCAGAAATTATGCTTTTCAGTTCCTCTATTTCATCAACTGTATTAACTGCATGTCTGTCAAACATAATTTTATGTTCATAGACCAGCAGCGTCTTGAGAGCTGGTGCGTGCGTAGCCAGGCTGATAAGTGCAACTTTATGGATGAAGTGGTTAAACAGCACAGTGTGCACACATGTCAGTCTAGACGCCAGGTACTGTGAACATAGATACATGATGAGGTTTAGCAGCACAGTCTGCACACACTTTTGTCACCATGTACTGTAAAACAGATAAATGATGAGGTTAAGCAACACATTCTGCACACTTCAGTTTAGACACCGTGTACTGTAAACATACAGTTTTGGCTAGAGGAAGACTAGTTCAAAAAGTTTTAATGAAATAGCATTTCTTTTGAAGGGGCTCCAGGATTTGTATCTTTGCAGATGCCCTGTTCTATCATGCAAGTAGTTTTTGTCTGAACATGGAAAATTGTTATTTAAAAGCCAGATGCAAAATTGCTTTCAAATAACTGAGCTAAGTACAAGATGTCAAATACCAAAATCTGCGTAAAAACCTTTATTCCATTTACATTACAAGCTGTGAACAAACCCCAGTTCTCCAGCTCCCTCATGCAGGCGAAGTACTCGGTCAGAGACTTCAGCTGTGAAGTAGACCACCTAGGCCATGTTGTCTGCATGTTTCACAAGTTTTCGACCAGTGTTAATAGTAAACTCAGTGTACACAGGGAACAGGACAAGAAAGCAGACACCCTTCAGGGATTACCATGTGGACAATCTTCTTTAACAGAATCCTTCCATTCACTGAGAAATCTACCCTGCTAGATGAACACGACTCACAAATATCTCTCGTCCAGTCTCATTCATAAGACTAGGCTAGTGTTGTTGTCCATATTTTTGTTGGTGGGGGGAGGGGTATGATTAGTGACTGCGTCCATTCTTTGGGCCCTACCTTGACAGACTCATTGGCACATGACAGGGACTTTGTAGTTTCTTCCCCACGCTTCTTGAGCAATTCAGCTGGCACGTTATCAATGCCTGGCAACTTTCTTCCCTTCAGACTATTCACAGCTCTTTTGACCTTTCCCGTAGAACTGGTATGTTTGCAGGTTCACCTTTGCCTGGTTGTTTTGGAGGATAGTGGTGTTGGTCTTGAGCTGGTTGCCATTGCTGTATTTGATGCCTGGGTCTTGTGCTGATCTGTCTTAGTGAGGGTCTTTACAAGTTGTAGGCTTTCTTACTGTCACCTTGTGCCATTCCATCCTCTTTGGCCTGGCATTGGCTCTCGATTCACTTCTCCCTAGCTGCCTTCATTCCTTTCTTGAAGGCACAGTTCGCCTCTTTGTATTTTTGGAAACTGCTTCTGGTTTGCTTTTCTTTTTCTCTTCACGGTCATTCTTTGGTCACAGAGATCTAGGGTGACGTTCACTATCCATGGCTGTTTCTTGTTCCTATGTCACCTTAGAACCTCCTGCGCTGTTGACATTAACACCTCTTTGATGTTTCCAGAGAGGGTGTCTACATCACAGTCCACCAGGTTCAGCATAGCAAATTTTCCTCCAACTGTGGTCTTGAAGACTTCTGCAACGTTTGGGTCTTGAAGCTTCTCTAAATCAAAGTGAATGTTTGAAGGGAGTGTTTGAGAGTAGCTTTTCTTTTAGCTTCAGCTTCAGGTCTGTGAGGTAACAAAAGGTACAAAAGGTCCCAACTTGTTAAGTATCTAGCATTATGTGATTTTTAAAAAAACAAATACTTTTTTTATTAACATTTCTTTAAAGACAATTATGTCAAGTTCTCTTATGCCAAACACAAGTAATATAATGCACATTGTTTACCTGGATGGTAGAAGGCAGGCTATCCATATACGAGAAAGGCTCTTTAGGATCGAAGACGGCTAGCACGAAGGCAATGTGTTCTAGTGTGTCTCCATACGTATCGGCTATAGACTGCAAAAGTGTCCCAGAGATGGGGAAAAGAAGACTGTCAAATACCAAGCTGCGTGCGTAGGGATTTGGGCACATGTAGACTTCCGTGAACCTGAACACATAGTGCACCTGAAACAGTCAGCAACTACTTTAAGACAGTGTGGATGTTCAAGTTCGGTTATCTAACAAAACCAAGCACTAAAAAATAAAAATGTCGAGCTCAGCACAGAACTTAAACATCACAAGATGTTATTTCCCTAAATCTGTGTAAATACTCTTGTTGTGTTATCATAGGTACAAGCACACAACTTGTCATGCATGGAAAGAGGTCATAATTACTGTAGATTTATCTCCAACATCAAAGCATTTCCTATCTTACACATTGTGTCATATGCATGGAGTTTTGTATGTCCTAGTTTGTATCTCCTACTGGCTGTAGTTTAAATGGTCAATGATGTAAGTATATCTACGGAGTTTTGCGATATCTTTCAGTTCATGTTTATGGTTGCAAGATTGCATCTCAAAAATATAACAGGTTATCAGGAAATGGTATTTTGTACTGAGCTGTATCAGCTCGTGTGCATCTTGGTAGTCCATCGCATGAGCCTAGTCAACCTTCACTATACAACACTACATCATTTACTGGATTATTCACATCTCTGTCCACTGCGCAACTGATAAAGAAAGTATGATCTTTCTGATTTTGTGGGGTGACTTTGTTCTAAGTTTTTTTAAAATCTGACAAAGAAGTTAGGAAGATTTGTAAAAACAAGAATTTTATAAGGACCAATGTGGAAACCTGCCTTTAGGTTCCTCCCAGGTATGAGTTGCAGGGCATGCCAGTGAATGGCTGATTGCTCAACATAATTCAGAGAAAGTGTATGATCATCATTGATCACATATAGCTCCTGCAGGCTGAATTGTACAAGTTGTTGCAAAATCAGGGTGTCCAGATATTGGATGGGGCATTTCAGCACACGTAGCGAAGTGCAGTAGACCAGAGAGTTCATAGGACGCACTGAAGATGCCGTCAGCAGTCCATGAGAAAAGTCCAGGCAGGCAACCTGTCATTCAGGAATGAAAACACAGTATATAACCTGCAACCGAATTAACAAAATGTCATGTATAACAAGGAACTATGAAAATTTATCCTCAAAAATGAAACCCATTATTCCAGAAGACGACAGTATGTGAACCACTATTCTTGTTATTCTTGCTCCCTGGACTCGGGAACCATTCTAGCAAGTTTAAGGCACACTTCTATGGAATAGCCTTTTAGTTTCTTCACAACTCCAACTAACAGAATCCAGTCTATACTAGCTCAATGCAGGACTTCTCCAAAACCTATATCAAAACCTTTGATCACTTGCAGAGACCTTCCACTCAATGTAAACACCATTACTAACCATGGAAACAATTATCATGCACTAAGTGTTACTTGTCTGTTAGTCACAAATTGATGTAAAATCAACATCAACCCCATTTATATATATATACCAATTTTTCTCTTTAAAGTTTATTTTTCCCTTATTTTAATGCCTTTGTTTTGTAGCAAGGTAATGTTTCCTGTCTTTAGATTGAAGGCTAGATGTAAAAAAGCATAACTTTTGCTTATTCTGTTACCCTCATAAACAGACTTTTGTTATAGTCTTGTTGATTCGTGCCCAAATGATACTATAGGGACAGACTTGTTCTTTTGCTGTGAGACAGCATTTAGTTGGTAACAAATCCCTACCACTCATTAAACTTGTTATAGCACAATAGGAAACATTAAACTATATCAGCCTCAGCTACAGTTGAAGAAAACTGGTGAAAATAGCTGAAACATTTTGTACATCTGTAGAACATACTTTGACCAGAGTTGTACCTCTGCTCACCTTCTGCAGCAGATTGTGGGTGTGATAGAAGTGAAGGAGGTCGATGGCACCCGTTCGAGCTTCCTTAGAGAAGTAGAGCAAACGACACAGACTGAGCTCCAGGGAGGGGCTGAAGCTAAACATCCTCTGCAGAGGTTCGATGTAGGGCACAACAGACCGGATAATGGAGGAGGAGGAGAGCTCGGGTGGGTGGTAGATGACCAGTGACTTTAGACTAAAACAGTGAGTCTCTAAAGCCTCAAGTAGAGCCAAGTCTGTTTCCTCAGCTTGATTTCCAATGAGTAGAAAATGTTCCAGCCATATAACTGCATGGGTGAAGAACTGTCCATACTGTGCAATACATGTGATTTCTTCAGATAAGTAGTTGGTAGACATGAGACCTTTAAAGGAGTGTGCATAGTCGCGGTCATTTTTAAAAAATTTCCATCCTAACGGAGAGTCAAGTATTCTGCTCCATGCTGGGAAGGCTTTCACTGCCATTATCTTTTCCTTCCAGAACAAATGCTGGAAGATACTGCTTACCACTGCATCCGGCAAGTTGGTAATGGTGGTTTCAAGAAAGACTCCACTAGAGGTGGCATCAACATCATCCAAATCTGTGTCTGACATTGTTATCACCAACTTGCTGTGCAGAGCGCCGTTGTTTATTTGTAAAGTTCAAATGACGTAATGTGACGTCAAAATAAAGTACCGTCAAAGAAGGTGACGACAAAAATGTGACGTCAGAAAGAAGGACTTAAGATAAAGGTGAGAGGGGGGAAAAATGGCGGATCGGTGAAGCACCGACTTGTGGCCATTGTTCTAGCCCGTGCATTAAAGGGTTGCACCTACTGACGTTTCCTGCTTTTATTTGAGTGCTGGACGGTTGTTGTCGTTAGTCCAAAGTCCCACCACTCGGCTACGTCATTTTGGCGCTGCGAGCAAGATATTTGTCAGCAGAGAAGTGCACAATGGCTGAAGAGGGCGACAGTACAGCAGAGGCTGTACGAAAATGTCATTTATTCCGATTTCAGAAGTTCGCTGGAGGGCCAAGTGTCGACGAGTTTGAAAGAGAGATGGAGTTAGGTCTCGCCATCAGCCCGATGCCTCAGAATGCGGCGTGTGCTTATATTCTCAACGCGCTGGAGGAACCTGCCTGGCGGCGAGTTCTGATGTTCCCTCATGACATGATAGACACGCCGGAAAAGATTTTCTGAGTTTTGATGGAGGAATACGGCGAGCGGAGAGATGTTGTAGACATTATTGCAAGTTTTTATAACCGTTGACAGCAGAGTGAGGAGGTGGTTATCGAATATGCCGCTACCCTCCAGAATTTACAGGCGGAAGCAAACCGACTGCTGAGCGACGCCGTATCCAGTACACACCTGGCGGCGCGCTTTGTGAAAGCACTTAAAAACAGCCAGGTCCGACGTGAAACATCACGAAGCTGGCAGACCATGGTGGAGGGGGCAGAAGGCGAGGTTTCTGCAGGTGGTTTAACGTGGCAAAGGGATGGAGGTTCATCACACCATGACGTCTTTGTCCACCACTCAGTCATTCACAAGGAAGGCATTCGCAGCCTAGGCAAAGGTGGTATCGGAGGAGTGAAATGCCGAGGCAGTGATCGCCGGCCGATTTCAAAGAAAAAGTTTCAAAACAAGTCGGTGGTGCAACTACAACAGCAGCAACCACAACGACGGCAGAGCCAAGCAGAACTGCAACGGAACAGATGATGATGATGTAGTTTTTTTAACGCGCTAGTATCCGCATCACAAAGATGCGCTCAATGCGCGGTGATCCCAGCAGCCACCAAACTGCAGGTCAAATGAAAACTTCAAATAAGTTTAAACAAGTGAGTCTTAAGATTTTTCTTGAAAGATGCAAGACTAACAGACTCCTTGGTCGAGAGGGGAAGCGAGTTCCACAAAAGCGGGGCTACATTGGAGAAGGATCTGAAACTCGCAGTCTTCTTGTTAGTATTCCCTGACTGAACACTCGGTCGTTCAAGTCTAAGGTGGGCTGCTGAACGAAGGTTCCGCTGGGGTTGGTAACAGCGAATGAGTTCTTGCAGATAGACAGGCGCAAGGTCGTGAAGACAGCCATATGTCAAGGTTAACAATTTGTGCTCAATTCGCTTCTCCACAGGAAGCCAATGTAGGTCACGAAGTACAGGAGTAATATGGTCAGTTGTTTTCTTTCCTGCAACTATCCTCGCAGCCGTATTTTGCACTCGCTGAAGCCTCGACAACTCGCTCTTTGAAATCCCCCAGAGGCAGCTGTTGGCATAGTCTAATGTAGAACCGATGAGGGACACAGCAACTGCATTTGCAGTCTTCTTATTAAGACTGGGTCGGAGTCGTCCAAGAGTGCGGATATGGAAATAACATGCCTTGACTACAGAACTGACATGATCAGACATAGTTAGAAGATTGTCAACATAGAGGCCAAGGTTCCGTACGGAGCTGGAGAGGGGGATTCTAGCTTGACCCACTTGGATGGAGTCTAGAGAGACTTTACTAAGGCTAAGCTTGGAACCACATAGCATCGCCTCTGTCTTCTCATCATTAAGCTTGAGTTTATTCCTCAGCATCCATGACTTGACCTCTAAACAACAATCTTCTACAGCACAAGCTGCCTCACGCACCGACTCACTGTCAGTACTGAATGAACTATAGAGTTCAGTGGCATCTGCAAACATCTTACGGTTCACATTATGCTTCTCAATGAGAGGACCAAGCTGAGATGTGTAAATAGAAAATAGAACCGGGCCCAAAACAGAGCCCTGCGGGACACCGCACAGCAATGGAACTGTCACTGAAGAAGCTTGATTGACCATCACCCTTTGTGTGCGGTCACTGAGGTAGGAACGGAACCACCAATGCCCACCTCCATCTGGAGACGAGTCAGAAGAGTGGTGTGATCAATGACATCGAAGGCCGCACTCAGGTCAAGGAGGACCACAAGAGTCACTTTCCCTGCGTCCACACTGCACAGAAGATCGTTCATAAGACGCAGAAGGGCTGTCTCACAGCTGTGCTTGGGTCTGTACGCCGACTGGAATTTATCCAATAAGCTGTAGCGGTCCAGGTGGAATGTCAACTGCTGAGCAACGACACGCTCCACAAGTTTCGAAACAAAAGGCAAATTCGACACAGGTCTATAGTTTTTACACGAGCTCGGGTCCAAGTTGTCCTTCTTTAAGATAGGCTTGATCACGGCTGTTTTAAATTGTCTGGGTACAGTGGCAGAGAAAAGGCTAGCATTGACTATGCGTACAAGTACAGGTAGCAGAATGTCAAGGTGCTGGAGAAGAACACAGATTCCATGGGCGGAGCGTCCGGAGTACCTGTAATACCACCAACCGGCCAGTGGATGACAGTGCTGTGTACACGGTCAGGCCCCTTGTTGAGGGAAGGCGGCTAAAGGACAGAACTAACTTCCCCATGTTTTTAGACACGGTGAACCAATCACGTTCGCTGCATGTACGGCAAGTGGGCTCGTTAATGGTGACCAATACACAGACGGAACAAATAAGTTGTAGAAAGTGGCAGAGGTTGAAGCAGGAAAACACGTCCTAGTTACAATGCTAACTTGATTTTTCTGACATTTCTTTGAAATAGTTTTAGGATGAGTGGATTTTCAGGACATAGACTTATCCTCAGGACTCAACGGTTAAGATCACCTTTCACTAATTAGTCTGATAAATTTATTTCCTACTAATCTGTACATTGTCCATAGACAATTGCAAATTCTGGTTTAAAATGTTATAAAACTTTTTTTTGTTGGTGTTTTTTTAACATGCTTCAAGCACTCCAGCAATTATTACATGAGATTACACTTCGTTCAATTTCTAACCATCCTGCGTGCCTGGTATCGTGAAAATGGAATTTGATCATGCTTGAGTTATGAGCAAGGCCCAGTCGGATATCTTGATAATGTTTGGCGAAATCCATTTAAGATGCGTGCTCTCAAAACTTGAGAGAGAATGATTGTGTGTGTATGCGCGCGTACGTGCAACCGTATCCGTGGGTGTCGAGTAGAGGAACAGATGAGGTGGAAAAAACTCGAGATATCAGCTAGATTTTATCTATTTATTCTGGACGTTTATTTAGCTGTAATGGCTACAGTGTTTCAACCACATGGTTCGTTTATTTAGCGAGCCCACACTGATCACGTGTCAGATTTTAACTTTTGTAGGTAGAATGTTGTCTACAAAAATTTTACTGGGGTCTGCAGTGACAGGTGAATTATTATGTAGTCATCCATTAAGGTATGCCTGTATGTATGTGTGTATGTATGTCTGTATGTGCGTGTGTGTTGAAATAAGGAGAATGAGGATTATCATGTGGAGTGAAAATGTGATAGATACTCAGGTTTATCCATTCAGCCTTGAGTTGTTTTGACAAAGTCTAAGATTTCAGACATAGTTGAGATATTCACTCCATGAAAAGATTGATATCATCTGGTGACATTACAAATATAAGTAACAATGTACTCTGTGGTGTGTACTCCACGCAGAAGGACAGCGTTTACACATAAACCACCACTCGCAGCGACATACAAAAAGTGTACAAAGACTTTGGCACATCCTTTGCAGACACAGTCTCCTCACAGTACAGGCCACAGACTCAGTGGCATTGCAGGGAGAAGGAATCCTGGCCCAATCATCCAGAGATCAACAAAGGTCCAAAGAGAGAGGAGCCCGTGGACCAGCGTGGATTGTGGTGTCTTCGGATCAGAAAGAATCGAAATCATCGAGATGAGAGGTGGCATCTCATCGAACGCGCAGTGGCAGGTGCGACACTTCACCCTCCCCGACACACAAGCAGACATGCACACACGCACCCAAAGCGAAGTTCAGTGAAAGAATGACACACATGTATCATGCATGTGCGTCTGTATGTATTATTGTCCATGTTTATGTATATAAGCTTTATGTATGTGTGTGTGTGTGCGTGCGTGCATGCATATATGTGTTTGTGTGTTTCCCTTTTGGTGGGGTGTTATTGGTTTGGGAAATTATCTACCTTCATTTGATTTTTGACCTTTCTACTCCGTCCTACGTAAAATCATTCCCTTGTAACCACTATAGTAAGAACTAAAAGGTCTCGGGCTCAAATTTCGACTCAGAACACTCTCTGAGTGATACTGTTTTGTAGAACTGGCTGTCGAGAGTTTGACCGGGTACTACAGACTCCTCACTCTGCTGCACGTCTGGTGCTTAGAGCCAAGAAACGGATCCACGCCACCCTCTCCTTCATTGTTTGCACTGGTTTCCCATCCGTTCTGGCATCCAGTACAAACTGTCCGTGCTGTGTTTTAATTTCTTTGCTGGCACCTGCCCTGTTTATTTCTCTCAACTTTTCTTCCCTTACATCCCAGCTAGACAACTCCGCTCCTCGTCTGATGATGGTCTCCTTACTCTTCCTGTCACCAACACAACAATATATGGCCACAGGACTTTAGTTATTGTGCAGCGAAACAATGGAACTCTCTCCCTTTCCATACCCGCCACCTACCCACTAGTGAGTCCTTTAAACATGCACTGAAAACACACATCTTCTGTAAACATTATTACTAACAACCTTTCCCATAATGCTCGTCCTTTTCCACATTCTTCCTGTTGCAATATCATGTTACTCTCAGCTCTTGTTCTTGTTATTTGGTTCCTCTTTGTGATTTCTGTATTTGATTTTATTCTTTGTTTAGCATGGTTATTTATTCTTTTATAGTTCATATGTTATTTCTTTTCCTGTTTTGGTATGCTGTCCATGTTTCGTTCTTGTACTTAAACGTTAAGAGCATCCTCCTTAGGAGTGTGAGTATGCACTTTACAAATTTTGCTTTTATTAATCGTAGGCTTGCTCAGCAGGACTTCATATCTGTATTGATGTTATCAAGTGTGTCGGAAGGATTTAAATGCAGAAGCCCAAAGTCATTGTACAGATCTTGGTGCCACTGATAAGATTATATCCCAATGGTGCAGCCCAGCAGTGGAACTCTCTTCCCTTTTTTATCCGCCACTTACCTATTATTGAGTCTTTTAAACTTTCATTGAAAGCACATCTTTTTCCAGGAGCGCTAATCCTGCACAGTCCATTACTCCTAACCAGTCCACTACTATTTTCCCTCTCTCCTTTATTATCTCTTGTTTAGTCTCTCCCACCAGATATCCATTGCTGATTACTTTTTAGCTAACTCTTCATCGTTGCTGTTACATCTGAGTCTTCACTGTCTTTTGTGTTGTATCCTCATCGTAACCAATCTTCCTTCATGTACTTACTAGTTTTTGTGTCAAGTGCTTATTTAGTTACATAGTCTTCTTGCAACTGATGACTGTCCAGTGGCACAACTGTTAGTGCCTGTCACCAATGGAGTGAAGGTTGGCTGACCTGGGGTCAGCTCTCGTCTCGGCACGATGTTCTTACCCTGCATGTGGCAAATGCTCTGAGCACTGCATAAAAGTGTAAGTATTACAAAGACCAGCTAATAATTGAAGACTGTGAACACTACAGTTGATGAAGTTTTTTTTTATTATTATTATTATTGCTGCTATCAGGTAAACATTAGAGCAAGAAACCTATACATTTTTGGAAAGGAGAAAGTTTGAACATAGCAATAAAAGTAGTGAAAATAGCCTTCCCCTGCAAAGCCACAAATCATGGCCCATCGTGCCCAAAGGGTTCACATAGGTAATAGACTAGCTTTGCTTTAATTTAGCCTTAGTTGCTGGCTTGGCATAAGACATGTTCCCACCTCCACCCACAGAACGCTGGATGGTAATAAGATCCGCATTTTATCTATACCTGTAACCTGCTGCTGGTATCAGAATATTGTGGTCACATTGAATACCTACATTTCAGACAAGTCTTTCAGATCTGCCCTCAGCCATAATACCTTCCTTGACTAGATTTAGGTGTAGCTGTTGTTGTCGGCTTTATACTGCTAAATGAGGCAAGTTCTCTCAAGGGTGACCCAGGACAAAGGAGGAGTGAGTACCAGGTAAACCAGGTAAACCAGGTAAACAGATTAATTTACAATGTTCAATATTGACAGCAATTACACTGCAGTTGTTTGTGTGAGTAATGAGTTATGGTTCTCCGATGCCAATTCCTTTTTATCTGTTGAAAATAAACAAAATTTTAAAGATTTTGTCTTTTATTATTAGACTTTGAAAACAGCATGTGACTGATAGATGTCTGCAATGTTCACCACCCATCGTAACTTTGGCGAAAAGAATCCTCAAACAGCAGACTCTGCCTATAGCCAGCTAGTTTATAAAAGGTGTCATAGTCTTTCACAGGTTTCCAGGAATATCCAAGTGCCTTAGAAATTATGCTTTTCAGTTCCTCCATTTCTTTCTTGACTGGTTGTTTGCCAAACTCAATTTTATGTTCAAAGACCAGCAGCGTCTTCAGAGCTGGTGCATGTTGAGCCAGGCTGATAAGTGTATCATCATAGATGGTGTGGTTAAGCAGCACAGTGTGCACACACTTCAGTCTAGCCGCCATGTACTGTGAACATAGATACATGATGAGGTTAAGCAACACATTCTGCACACTTCAGTCTAGGCTCTGTGTACTGTAAAAATAAAGTTTTGGCTAGAGGAAGACGAGTTCTAAACGTTTTAATGAATTAGCATTTCTTTTTCAAGGGGTTCCAGGATTTGTACTACAGATGCCCTGTTCTATCATGCAAGTAGTTTTTGTCTGAAAATGGAATATTGTTATTTAAAAGCCAGATGCAAAATTGTTTTCAAATGACTGAGCTCAGTACAAGATGTCAATCACCAGAATCTGGATAAAAATTCTGTATTCCATTTACATTACAAGCTGTGACAAAACCCCAGTTCACCAGCTACCTCATGCAGGCGAGGTACTCGGTCAGAGACTTCAGCTGTGAAGTAGACCACCTAGGCCATGTTGTCTGCATGTTTCACAAGTTTTCGACCAGTGTTAATAGTAAACTCAGTGTACACAGGGAACAGGACGAGAAAGGACACACGTTTGAGGGATTCACGTGTGGACAATCTTCTTTAATAGAATCATTCCACTCACTGAGAAATCTACCCTGCTAGATGAACACAACCCAGCAATATCTCTCGTCGGAACTCTCGGATCCAGTTTCTTATTCCTATGTCACCTTAGAACCTCCTGCGCTGTTGACATTAACACCTCTTTGTTGTTTCCAGAGAGGGTGTCTACATCACAGTCCACCAGGTTCAGCATGGCAAATTTTCCTGCAACTGTGGTCTTGAAGACTTCTGCAACGTTTGCGTCTTGAAGCTTCTCTAAATCAAAGTGGATGTTTGAAGGGAGTGTTTGAGAGTCACTTTGCTTTTAGCGCCAGGTCTGTGAGGTAACACTGTACAATAAGTCCTAGCGTGTTGAGTATCTAGCATTATGTGATGTAAAAAAAAAACATTTTTTTCATTAACATTTCTTTAAGAACTATTATGACAAGTTTTCTTATGCCAAACACAAGTAATATAATGCACATTGTTTACCTGTATGGTAGTAGGCAGGTCGTCCATATAATAGAAAGGCACTTTAGGATCGTAGACGGCTAGCATAAAGGCAATGTGCTCCAAAGTGTCTCCATACGTATCGGCTATAGACATCAAGATTTCCTCAGAGATGGGGAAACGAAGACTGTCAAATACCAAGCTGCGTGCGTAGGGATTTGTGCACATGTACACTTCCGTGTACTTGAACACATAGTGCACCTGAAACAGACAGTAACTACTTTAAGACAGTGTGGATGTTCAAGTTCGGTTGTCAAACAAAACCAAGCTCTAAAAATAAAAATGTCGAGCTCAGCATAGAACTTAAACATCACAAGATGTTATTTCCCTAAATCTGTGTAAATACTCTTCTTCTGTTATCATAGGTACAAGCACACAACTTGTCATGCATGGAAAGAGGTCATAATTACTGTAGATTTACCTCTAACTTTAAAGCATTTCTTATCTTACACATTGTGTCATATGAATGGATTTTTGTATGTCCTAGTTTGTATCTCCTACTGGCTGTAGTTTAAACGGTCAATGATGTAAGCATATCTACGGATTTTTGTGATCTCTTTCAGTATATGTTTATGGTTGCAAGATTGCATCTCAAAAATATAACAGGTTATCAGGAAATGGTATTTTGTACTGAAGTGTATCAGCTCGTGTGCATCTTGGTAGTCCATTGCATGAGCCTAGTCAACCTTCACTATACAACACTACATCATTTACTGGATTATTCACATCTCTGTGCACTGCGCAACTGATAAAGAAAGCATGATCTTTCTGATTTTGTGGGGTGACTTTGTTCTAAGTTCTTTTAAAATCTGACAAAGAAGTTAGGAAGATTTGTAAAAACAAGAATTTGATTAAGACCAGTGTGGAAACCTGCCTTTAGGTTCCGCCCAGGTAGGAGTTGCAGGGCATGCCAGTGAATGGATGATTGCTCAACATAATTCAGAGAAAAGGTATGCTCATCATGGATCACATACAGCTCCTGCAGGCTGAATTCTACAAGTTGTTGCAAAATATGGGTGTCCAGATATTGGATGGGGCATTTGAGCACACGTAGTGACGTGCAGTATACCAGACAGTTCATAGGACGCACTGAAGTTGTTATATATAGCCCATGAGAAAAGTCCAGGCAGGCAACCTGTCATTCAGAAATGAAAACACAGTATATAACCTACCACCGAAGTAACAAAATGTCATGTATAACAAGAAACTATGAAAATTTATCCTCAAAAGTGAAACCCATTATTCCAGAAGACGACAGTATGTAAACCACTATTCTTGTGATATTCTTGCTCCCTGGACTTGGGAACCATTCTAGCAAGTTTAAGGCACACTTCTATGGAATAGCCTTTTAGTTTGTTCACAACTTCAACTAACAGAATCCAGTCTATACTAGCTCAAAGCAGGACTTCTCCAAAACCCCATCTTTATGTATAAACCAATTTGTTCTCTTTAAATGTTAATTTTCCCTTATTTTAATTCCCTTGTTTTGTATCAAAGTAGTGTTTCCTGTCTTTAGATTGAAGGCTAGATGTAAAAAAGCATAACTTTTGCTTATTCTGTTACCCTTATAAACAAACTTTTGTTATAGTCTTGTTGATGCGTGCCCAAATGATACTATAGGGACAGACTTGTTATTTTGCTGTGAGACAGCATTTAGTTGGTAACAAATCCCTACCACTCATTAAACTTGTTATAGCACAATAGGAAACATCAAACTATCTCAGCCTCAGCTACAGTTGAAGAAAGCTGGTGAAAATAACTGAAATATTTTGTACATCTGTAGAACGTACTTTGACTAGAATTGTACCTCTGCCTCACCTTCTCTAGCAGATTGTGGGTGTGATAGAAGTGAAGGAGGTCGATGGCACCAGTGAGTGATTCATCCGAATAGTAAAGTAATCTAGAGAGACTTATCTGCAGGGAGGGGCTGAAGCTTAACATCCTCTGCAGAGGTTCGATGTAGGGCACAACAGACCGGATAATTGAGGAGGAGGAGACGTAGGGTGGGTGGTAGATGACCAGTGACTTTAGACTAAAACAGTGTGTCTCTAAAGCCTCTACCAACGCCAAGTCACTTTCCTCAGCCGGATTGTCAATGCATGGAAAGTCGTCTAGCCAAAGAATAGCGTGGGTGAAGAACTGTCCATACTGTGCAATACATGTGATTTCTTCGGATAAAAATTTTTTTGACCTGAGACCTTTAAAGGAGTGTGCATAGTCGCGGTCATTTTCAAACTTATTCCAGGCTAATGAAGTGTCAAGGAATCTGCTCCATGCTGGAAAGGCTTTCACTGCCATTAGCTTTTCCTTCCAGAACAAATGCTGGAAGATACTGCTCAAGACTGCATCAGGCAAGTTGGTAATGGTGGTTTCAAGAAAGACTCCACTAGAGGTGGCATCAACATCATCCAAATCTGTGTCTGACATTGTTATCACCAACTTGCTGTGCAGAGCGCCGTTGTTTATTTGTAAAGTTCAAATGACGTAATGTGACGTCAAAATAAAGTACCGTCAAAGAAGGTGACGACAAAAATGTGACGTCAGAGAGAAGGACTTTAAGATAAAGGTGAGAGGGGGGAAAAATGGCGGATCGGTGAAGCACCGACTTGTGGCCATTGTTCTAGCCCGTGCATTAAAGGGTTGAACCTACTGACGTTTCCTGCTTTTATTTGAGTGCTGGACGGTTGTTGTTAGTCCAAAGCCCCACCACTCGGCTACGTCATTTGGCGCTGCGAGCAAGATATTTGTCAGCAGAGAAGTGCACAATGGCTGAAGAGGGCGACAGTACAGCAGAGGCTGTACAAAAATGTCATTTATTCCGATTTCAGAAGTTCGCTGGAGGGCCAAGTGTCGACGAGTGTGAAAGAGAGATGGAGTTAGGTCTCGCCATCAGCCCGATGCCTCAACGCGCTGGAGGGACCTGCCTGAGGGCGAGTTCTGATGTTCCCTGATGACATGATAGACACGCCGGAAAAGATTTTCTATGTTTTGATGGAGGAATACGGCGAGCGGAGAGATGTTGTGGACATTATTAGAAGTTTTTATAACCGTTGACAGCAGAGTGAGGAGGTGGTTATCGAATATGCCGCTACCCTCCAGAATTTACAGGCGGAAGCAAACCGACTGCTGAGCGACGCCGTATCCAATACACACCTGGCGGCGCGCTTTGTGAAAGCACTTAAAAACAGCCAGGTCCGACGTGAAACATCACGAAGCTGGCAGACCATGGTGGAGGGGGCAGAAGGCGAGGTTTCTGCAGGTGGTTTAACGTGGCAAAGGGATGGAGGTTCATCACACCATGACGTCTTTGTCCACCACTCAGTCATTCACAAGGAAGGCATTCGCAGCCTAGGCAAAGGTGGTATCGGAGGAGTGAAATGCCGAGGCAGTGATCGCCGGCCGATTTCAAAGAAAAAGTTTCAAAACAAGTCGGTGGTGCCCTCTCTCCTTTATTTTCTCTTGTTTAGTCTCTCCCACCAGATAACCATTGTTGATTACTTTTTAGCTAACTCTTCATCGTTGCTGTTACATCTGAGTCTTCACTGTCTTTTGTGTTGTATCCTCATCGTAACCAATCTTACTTCGTGTACTTACTAGTTTTTGTGTCAAGTGCTTATTTAGTTACATAGTCTTCTTGCAACTGATGACTGTCCAGTGGCACAACTGTTAGTGGCTGTCACCAATGCAGTGAAGGTTGGCTGACCTGGGGTCAGCTCTCGTCTCGTCACGATGTTCTTACCCTGCATGTGGCTCCTGTTTACTGACTCTGTGTAAAAATACCAAGTTCCCCCCACCCCTCTGACTGAGATGGCGCATAAGGCATCCATTGGAAACATTCAATTTTGTCTGTCAGTGGCATGTTTAGCTGTGTTGTTTCAGGTCAATTTCTGTGAGTGCTTGCTCCTGTATGTGTGACTTTGCACTATATTTGAAATTACACTTCAGCCAATGTGACTTTACGGTTTGAAAGTATATTCATTTTACACAAAATGCTAATTGTTTGACATTAATGCTCTGAGCACTGCATAAAAGTATAAGTATATAAGTATATCTTACTGAATAAGTGTTGGAAGGATTTGTGAGTGTGAGGGTGTGGGTGTGTGGTTTTGGGAATATAGTTTTAGTGTTGTTTCTTATTTAGTCGGGTATTTACATGGACTGTAGGTGTTTGTGTGAGATGATAGTTTGAGTGGAATTAAGTTGTTATTAAGTTTTTATTATAAGTTTTATTATCAGCCAGTTGTTTTACCACGTCTTTTAATTTCTCCTAGTGAGATAATAAAGTTTAATTGAATTGAATTGAATTGAATTGAAGTATTACAAAGACCAGCTAATAACTGAAGACTGTGAACACTACAGTTGGTGAAGTTTGGGTTTTTTTTTTATTATTGCTGCTAAACATTAGAGCAAGAAACCTATACATTTTTGGAAAGGAGAAAGTTTGAACATAGCAATAAAAGTAATGAAAATAGCCTTCCCCTGCAAAGCCACAAATCATGGCCCATCGTGCCCAAAGGGTTCACATAGGTAATAGACTAGCTTTGCTTTAATTTAGCCTTAGTTGCTGGCTTGACATAAGACATGTTCCCACCTCCACCCACAGAACGCTGGATGGTAATAAGACCCGATTATTATCTATACCTGTAACCTGCTGCTGGTATCAGAATATTGTGGTCACATTGAATACCTACATTTCAGACAAGTCTTTCAGATCTGCCCTCGGCCATAATACCTTCCTTGACTAGATTTAGGTGTAGCTGTTGTTGTTGTCGGTTTTATACTGCTAAATGAGGCAAGTTCTCTCAAGGGTGACCCAGGACAAAGGAGGAGTGAGTACCACATTCAGGATTGGCTCTTCACTCGAAAATAAAATAACGCTTGTAATGTTTACTGTCGTAAACTCTGGGGCGGAGTCCGTAGATCTGGTAGGGGTATGATTTCTGCCACCCTGGCTGTTCACACCGTCGACACTTCCACCAAATTACGTCGACATTTCACTGCATGCGCTTATACTAAATAGCTGCTTTACACGCTATAATTAGTTTTTTGAGCCCCCAGCATGCATCACTCCAATGGAAACACAACTCGAGGCAATTTAGTATGTTTAAGAGATCATTACAATTTACCAAAAAAAAAAAAAGGGGGAATGCACAAGAACAAGTAAATTTGTAATACGTTGTTTCTCTAGCATAGCTCGATCTCTAAGTCATCCCGTTTACCTACCTACACTCCTACTACTAATCTACATAACTAGTGAGCCAGATCTAACTTTAACTGACACACACTCACTCTCCCCGTACACTCCTCATGCATACGCCACTTACCTGTGTCCAAATGCTTTTGTTGCTTGACATCTTAGTCCCAGCAGTACACACACACAGTTGTCACTGGTTATGCATTGACTATTATCGTTGGTTGAGCTTTCTCGCCGCTTTGCAGAAGAAATAATGTCCTAAGACTTCGTTCGACTGCTGTTAGGTACACGACGAGAAAGTTGCGAAGAAGGTTGGGATGATTCCGCACATGAATCGTCCCCGTGCACCCTGTGCACCTTGAACGGACGGCAGTAGACCTGGTATTCCTCACTTGAACTTCGGTGTCCACGTGGTATCCACAGCAACTTGTCCGTTATGTTGTCGTGTAGGATATAAGTTGCTTCTCGGTAAGCGCAAGTGCGTTTGCGCGGCTTTAGTCGCTCTTTCGGGATGGATTCCTATTCCCTCAAGTCTGTCCGTCGTCCGAGGCCAATGGAGGATCACAGGGAAACGAAGACATGAGCGTACAAATTACTTTCGTGTCCTCTTCCCTCGAAAGTCCCTAGCGAAAAGCCTTTCTTTCCCGTCGAAAAGCGCTGAGTTTTTGCACTGCCTTGTCTACCACAGACTCGTGGCCTTCTTGCTCTGGTCTTGCCGTTTGTCACCCCGGCTTCTTCCGTCCCTTTAGATCTGGGCGTTGACTCGACTGCAGTACCTCTCAGGGACCGACACTCATTCACCAGATTCAGCTTCTACTGGTTTCTTTAAACAGTTGCTGGCACTGGAGCACTATACACTCTCTGAAGTCAATTGCTGAAGTCGACACTATTATCAGGCAGGGTTGCAGTGAAAAACATAGCTTGAACCGACCTCAGACAACTTTACTCCACAAGAGCCACATGCGAAAGACCGAGACACTGATGTCACTCCCAAGAAGTTTCTAGCCAAAAACGCTGAGCTTGCATCTCGATCTTTCTTGTGGAAAACGCTGAGCTGGCATCTAGATCTTTCTGTCAACATGCTTCCATTCGTCAATCAAGCCACATGACACACTACAGCCAATCACACCTCACAGCCACCACAAGCCTAAGCTCCAATCCGCACCCGCGTAAATGACGCAATTCCGAGAGAGAAGTTATGTCATTCCTAAAGTAAAAGCAGATGTGCAAACCCACGCTACAGCCCTACCCCTACTCTTTCGTGACACTTACAAACTTATATTGGAAAGTGATCTTAGTTTAGTAGTCAAGTTATTTTATTCAGTCTTTTCTTTGTTTATGCATAGTTATGTGTCCTTTGAGGGGGCCTTCCTTGCTTTCTCATGCACTGTATTAGGTGTGTTCACAATGCCTGCACCTTACCTTGAAAGTAAAAACTTGTTTAGTGTCAATAGTAAACTGGAAATAAATACGTTTTAGTTTACATAATCTGCCAATTGGTTTATTGTAAACACAGTGAAATACAGAAGCTTATTGGGGTAAAAAAAAAATCGTGTATGATTGCAAGATAGTTTCTTCCATTTCAAGGATTTTCTCTTTTGTTTCAGCTTCCTGTTCAAATGAGGAGGAAGAGGCCTTGTACTCCACTTTTTATGTGCATATCCCAAGAAATTTAGTGAAATTGCCCTTCACAGATGTCAAAAGGAATTTTCTGCCATATTTTCCCACTTAAGTGCCCAATCAAGTCAAAAGTTTTATTTTAAAAAAAATTACCATTATTTATAGGAAGAGAATTTAGTTGAGATAAAAAAATTTCTCTATATTGAAATACTTAATATTTTATATTTGAAACTGAAGCTGAAGCTCAGCGCCTGCTAATTGTGGGGGAATATTCTGCATTTAGAGGGCAGACGTGTGTTGGTGGGTGGGCTTATGTGTGTCAGGTAAACAGATTAATCTGTAGTGTTCATTATTGACACCAATTACTCTGCAGTTCTTTGTGTGAGTAATGAGTTATGGTTCTCAGATGTAAATTTCTTTTTATCAGTTAAAAATAAACAAAATTTTAAAGAGTTTGTCTTTTATTATTAGAACTTCTAAACAGCATGCGGGCCACCTCTGGCTTGTGACTGACAGATGTCTGTTATGTTCACAAGAAAAGCTAAAACAGGCGAAAATAATTCTCAAACAGCAGACTCTGCCTATAGATTAGTTTATAAAAACTGTCATCTTCTTTCATAGGTTTCCAGGAATATCCAAGTGCCTCAGAAATTGTGCTTTTCAGTTCCTCTATTTCCTCAACTGTGTTGACTGCTTGTTTGCCGAACATAATTTTATGTTCATAGACGTGCAGCGTCTTGAGAGTTGGTGCATGCCGAACCAGGCTGATAAGTGCAGCTTTTGGGATGAAGTGGTCAAGCAGCACAGTGTGCACACACTTCAGTCTAGCCGCCATGTACTGTGAACATAGATACATGATGAGGTTAAGCAACACAGTCTGCACACTTCAGTCTAGACGCCGTGTGCTGTAAACATACTGTTTTGGCTAGAGGAAGACGAGTTCAAAATGTTTTCATGAATTAGCATTTGTTTTTCGAGGGGTTCCAGGATTTGTACTACAGATGCCCTGTTCTATCATGCAAGTAGTTTTTTCTGAAAATGGAAAATTGTTATTTAAAAGCCAGATGCAAAATTGTTTTCAAATGACTGAGTTCAGTACAAGATGTCAACCACCAATATCTGGATAAAAACCTTTATTTTATTTACATTACAAGCTGTGACAAAACCCCAGTTCTCCAGCTCCCTCATGCAGGCGAAGTACTCGGTCAGAGACTTCAGCTGTGAAGTAGACCACCTAGGCCATGTTGTCTGCATGTTTCAAAAGTTTTCGAGCAGTGTTAATAGTAAACTCAGTGTACACAGGGAACAAGATGAGAAAGCACACACCCTTGAGGGATTACTATGTGGACAATCTTCTTTAACAAAATCATTCCATTCAGCAATATCTCTCGGATCCATTCTTCAAGAACAGTCTCATCCATAAGACTAGGCTGTTGTTGTTGTCCATATTGTTTGGGGGGTATGATTAGTGACTGCGTCAATTCTTCTGCCCTGTCTTACCAGACTCTTTGGCACATGACAGGGCCTTTGTAGTTTCTTCACCACGCTTTTTGCGCAATTCAGCTGGCACATTATCAATGCCTGCTAACTTTCTTCCCTTCAGACTATGCACAGCTCTTTTGATCTTTCCCCTAGAACTGGTAGGTTTGCAGGTTCACCTTTGCCTGGTTGTTTTGGAGGATGTTAGTGTTTCTCTTCAGCTGGAAGTTGTACACATTCTTGCTGTACTCAGTCCATTGGTTGAGAACAGCATTGGTTTCTGTCAGGTTGCCATTCCTGCATTTGATGCCTGAGGTCTTGTGCTGATCTGTCTTAGTGAGGGTCTTTACAAGTTGGTAGGCCTTCTTACTGTCACCTTCTGCAATTCCATCCTCTATGGCCTGGCATTGGCTCTCGATTCATTTCTCCCTAGCTGCCTTCATTCCTTTCTTGAAGGCACAGTTGGTCTCTTTGTATTTAAAAGCTGCTTCGGGTTTGCTTTTCTTTTTCCTCTTCACGGTCATTCTTTGGTCACAGAGATCTAGGGTGTCGTTCATTATCCATGGCTGTTTCTTATTCCTATGTCACCTTAGAACCTCCTGCGCTGTTGACATTAACACCTCTTTGATGTTTCCAGAGAGGGTGTCTAAAGTCCACCAGGTTCATCATGGCAACTTTTCCTCCAACTGTGGTCTTGAAGACTTCTGCAACGTTTGGGTCTTGAAGCTTCTCTAAATCAAAGTGGATGTTTGAAGGGAGTGTTTGAGAGTCGCTTTGCTTTTAGCTTCAGCTTCAGGTCTGTTAGGTAACACTGTACAATAGGGCCCAACTTGTTAAGTATCTAGCATTATGTGATTTTTAAAAAACCAAATATTTTTTCATTAACATTTCTTTAAGAACAATTATGTCAAGATTTCTTATGCCAATCACAAGTAATATAATGCACATTGTTTACCTGAATATTAGCAGGCAGGTCCTCCATATACGAGAAAGGAGTTTTAGGATCGTAGACGGCTAGCAAGAAGGCAATTTGTTCTAGTGTGTCTCCATACTTATCGGCTATAGACCGCAAGAGTTCCCTAGAGATTCTGCAAATAAGACTGTCAAATACCAAGCTGCGTGCGTAGGGATTTGGGCATATGACCACTGGCCTGCACCTGAACACATATTGCACCTGAAACAGACAGTAACTACTTTAAGACAGTGTGGATGTTCAAGTTCTGTTGTCAAACAAAACAAAGCTCTAAAAATAAAAATGTCGAGCTCAGCATAGAACTTAAACATCACAAGATGTTATTTCCCTAAATCTGTGTAAATACTCTTCTTCTGTTATCATAGGTACAAGCACACAACTTGTCATGCATGGAAAGAGGTCATAATTACTGTAGATTTACCTCCAACTTCAAAGCATTTCTTATCTTACACATTGTGTCATATGCATGGAGTTTTGTATGTCCTAGTTTGTATCTCCTACTGGCTGTAGTTTAAATGGTCAATGATGTAAGTATATCTACGGAGTTTTGTGATATCTTTCAGTTCATGTTTATGGTTGCAAGATTGCATCTCAAAAATATAACAGGTTATCAGGAAATGGTATTTTG
>SRHC01000096.1:0-75356 GCA_004794325.1 Pomacea maculata | reverse complement strand
AGCATTATGTGATTTTTAAAAAACCAAATATTTTTTCATTAACATTTCTTTAAGAACAATTATGTCAAGATTTCTTATGCCAATCACAAGTAATATAATGCACATTGTTTACCTGGATATTAGCAGGCAGGTCCTCCATATACGAGAAAGGAGTTTTAGGATCGTAGACGGCTAGCAAGAATGCAATTTGTTCTAGTGTGTCTCCATACTTATCGGCTATAGACCGCAAGAGTTCCCTAGAGATTCTGCAAATAAGACTGTCAAATACCAAGCTTCGTGCGTAGGGATTTGGGCAAATCTCCGCAGACCTCTGCCTGAACACATAGTGCACCTGAAACAGACAGTAACTACTTTATGACAGTGTGGATGTTCAAGTTCTGTTGTCAAACAAAACCAAGCTCTAAAAATAAAAATGTCGAGCTCAGCATAGAACTTAAACATCACAAGATGTTATTTCCCTAAATCTGTGTAAATACTCTTGTTCTGTTATCATAGGTACAAACACACAACTTGTCATGCATGGAAAGAGGTCATAATTACTGTAGATTTACCTCCAACTTCAAAGCATTTCTTATCTTACACATTGAGTCATATGCATGGAGTTTTGTATGTCCTAGTTTGTATCTCCTACTGGCTGTAGTTTAAACGGTCAATGATGTAAGTATATCTACGGAGTTTTGTGATCTCTTTCAGTTCATGTTTATGGTTGCAAGATTGCATCTCAAAAATATAACAGGTTATCAGGAAATGGTATTTTGTACAGAGCTGTATCAGCACGTGTGCATCTTTGTAGTCCATTGCATGAGCCTAGTCAACCTTCACTATACAACACTACATCATTTACTGGATTATTCACATCTCTGTGCACTGCGCAACTGATAAAGAAAGCATGATCTTTCTGATTTTGTGGGGTGACTTTGGTCTAAGTTCTTTTAAAATCTGACAAAGAAGTTAGGAAGATTTGTAAAAACAAGAATTTGATTAAGACCAGTGTAGAAACCTGCCTTTAGGTTCCGCCCAGGTAGGAGTTGCAGGGCATGCCATTCAATGGCTGATTCCTCAACATAATTCAGAGAAAGGGTATGCTCATCATTGAGCACATACAGCTCCTGCAGGCTGAATTCTACAAGTTGCTGCAAAATCAGGGTGTTCAGGTATTGGATGGGGCATTTGAGCACACGTAGTGACTTGCAGTAGACCAGAGAGTTCATAGGACGCACTGAAGATGCCATGAACAGTCCATGAGAAAAGTCCAGGCAGGAAACCTGTCATTCAGGAGAGAAAACACAGTATATAACCTGCCACCGAAGTAACAAAATGTCATCTATAACAAGGAAATATGAAAATTTTTCCTCAAAAATGAAACCCTTTATTCAAGAAGACGACAGTATGTAAACCACTATTCTTGTTATATTCTTGCTCCCTGGACTCGGGAACCATTCTAGCAAGTTTAAGGCACACTTCCATGGAATAGCCTTTTAGTTTGTTCACAACTCCAACTAACAGAATCCAGTCTATACTAGCTCATAGCAGGACTTCCCCAAAACCCATATCAAAACCTTTGATCACTTGCAGAGACCTTCCACCCAATGTAAACACCATTACTAACCATGGAAACAATTATCATGCACCTAGTGCTACTTATCTGTTAGTCACAAATTGATGTAAAATCAACATCAACCCCATCTTTATATATAAACCAATTTTTTCTCTTTAAAGTTAAATTTTCCCTTATTTTAATGCCTTTGTTTTGTAGCAAGGTAATGTTTCCTGTCTTTAGATTGAAGGCTAGATGTAAAAAAGCATAACTTTTGCTTATTCTGTTACCTTTATAAACAACCTTTTGTTATAGTCTTGTTGATGCGTGCCCAAATGATACTATAGGGAAAGACTTGTTATTTTGCTGTGAGACAGCATTTAGTTGGTAACAAATCCCTACCACTCATTAAACTTGTTATAACACAATAGGAAACATCAAACTATATCAGCCTCAATTACAATTGAAGAAAACTGGTGAAAATAACTCAAACATTTTGTACATCTGTAGAACATACGTTGACTAGAGTTATACCTCTGCTCACCTTCTGGAGCACATTGTGGGTGTGATAGAAGTGAAGGAGGTCTATGGCACCAGTGCGAGCTTCCTTAGAGAAGTAGAGCAATCGAAATAGACTGAGCTGCAGGGATGGGCTGAAGCTGAACATCCTCTGCAGAGGTTCGATGTAGGGCACAACAGACCGGATAATGGAGGAGGAGGAGATCTTGGGTGGGTGGTAGATGACCAGTGACTTTAGACGGAAACAGTGTGTCTCTAAAGCCCCTAGGAGAGCAAAGTCAGTTTCCTCAGGAATGCGTAGAAAGTCTTTCAGCCATATAACAGCATGGGTGAAGAACTGTCCATACTGTGCAATACATGTGATTTCTTCAGATAAGTAGTTGGTGGACTCGAGAGCATTAAAGGAGTGTGCATAGTCGCGGTCATTTTCAAAACTCTTCCACCCTAAAGTAGAGTCGAGAATTCTGCTCCATGCAGGGAAGGCTTTCACTGCCATTAGCTTTTCCTTCCAGTGCAAATGCTGGAAGATACTGCTCAGCACTATATCCGGCAAATTGGTAATGGTAGTTTCAAGAAAGATCCCACTAGAGGTGGCATCCACATCACACAAATCTGTGTCTGACATTGTTATTACCAACTTTCTGTGTAGAGTGTCGTTACTGGTTATTTTTAAGTTCAAATGACGTAAGGTGACGTCAAAATAAGGTGACGTCAAAATATGGTGTAAACACTCTGGTCCCTGATTTACTTCATTTGGGCAGACACTATACTAGATCTAGTACAACTGGCAGAGAAAAACAGTCGGTGTTAAATACATATATTATTTAAAAAAAAACTAATTTCTGGGGAATAAAATACCTTTTTCGCCAACATTTGTCTTGTACCTCTTGCATTGAACTTCCACTGAAAATGCACCTCTTTCAATAAAATCATGCGTGGTTAAAGTAAGTTTAAATGCGGTCAACCTTTCAAGCTCGCGGGTACTTTTTGCTGAAGTTGCCAAGAGATGCTTATGATGTGGTCATTACGGACACTTTTCGTATTTCCCACGTTATGCGAGCCTGAGTTGGGATCTGCTTTAAACATTCAACTTTGAATATGCATCTCATTTCCTGAAAGAAAGAAAAACGAATTTCGTCACCCTGGTTGGTCACCAGGAAACTCCACTCTCCTCGGTAAGGAGGCGGAAACTAGTTTGGTTGTGGCATGTCGCTTAACATGACACATTGCCCAAGGCATTCCTCCAGGGATGTGTGGAGGGAGTACGTCAACAAGACAAACAGAGAAAGTAGTGGTTGACCAACATCTGGACAGGCCATCAGATGGGAGACTTACTGAGAGGGTTACAGACTAGGTTCCCATGTCGCGCATTCATCCATTCATTCATCCCCTGACTGGTACCTGTTGCTGGGGGAACACATCAACAGATGCAACAACTGAAAAACCACATCACTCACGCCTGTTTTGGGTGATAGTGAGCAGGTCCTCCACATGATAACCAGTCCAGTCTTTGACATTTGTAAGACATTTCTTCATCTGGCCCTGGCGGTGGTGATCACCCTTCAATGTACCTTGTAAAGCCACATGTATTATGCATGTGCGTCTGTATGTATTATTGTCCATGTTTATGTATATAAGCATTTTGTATGTATGTGTGTGCGTGCGTGCTTACCTATATATGTTTGTGTGTTTCCTTTTTGGTGGTGTGTTATTGGTTTGGGAAATGATCTACCTTCATTTGATATTTTACCTTCCCACTCCGTCCTACGTAAAATCATTCCCTTGTCACTAATATAGTAAGAACTAAAAGGTCTCGGGCTCAGATTTCGACTCAAGACACTCTCTGAGTGATGATTTTTCGTAGAACTGGCTGTCGAGAGTTTGACCGGGTACTACAGACTTCTCCCTAGCCAACCCCATCCCCACCCGTTATCATCCCTCATAGTGAGAAATCGCCTCGAGATGAAAGCATTTCCTGCCTAAACAACCAACTAACCAACAACACCCACCAACCCATCCCTCACCATCCTGTAACGGTCTGATGCTTCAAAGCCATTGCGCTTGTCGGCAACTCAGGGATGTTAGACTGTCCAAGATTCACATCTCGTCTAGGAATCTAATTTTTTTCTCCCGTACCACCTGTTTACATGGCCGACTGCTCTTCCGTGCTAAAGCCTCAACTGGTGCTTGACGGGAAACACCCAGTCTACCCTTCCTGTTTACTCTATTCTCCCGGTGTACGTAGTCTTTCAATGTCTGGGTATTGATTGTCAAAGTCGAAGCAGACGTTTCCATTTATTTCTCGCTCTCCTGCCTTTACTGTACACCTCGTTTACATAAATATATTTTCCATCTGCTTCAAATTGAAACTGAGATTTCTACGCAGACTTTTTCACTCAGAAAGTGCATTTCCTCACCCAACGAGAAGTAAATCTGTTGACCTCGACTTCGTCTACCTTTTAGTGGAAAAGGCCAGTCTCGCAGACGCTCTTCCCCCTCGACTGGCGAGAGAACTGGAGTGAGTTTGCAAGCAGGCTTACAAATTGCCTGGCGTCAGTCGTCATAAAGAAGCACGTGACCAGCGTATCGGAGCGCCAACACACGGCAGATCCTCCTAATGCCATCCGTAAACGGCTGCTTAACTCTTTCCTCAAACACTCCACACACGTGAAGGAAATTGATTCCAGCACCAGAGTCACCTGGATATTAACCCTCTCGCTGACGCGTAATCTCGCAGATTGGCCTCCCCTCTCCTTCTGTAGACACAGTCCTTTCTCTCCCTTTCACATAACCCCTCTGCCCACCCACTGCAAATCTACCAAAGCATCCCTGGGTTCGAAGCCCTAATTCCATTTTTTTTTTTCGGATTCCGCTCTCCTTATTTTTTTTTCCCCATACACTTTCATTACGCACAGACAACTCTACTTCCCAGGCTTTAAAATCTTTTATCAAGATTCAATATTGTTTATTTTGTAACCTAGGGAATTTTTCATATATATGTACGTTTTATATACATCTGTATGAAGTATTAACTTCTACAGTAAATTTTAGTAAAGTTCTATATTTGGAAATATAATTCATACAGAAAGAAACTTTAATTCCTTCCATATGTGCTTAGAAACCTAAAGACAGAGAGAGAGAGATCAACAGCAGACCTGGTGTGAAATCATCTCTAGTTGGCTCGTAGGCTGTGGGCTTTTCACTAAGACAGTGGTGATCTGCTCTCTTAGGTTGAAATCTTTTTTGAAAATTCAACATTGGTTTTTTGTTTGTTTATTTTTTGTTTTGTTTTTGTTTTGTTTTTTTGTTTTTTGTTGGTTTTTTTTTTTTTTGCATTCTGAGAGTACCGAGATATTTTTATGTGTATGACTATTGAAGTAACAAATGATGCAAATTTTATATAAAATCTGATGATCTAATTCATACTGAAAAAAATTGATTCCACACACTTGCACTTAGAAATCTGAACGCTCGCGCGCACACACACATCACCAGAGTAATTACTGCCGACCACTAAACTTACATCTCATACTCTCTCTTCCTCTCAAGACACGGTTAGATGACATTTTTAAAAAAAATTATGCTTGAAGGTTGACAATTTTACCTCTAAGACTATCCAGACCTAATGTAAAACCTTTTTTCCTTCGTTCAACATCAACTGTCATCTCTGCACCCTACTTCACTTAGAAGCGTGTTCACGATGGACCCACTCCGGATGTTTCGCCCGCCATCTTCGCAATCTCTGCTCTGCGCATGTGCACACCAGTCACTGGCGAGGGTTAAATTATTTGGCAATTCCGAAAGCAATTTGTCTCCACTTTTTCCCTCTCTTTGTTGGGCTCCTGGCCCGGGTCTACGAGAGTACAGCACCACGGCTCACCTTTCATTTCTACGCAGTTTCGGAAAATTGAGGAACGCGCTGCTCTGCTACCGCCTCCGCCATTATTCTTGTCAAGTCCTGCAGACGACAAAAGGGAAAAGGAATCAGTAAACACGAAATTTTGTGCTAAAGCATGCGCTGTCCAGCCTGCTCCCATTTCTTTTTTTTTTTGCTCCCTCCGAATTTAACTGCTATTTCTCTGCTAGTAAATTTCGTATTTCCAAAAAAGTTGTTATTTTATTGTTGTTGCTTTGGGGATATTTATGGTTTTTTTGTGGTTGGTTGGTTTGTTTGTTTGCTTGTTTGTTTTTTGTTGTTCTCGTTTGTACTTGACAGGATACTGATTTTTTTCTTCTGTCCTCCTATATAATTTTTTTTAGGACAGACAAGCCCACATGACCAGCATCTTCTTCGCTGCTAGTAAAATCCGTGTTTGACAAGAGGACGATTATTTTTATTTTTTTCTTTCTTTTCCTTTTCAGTTTTTTTTATGACAGACAAGCAGCTACACAGCAGCCAACTATGTGTTGTTCCACCTTTCACTTAGCAGGTAACTGTGGATTCCTGAACCTGGACTTTGATTTTATCGTCTGCTTGTTTCCGACGAAGTGTACTTATCAGATGGATTTCCAAGCTGTCGGACAGCCGGACGACCAAAATAAAAAAAAATCTCGTTGACAGCTGACACACTTTCTCGTGGTTGTCATAGTAACGGCATTTTTCAAGCCAAAGTCGTCCTGCCAAGAAAATATACTTCAGACCGTCGACCATTCGATGGCACAGACTACTGGACTGCCGTAGTTCCACTAAATTGTAGGACAGAAAAATATGAAGTCTGGTGGACAGACATCATCCCCTACTCTCGATAGCAACCTTGACAAACTCTTTTAGTATTTCAACAGACTATTTTTAGTAATCTGGTGGACCACTCGTCAGGGGTGTTCTTGAGGTAGCATGTTCGTCTCAACCATTCCTGCAGTCTTGGCTCTATCTAGTGTTGATGATGAACTGTTCACCTCAGTCACAGCTTTGAGCTCTAATCTGGCATTCTCTCCGTTGTCCGTGCTCAATCATCTTTTGGAATAAAGATTTCGTCAAAAATTGAAATAAAATAATAACGAAAAGTGATAAATTACTAAACATAAAACCTTGGTATTAAATTTGGAAGAGTTCTCTCGCTTTTACACACACACACAAATTCTCACACGCGCACATACACTCATACCTTTTCTTTTTCTCTTTCTCTCTCACACACATATCCACAAAAACTCTTTCTTACTCACACAAACATCTCTCTCTCTCTCTCTTGTACTGTCACATTTTGTTTCTGTCTCTCTCTCAAGCACAACTCTCTCTCTCACACACACACACAAATTATCTCACAAATTCTCACACGCACACATACACTCATACACTCACTCTTTCTCTCTCTCTCTCTCACACACACACACGCACGCTCTTACGCTGCTGAAATATTTATACTAAAACCTAATAGCACTTGCTTAAGCCTTTTATCCCCCATTGTTAAACCAAGCAATTAGGTCTGCATTGAACTAGCATCAAGAATGAATGACAGAAGGGCGTTTCGTAGCTACTTTATGACTCCATGCCTTCATGACTCCATGACCTTTCTATAAATACGAGTAAATAATTAATACCTTTCTACATTTTTGTCACCATTTGAATTTCCTTTACTAATGTAGTGGTCTAGAGGTTTTGAATTTTTTAGTATTAAATGTATTTTAAAAAAGTAAACTTTGCTTCTCCTACCAGCCTCATAAATAATTCTCTCTCTCTCCCTTCCTCCCTCCCTCATTTGGTTGGGCAGCAAGCACATGTATATATTCAAGGGCACGCAATTCTTCCTCTCTCACCTCCCCCCTTCGCCCTCTAAATTTCATTTGTCCATTTCCTCGTGTCAGACCCTTGTCTGGAACTGACTGTCCGCTATGATCACATGCTTCGGAGTAGAAAACAAGATAACATTGTCTATTTCATGTGCATCTGAACGATCTTCGTCCCCAAAGAACATTCACAGGGGAAATTTGCTGTCTTCATATTTTTTCCTATATCTCAAAACAGCTTTCCTGTTTCGTTATATCGATTAGAAGATCGCAGCATGAGAAGATGTTTTCTTATTTTGTTCGATATCTAGTCAAAATATCATTTTTTTAAATGTCAACATTGCGAAAAACTCAAACCTCATAGTATCTTTCTATCATCTATTTTTATTGCTCAACATCGAGAAAAACATCAAAACTCATGAAGAAAAACGTCAGATTAACTAATTTTATTGCTCGAAATTCAGAAAAAACAAGCACCCACTTGCATTTCTTTTTTTTTTTTTTTCCTCCTTCTGCAGACTAGTACCCAGCAGAGTGACAAAGGTCAAGGGGAGGTAATACAAAGTGTCCGACACAGTAGACCGGAAGTCTGGACAATGTGTGAAACGGAAGCGTGGCTTTCTATCGACTGTGCACAGTTTTGGATCTTAAGTTTCAGAAACTTGTGGAGGTTAAGCCTTTGACTGTCTGTTGCCATGAAAACGGTTTTCCAGCCACATACCCTAACCCCTGACCTTACAAGTCGCTCGTTTCGATATGTGACGAGAAGGGAGAGAAGCCCGGAAAAGAGGGAGGAAGAGAAAGAAGTGGGGGGGGGGGAGAAGGAAGGGTAGATTATGAGAGATAATACAAATCCTTTACTTCTGTGCTTTATCACATAATTTTATGGCATAATTTGTGTAAAAAAAAAAACTTTTCAATGATATAAAATATAGAAGAGGAATAAACACAATTTATGACAAAGTTTTCGATTATCACATGTCATAAAGTTGCCATTTTCCTGATGCAAAAAACTACATCTAAAAATATTTTATTTCATTACTTTTTTTTTTTGCTTAGAACAAACTATGAAAATTCGATGTCTCTGAGGTCTGAAAGGCTTACATAGAACCATTTAAGATTTTTACAGGTTATGAAACTGCGATTGTAATTTAAAAAGCCTTATGTAGGAAATTACACAGCATTCTAAAAATTTCTCCATGTTCGACGGCAACAGCAAAGACAGTTGAAGAGCTGTGAGGGGTACTATCAATTATTTAGGGGCAATAAGATTTTCAAACTATGGACAACTCAGAATAAAATAAACTTCATCTTTATGAAGGTCACACAGAAAAGTAGGGGGAGTGAAGAGAGAGAGATGATCACAGAGGCGGAAACAAGCGCAGTAATTCTTATATTTTGGATTTTTCGCAGGTCGTAACTCTCAAAGAGCAGACAATCCGGAAACACGACGCCAGTTGCTGCCCTGAGTCTTTGTCAGGTCTGTGAACACGTGATAAAATATTCATCCCGTTATAGCTGTTAGAACCTGTCAACGTCTAGATCTTTCTCTTTTCTTTCCATCAATAGGAAACTTTCTGTTGTTACCTGCCCACTGCTTAAAACGCACCTTCATCTACAAGCGGTCCTACCTGTCAGTAGTTGCACTCTCCATGAGTGAAAGAAAAAAAGTCCTCGGGATTCGGGGAATGGGAGAGGGGTATTCGATTCCTTAAAAGTTCTTCGGTAGTGCTTTAAATTCCTTTCAACTCTTGCTGCGCATGCGTACACCCACGATATACGTCTAGGCATTCTCCCCACCCGTGAAACACAAACCTAGAGAATAGTTAGAAGCACAGATGGTCCCAAGAAAGTCGGACTTGTGCACGCGCACGCACGCACAAGCAGTGACATACAAAGAGCTCATTCCCACATACACACAGAAACACTGATTAGAGCTCTCTTCCACTCTTTCTTTCTTTAACCTCCCTTCGTTCCTCTCTCACAAACAAAAGAGATTTCTCTCTTTCTCTCAAACACAGGCCAGTTATTTTCCTACTCTTCTTCTGTATTCCGTGGCCTTAAATCAATGGCTTCTCTCTTAGGAGTAATGAACTCATTCTACTTGTACTCGATGATCTGCATGCTATTATTTTGCTGACCCCAGGAATATGTTACCAAAAGACAAATCTTCAGAACATTCTCTGTCACCACTCCCAATTTTATCCTCCTCCACCTGTGTGATTCTTTCTTTCCTGCCAGTCTTCTTGTCACATCGTAAGCAAAAACAAGCATCATCACTAAATAGAAAAACAGTTATATAACATTCTCGTAAACCTTTAAGCTGTCTCTCATTTTTGCTAATTTATTTTCATTTTATTTTATTGTTTCTTGTGTTTTTCAAGGGACTGCAATATTGTCCCCAAACTGAAACAGACATCCATAGTAGGGAATCCTAACCGATTTCAAATGACTTTTGATTTTATTCTCTTTCTCTTTTTCTGTTTCTCTCTCTAATGCTTCAACAAATGTGGCTCTTCGTGTAACAAAGAATAAAAAAATGAGTATACAGGAGTTTGATTAATTTTAGAACATTCGCGAAAATTTAATAGATGTGTTCGACTGGCTTTTTGTGGACAGGTGTTCAAGGCCCTCGTAAACCTGTGATCATTTCTTGTTCTGGCAGGAAAAAAAAAACCTTACCAGATGTAGCACATGCGACAACAACATGAACCACTGTAATCTAATATCACCTGCAGGAACCATATCCCAGCCTGGTGTGAATTAAGTTTCAACAGTTATGTCAGTGACTCTCCAACATTAAGAGTAGCAAGCTTTTAGGACCCTTTCTGTTCGAAGTCTTATGACCGGAAACCTATTTCTTGAAAGAAAAAGTAATTGGATTCACAGATCCTCTAAAACTGTCGGTCACCTTGTAAACATGTAGAAAATATTTGCAAACAACTTATCCTTGTGTTGTTCCTGCGGGCATCGCTCATTGTAGTTGTTCCGACATGTTCAGTCCTCGATTCCTTTCTCTTCTTGGGTCAATAGTTTTGTCCTTTAAATATTAACAGTTCTTGAGAACGGATGACAGTGTTCAACAGGAATGGCAGTCTGTGACTGTCATCGCAAGACAGGTTCGTTGTATTACATTGCTACAACACCTGCTTGTGCCTTGCTTTGCCCCTTGGAGGGGGAGGGGAAGGGTTATTGTTAGCCTCCTTCGATGATTAATTTAAAGCTAGGTGCAAGTCCTCTAGAACAGAAAGTAATCGGCTTTTCAAAATCACTTTCATTACTTTTTTTATGCGATAAATGTCACACTTTGGGATAGATTTGTTGCTCGTTTGCAAGACTGCCTGTAGTTTGTTTTTATTTTTTTTATTTTTATTTGTTACTTTGGTTCATTGTGATTTCATCCTAAATAAACACTAAAACACTAAGAAGCTTATAAATCATCCTGCCAAAGCACAGACCTCACAAGTGCCTTCCGTCTTCAGCTAAAACTGTTATTTAGAGTCAAGTCTTGCACCTTTTTAAGGGAAGATAACTTTTGCATAAGAATAATAGCAGAAAGAGTACACTGCCCGCTGTAGCTCGCTGGAAGGGGTAAAGGGAGGAGGGAGAGACCAGTAGGGTGATTTCTTGCGGCGCCTCGGGTCAGGCCTTTCAATCAGAATTTACATTGCGATAATGAGCGATATTTGGATATTGCCGTTCTGTCAGTCACAGCTCTGTTAAACCCTCGCCGACGAGATCCAAGATGGCGCCGACCTCTCCCCGTGTCGTCTGCGTCAACACTCAACGCGAGACGAGGAGTGCTGCAGGCATCACGAGGCATCAGCGCGGAGATATTGTCGGGAGATCTGGACAAACTTTGCAGCAAGGGAAAGGAGTTTACAAACCGATTGGAAGGTGCTGGAGGTTGACTTCAAGTACATATCGCCAGGTCCATCTGGTGCGAAGCGATTGTTCAGAAACCAGTCGTAGAAATGTCATGAGTATATTTTTTGTAATTTTTTTTAAACAGAAGAACATGATAAAAATAAAAAAAAAGGAAGAGAGAAGTAAAGTTAAAAAGGAAGTGAGGATGATGACGACGACGAGGAGAGAGGGAAGATAAAACAAAGAGCGATGAAGTGAGCCTAACATAAGATGATGTGACAAGTCAGACAGCGGGATGGGTTTACAGATCATGGCATATATTGCCGATAGTTCATTAGTAGTAAAATGTAAGATAAATGTCCTTTAGCTTATTGGCTACACGAGCATGGAACCATAAGTGGTTCAACGTGACTAGGCATGGCACAAAGCAGTAAAAAAGGTAAGTTAAATTATTTCCGCTTAGCCCTTCCTGGACCCTGTCTGATCAGGGGCCGAATTCATAAAGCAAAGCGTTCGTAAACAATAGTTAAACCGAATTGCTACAAGTATAATTATGTATCCAGCACAAACTTATTTTAAGCTTATTTTTATTTACTATTAGGCAGTCTTCACACATACATGGCCGGAAGGTGCAACGCTTGGGCATTGAAACATCAGTCTCCAAAATCAATCATTCGATGACATTTTAAGTTGCAATGTCTGGGTGTTGAACCAGGAAAGCACCAAATAACTCACTCAGCTGTCATTCTCTCTCTCGGTTCGTCTCTCACCTTTCTCAGGTCATAATAAGAAGCGTCTGAGAAGAACATGGAGATAAAAGGATAGCTGTGAGAGTATTTGCTGTTTTCTTGATATTGCTTGATCCCTGGGGGTCGTGGTTATAAAACAGTAATAAAGGCACTCTGGGGATAAAGTAGAGTTATGTAATACCCTCGGGGCCTCGACAGTTCGTCCTAACAAGGAGACAAGAGGTTTATCCTCGATTTACCCATTTTTCCCGCAGGTAACGACCTACCCTTGACTCATGAATTCGGCTCCAGGCAAACTGAAATGCACTTGTCTCCTGAAGCCCTCAGCTGCCATGACAGTGACCTCCACAACAGCAAAAACGACATCCTTCAAACACCACCACCATCTCGTCCTACTGACGCAGCAAGTAGATCGTCGCCGTCGTTTCCTTCGTTTCAAAGACCAGGAAGATGACAAGACAATTGCCGGAAATTGCTTTACACTTCAGTGAACTCCATTTCTTTCTCCATTACCTTTCCCTTGTCGTGAGCGCACTTTGGGTGGCTTTTTAAAACTTTTTTTTTCTCTGGTTTGACTAATCGGAAAGTCTGGGAACCGGTCAGCCAAGGGACATAACCCAGGACCCGCGCGCGAGATTAATTACCCCTGTCTTTGAAAACTAATGGACGAAATTAGTCTCGAGGCTCGTGACAAGCGACTGTCGGGTATAGCGTGATGTCTGATGGCTGTCCTCTCGGGTGCGCGCTGTTGTCGCTGGAGAAAGATGCCAGTGGAGTGTGGGGTGTCGCAACGTCGACAGGGTGGACCAGTCGTGCTGATGTCGTGGTGGACATGTGGATGGTCGTCCATCGTGGATCTGCCCACGAAAATAAAGGCTCTTTCGTCTGCTGTTAATGTTCCCACCCATCCCCAGTGCAAACTTGTAGCGTGACTGTTGACGACGATCGAACGGTCGAGGGACGCCATGGTGGCAGCTAGACTCTGGCCACGTGTTCGAGCTATTTCGAAAATTCTTTTTTCTTTACGAAAACGCTTTGTGTAGAACACAATGCAAGTCTCTTCTTCGTTAAATTCTTTCCGAAAACATGTTCTGCTATTTTAGTTTAGCTTAGAAATCAGAGTCAAACAGCTTTTGAGAAATGTTAGCACCGAGGAAATAATTTTTGTTATTTGCTGAGGGGGAAAAACTCACTGAAGCAAAGGTGGCTTTTACATAGTACACACGATACAGTCGATAGGATGCGTGGGTAAGACATATTCGTGAAATAGGTAAAACATTTCAATGCTGCTAAATCAAAGGTCATGTTGATATGATTATCACATAATTATTGCGTTTTCTAAATGTCTGTGAGGTGCTCAAATATAGACGATTTTTTTTTGTCTTAAAAAAAAACCATCGCCGGATATACCCTTGTCCAAGAAAATAACAAATAAAAGATTATGTAGGACTGTGGTTGTTAAGTTCAGAAATAGATACTTGTGCACCATGTGCTTGTTTGTATGTGGGAGGCGATCAAAAATTTGCACTATTTATAATTTTTAAGGAATATGAAGATGGAACTGGTGTCGAAGATAAGTCTATATTTCAAACCATGCATCGAGTCCCTTATTTAATTTAACTAAATATTTAATGCATGACTTAAAACTATAGGCGTCTTTGGCAGCCACTTCGTCTTCCTATACCGGAAAAAAGTTTTAAATAATGAAACATCTTCAATAAACATATTTCTGTTTTAAATTATGTATCAGCTCCGTTTTTAACTTAGCAAAATATATTACAGATTGACTGCACACAGAAAGGTTGGAAGATGATATCATTTAGCCATTACGGTGCCTAACATTAAATAAAAACAACTTCTTTGGGGGAAAAAACCTCCAGCCGGTCAGACAAAACATGGTAATCAGATCCAGCGATGGTAAACAAACTGATTGCATGTACAAGACTCCAGGGACTCTCGCTTTCTCAGCTTTTATGTGCGAAGGGAAAACAAAAACAACAGGTCCTCGTCACGTTTAATGTTTACAGTCGCTCTAGCTGAGCGGCATGAAAGAAAGAAAAAAAGCCTGTGGGTTTTTTTTTCTTCCATCAGTTAGCTATAGCTACCATGTTACCTCCGTCTCGTTTGACGCAAGCACTGTTTGCCTCGTTTTCATTCCGGATATGGAACCGTGAATAACGTCTATAACACTGATCCCTCGCTGCTTTACGATCGCACCGGTAAAGGAACAATCGTCGTTTCGCAAGGTTCCGTTAATTTCGTTACATCGCTTATCGGCCCATAAAAAAAACCAGTTACAGGCTGTAGCGTGTGTCACGTGATCCAAGAGAGAAAAAAAGATGGAAAATGGCGAAATGATAGGGGAAAATATCTTTTCATCTTTAAACTCATTTAGCGGAGTTCTTTGCTGCAAATGAACGCAGGGTGGGTATTTCGGGTGGATGGGTGGGTGGAACAAATGACGTTTTTTGTTGCAAAGGCTTTGATTTCGTCGTTGGTGTTTTTTTTTTCTTGTGAAGCCTCGGGGTTTCCTATACAGCAGTGCAAACAACTTGAAGTGTTCTTGTTAATTACTTGTCAGAGTTATCAGGTGTTCTTCTGTTCTGGAATCACAAAGAGACGCGTGAGAGCCCGTTGTCGTGGCCTTTGATCATAGGAGAGGGTAGCGTGACAAAGTGTAGGTAGACTTACAGACGGACTGTCAACCAATGGTAGAAAAGAAGAAAAAGGTCAGCTATGGTTGTACTGATTATTTCAGACTTGAAATTTTTTCAGTGGGTTAATAAAACATGTTCATGAAGCACAAGCTACTTTGCTTTCGGTTGGTTGATGTCGCGGCTATTTATTTTTTGTTCTCTTTGATATCTGTTTCTTCCCATCTTTCATCTTTCCTCCCTCCTTCTCTCTCTTTCTCTCCCACTCCATCCTATCATATCGAATTAACCATTGGCGGATTATTTTTAAATTATGACTATTATTTCAGTATCTCGATTTCCGTGTAGGAAACAATGCCCGCAGACCCTGCGCCTGTCAAGAAGCAGCTGCATGAGAGGTCAAGGGTCAGTTCTTGTGTATGGGCATGTGTGGCAGGGAGGTTTAGGATGCATAGTTTCCGAACTGTCCACATCTGGCTCGAGACTGAAAATGAGGAAACTCGATAACAACTGCAGTGCGTTCACGCGTAACCATAACGACACGTGACCGGAACGAAGCCTTCCGTGTTGTACGATCCCGACGTGCGTCACGGCCCATGTCTCCCCCAAGCCCCATCCAAGTTCACACCCCTTCCTGCATGCTATGCTAATTATAACAGATGTGGTGAGTGAGTCAGCTATACCCCCCTCCACCATCAAGTGAGTTGAGCTTGACGAAGTCCAGAAAGTTCCGATGTCCTTCACTTTTTAACAAATTAATTCTGACAGGAAGATGGGATGGGGGAAGGGATAAGGGGTAAGGTGAGCAGGAGGTCATGGGGGATATCAGACTGGGCGGCTGCGGAACAACGAAGAATCACAACAGTTTCAGGGTAGTCACAAGCTGAAGGTCGCAATTCTGTGGCGTTTGATGCGTTACGGGTGGTGGTGGTGGCGGTGGTGGTTTAGTGTGGAAAGGGATTGGATGGTGAAGGGATCCAGAACAGCAGGCGGTGGGATGAATCAACATGCGTCATAGTTCGAGAGGATGGGTGGGGTAGAGGAGGGAAGGGATGAGCGTGGGAAAAGAGAAAACGCCAGACCCACAGAGACCAACAAAGAGTTGTTCTCAATAAATCAACTTGATAATTAGTTCTTAATTAGGAGCAGATTTAATCCTTGTAGTTCACACACTCTTCTGTCTCTCCCTGGACTGTCCCAAGACAGCGTCCTGTTTCGCCATACAGAGGCTGGTAAACGAAGGTAAGAAAACACAGGAGGCGCAAAGTTTCTAATAAACTGAAAACAGGGTCCTAGAAGCACCACAATATCAACAAGGGCGACAAAAACCTTCTATGAAAAACATGAAGTACAACAATTAATGTGGAGTTACTGAAAATTTACATATTATTGCTGTATGAATAAATGAACATGCACAGGAAGGTCCTCATTTCCACCTCTTCCTCCTTCTCTCTCTCTTCTGTCTGCTCTGAACCAAGAAAGCCCAAAGACAAAGAAAGCATCAGTCATCACACTGTTTCATCAATAGTAGCCCCACCGCCTGTCTCCGTCCCCCTGTCCATCATCAGAGACAAAGAGCGTCTTTCGACGTGAAAGGTCACGACCTGCGAGGTCAAAGATTGACGACTAAAGGAATGAGATGCTTTATCCTTTTTTACGTTGAGAGAGGGGAAGAGTTCTGATGAGACTCAATCAATAGTGCGGGCAAGTGACTGAGCGCCATTGTCTTGTCGCAAACCACCAAATAGACGTTCGTCCGTCGAGCTCTAGAATGTCCTCGTTTCGACCTCTGACCTTTGCTAAAGATCCGTCTCAACTGTTTAAACGTAGACGAATGTTTAAGCTCGGGTAGAGTATGTCTGCCCTGGTGGAATACGTGTAAGATTTGCTGAAAATTTATTTAACTTTTACTAAGCATACCTTTGACTTTTAATAAGAACATATTTGATGTGTGGACCTACTGATGATGATCTTTACAGTCATAAAAGAAGTAAATTTTAAGGTATGTAATTAATATTCACATTTTTAATACAGCAAAATCAGAAAGTCGATCCATGACACATTCTCACAAAACTGCTTCCAAATATCCTGAAATATATTAAGGTGCTCGACCATGTAGAAAAATAAATGCTCTTTTTATCATTATCGTCATCATCATCGTTGCATCAAGAACCTGAAAAGCAGATGCGCTTAGAGCAGGAGCCATATGCACCAATGTGATTAATTCCTTCATCGATATCACAATTTTGTTTCTTTTCAAAAAAGAACAAAGAAAACATTAAAGTTGACTATTCTCGAGAACATTTTTTATGTTAGTTTTGAAATATATCCCACTAACTCTTTCCACGCCTATCCCCGCACAGCAGTATCTTGGTTTGAACTGGGTTTCTTGCGTTACATTACTTGGTAATGCCAAGTATCTGCCTTGGGCACATCTCAAACTGCAATCTTTTCAATTTCGTTTGCAGACGACATCTATGTAAGGCAGGAAGTAGATTAATTAGTCGTCTGCGCTTGGACGAGGCCGTGTTGGCTCAAACGGAGGAGGGCTAGGAACAAGAGGAGTGTAGTACTGGACTTGAAAAGCAAGATGAAGGCAAAAAGAGCTTTGAAAATGGACATGGCACAGCTGAGAAAGTGGGGCTGCTAGAGATGAATAGGGAAAAAGGGATAAATATGTGTATGCAAACTGAGGGACAAAGCCAGCGTTTTCAATTCCTTGCTATGTGCAGTATTACTACATCTGATATTTCTCTGTATCCTTTCTATCTTTCCTAACAGCTCCTAGTTATGTCAATGCTATATGAGTTCGTTGTAGGTCTGGAAAAGTGGTCTACGGAAACCATACTATGATTTCAGCAGTTGGTGTTGGTAAGGGAGAAAGCATATAATAGATGCATTGTTACTAATCAGATGCAGCAATACAGAGATGTATTGAAAAGAGTTAAAACACTAACAGGAGTGTTTTGTTATCTTTTTCTCCACGCGCTTGTGTCTGTGTTGAACATGGATGGTATATTCTTTGGAGCCTCAGACCCTTTAAGAACCTTCAATATGTCTGCTGCTTCTCGATCGAATAATACTCTCTCTCTCTCTCTCTCTCACACACACACACACGTACACAGAACCACAGACAAACGAGCAGAACGACATGATGGTGAAATCTTGAGGCAGGCAGTGCTGTCGTTCTCGTTCTCACGAGAGCTGCCAGAGACTAAAACTGTTTACTGCTTGCGTCTCTTGTCTCCGTGTCGGTAACGTGACGTGGCTCATCTGATCAGCTGATGCCACAAGAGGAAATGCACAAACAGCTTCTCTCACTTTTTTTTTCTTTTCCCTTTCTATCTTTCTTCTCCTCACAAAACAGTCAGCTGGACAACCCATCTTTTCCCGCTTCTCCAAATAACTTTTTAGAGGAAGCATTTTTGTCAAACAAATTTAAGCCTACTTCGCCTGCATTTGACCTTTTATTGGAGTAAAAGAGGAGATTCTCGAATTAAAAAGAAAAAAGATGTTAGGTTGTAAGCTGATCATCCCTGTTTTAATCCTTGTGAACATCTGCTGGTTTTTCCCGCTTTCCATTTTTTAAAGTTTTCATGTTACTGAGTAATATCCAATATTTTCAACATCTACGAGCAGTTAATCTGCAGACATCTCGAACGGTAGTTTGTTGTTTGTGTGTGTGTGAAGGGGGTGGTGGGGAGTGTAATGAGGTCCATCAGGATGGGGAAATTACCCAAGTCCGTGGCATTTTCAGTTCTTTCTGTATCAGGTGATGGTAGATAGTTTCATCATGAGGAGAACAAAAAGCAGCTGCTTTCAACATAGAGATCGATTTCTTCTGATGCTTAATAACATTAGTGCACACACACACCACTCCTCTGGCTTATGATGCAAGGCATCAGGCCTGACAAGCAAACTAAAACATGCAAAGTTTCCCCGTGGGCTTTCACTTTATCAATTTTGCCGAAGAACTATCGATACCTGAACAAATACATTCCTTAGAGACTGCTGGCTATATCGCTAAAAAGTCCAGAGAAAATGTTGCGGTGAATGTCAAGAAATAATGATGGGAAAGCTAGAGGGAACAGTCAAAGAGCTCCTTCTTACAATCAGGCAAGTCACATAAAGGAAAGGCTAGCAGTCCCAAAAGCTCAAATGGTGACTGGACCAAGAACTGGATATTGTGTCTATGAAATCTGAGCAGCTGATCCACATCATCGAGTCACAGATGGAATTCTGGAACATGTTGAAGACGGTTGGAGTTTGCTCATGCGTGCCACCAGTCCAGACCTGGAGGTATCTCTGGAAAGCCCAAGTGTTATTGAATACACGCCTTGATTTTGCTTTGAAGAAAAACAGTTTTTGCGAGTGGACTGCTCTTGTTACGTACGAAACTTATGATGGACAGACGAGGAGAGTTTTATCGACGCCAACATCACGATGGTCCTGACCTCAAAGACCCTGTGTTGGACTGTAGACGATAGGACGATAAAAACTCGCTGGCTAATACCCACCCACTCCGTTTTGTTTTTTTTTTAACTGGGACACTTGCCTGGGTCAAGCGGAAGCGTTTACGATGCTTAGCCCTATCACCGGCGACCATCGCGTGCGACTACGGAAACCCAGACGTGTCATTAGCAAAAGGTCGCGCAGTCTGCGGGAGAAGGACGAGCTTATCCCTTTACTTTCGGCCCTCGTGTTGTCTCCAGAATGTTCGATGGAAGGCACTTGCTCTGCTGTGAAGAGATGTTTGGACAGTTCGTCCTTCACAGTATAATAATAGCAGTAGTGACAAAAGGCGTGTACAGTCACGACGCAAGTACACTAAACGAGTAAAATGTTTACTTGGAGAAATCTATTCATCTCAATGAGCAGACTGCAGAATACTTTCCCTTTAGTAAAATGCAGCCAGAGATGTTGTATTCAATTAGATGCTTGCACACAGTTAAGTAACTTTTTTTCAAAAGTAAACATAATATTAGATCAAGGAATGACCGTTCTTTTAAGCTTTTATTTATGTATTTATTTATAATCTGTTCTATAAATCGCTGATACCTAGAACTAAAATGTGTGGAGTTTGTTTGACTTTTGAATTTGCAGTTCTTCTGCGGTGTTTTTATTGTCAACTTTGGATGTACTACAACTTAATTGGAGTCAAACTCGTTAAGGTAAGTAACTGGCATGTACTTCGTCACTGAAGCGAAACAGATGTGATGCAGGTGTGAAAAGACCTCTGCAGGTTCAGCGTGTCTGCGCTTGGATGTGCTTTGATCTTCAACTACAGACATCACATTTATGTTCGGGTAGTTCCTAGCTTATCTACGATGAGCCTGTCCACAGGACTGGGATATGGCGCTAAATAAATTCCCTAAATTATTAATTTTTGTTTCCCTAGCAACCACCACCACCTCTCTCTCTCTCTCTAATAATGCTTTTAAAAATGGCGTGGCATCAGTGACGTAAAAAGTACAATTACGTCGCTGTCATTGATGTCAAAACATTTGCCAAACTTTGACGATTTTTACTTGGAATCATGGGTAATAATCTTATAATGGGGAGGATAAAGAGACAGGAGTGCTGTAAAAACTTGAACACGATCGAACAAACGAGGTGGATTTGCATAGCACACAAAGAGAGAAAGGAAAAAAAATACACGCTAAAAGGATGATCAGCTGTACTAGACACTAGGAAAACCGTAGCACCAGCGAGAGACTGGTTGTCAGCGCATCCTTTTACAAATACAAAACTTCGTCATTAATTCTTTTTCAGGAAATTATTATTTGAAGTCTCGACTGACTAGTGGGGGATGGGAAGATGAAAGGGGTTAGCGAATGTCCCCTGTATAGCACCATTTGATAACCACTTAACCACGAGAGTCTTGGGTTTTACTAGGAAACTTTCACATCCTTTTCTTTCTTTTTTTTTTTTTTTCACTGAACTTCAATGTGCTGTGCCTATCATGCCTGAACGAGTTTGGGCATTATAACTACTGTATTTTTACTGAAACTCAAAATATACATATCAGTTCAAAATTAATTAAAGCTGATCGAGATCGTCCGCATTCAGCAACAGCACAACAATATTTCATTCCACGTTTGACATTTTCTGAGTCTCATTTTGTCTGACGCTTGCTCAGCACGTGCTACAGCGAACACCGCAGGTAATTGCCTGACGTCAGCTCACGTGCTCCGGCCGCACCGGCGTCTCAACAGGTGAGCTCCGACGTTTTAATTTAATTTTTCGGAAATCATTTTTTTTTTCTTTCAGCAATTTTAAGTTCGAGATGTTATTAGTGCTATGAGTGGAATCTGTAAAGTGCAATGCATTTTTGCTTTTGACTTGGTTGCGGGTGTTTCACTGATTGTGCAGAAGTCTGTCTACTACACATGCAGCTTATTTTTCACTTTCAATCATCCACATGTTCTTTGTCTTAGTGCCAAGATTAATTTAGCAAACAATTACAATACAAAACTTTTATGTCTCGTGAGAGAAATTCATTATCTATTTTGCAGCCAGGAGTTTACAAGCAAAACATGAGATTGCATAGTATTCAAAAAGAAATAGTCATACACCATTCACTGTATGACTCAGACAAATAAATTAACATAAATGCTTGCCCACGCTACTCTATTCTAAGCACGCTCTACTTTTCTTATGCATACGCACAGAGAGACAATGAGCACACAGCCTAGCTAAGCTTTGTTTAATAGTATTATGGACAGCGGAATGCAGCTTCTCTTTGTCCTGGCAATTGAGATCGTGGGCACCCACAAGTTTTCACCCTCAGAAGTAGGTGATGATTTCTAGCTAACAGGTGGGAGGAAGCATCAATATTTTATTTGACCGTCATGTATAGTTTAAAACAAAATTCACTTGAAAACGTCTGGCTGTGATGGTCCTCTCACCGCCGACAAGCAAGGGCGGGAGGGAAAATTGGTGCGGTGGATTGGGTGAATGAGTGGACGCCTGGTTAAACTACCCGTTGCCTCCTCCGCTCCCCTTTCGCGTTGCTGGCGTGGGGGATTTTATTCAAACGGTTTTGATTTCGCTTCATCAATTCCCGTTCTGTGCGCTGCATTATTTCTTTAGATTACATAAAAGGCGCGCGGAGTCATTACGGCTGCACAAGGCGATGAAAAGGAAGTTGGTGGTGATGGTGGTGGTGGTGGTGGTGTAGGCACGCAGCAGCTGCTTCCATGGTTGCCTTCAGAAAACGGCGGTGCCTGTGAAGGGAGGTGGGGCGGATGCTGAGAGAGAGGTGGGGGATTTTCATGACTTCAATTAATGGAAATGAAGAAATCAGTCCCAATACCCCCACCCACCACCCTCGCCAATCTGTCGACCCCGCGTTTTGCATTTTCATGTCATTAAGCCTTGTGCACAGTTGGTGACTCAACGTTGGAGTTTTCTTTTTTTTTTTCTCTCATTCAACTCCCTTGCCATATGATAATTATAAATACTGCGTGTGCGATCATCTCGTCCTTCCCGAACTACCCCACCCCGCCAACTGACACGATGCAAATGCATGCACGCTCGTGCCTTTCATGGTCAATCCTTCCTATGGCAATCTTCGTGTGCTGTTATTTTCCTTGCATTATTTTTATACTAATTTTACAACAGCGACAGAAGCGATTGCTGGGCTAAAACATGCTTTGGCATCGAAGATAATAACAATGTTTCTTTATGTCCTCTTCACACCGAAGGCGGGCTCAAAGCGCTTTACGTTTTTACGCATACATGAACATACACCATCTGGAGCCAAAGTTACGAAACGAGAGTAAGTTTTTATACCGGGACACCTAAAGGAAAAGCATCTATTTTCCTAGCTTCAACGAGACCCCACGGAAACAACTGGGTATCCTTACCACCGTTTTTATAACTAAAGCGACATCATAAAAACATCAGGACACTGGATACTGCTTTATAATTTCGAAAAAACAAGACGCTTGTCCTCAAATTCCCCATGTTGCTCCAAAGCAGGGACTTACGAGCGCTTCATAGGTACACCCCCAGCTTTGGTGTTGTCCTTATGGGTGCGACATGAGGGAGTCTGCTTGCTGATAAAGGGAGGAGGCTGGTTTGTGTGTATGTTGGGGGTGGGGGTGGGTAGGAAGGTAAGGATCTGAGTATTTAAAAGCAAATGCCTAAAGAAACTAATCCTGATTTCCTGCCTGGAACACATAGTCAAGCATGATTTCCCTGACAGAATGTGGAAACAATAAAAGTCGGGAACCGCAGTGTCTGAATCTGAGGTGTGCACGCTAGCCAGTTTTATACCCAAGTGGGGCAGTGTACTTCATCCAACTGTTCCACCAGAAGAATAGGTATCTGACTCTCTAGGGGAGTTGGAAGGCAGTAAGGCAGCAAAAGAGAGATGGGCATTGCCCTCACACAAAACCTAACCAGAAGGTTGTGGAACTGTAATCATATTTTTCTCAATACAAAGACAAAAGCTTTGCTGGTTGAGCCATGTGCCCTGACACAACACTCTAAGATCATCCTTAAGGGAGGCTGTTAGAGGATAGAGTGGCTAGTGAATAGAAAGACAATGAACCTCCTTGCTGCTGCTCAGCAAAGGCCATTATGGAGAACTCGTCAACTTCTGCATTCATCCAGTGCCCTTGGCAACTGCTGACTGTACAGGGGACAGAATAGATGTAAAAGTTGATGAGAGTTCTCCAAAAGGCCAGTACATATCAAGGGACTGAAACGCTCTTAGCAAAAGTGGTTACCTTTAAAAAGCTAAGGAATGTAAACTCTTTCAGAAAAGTGAAGTTCTGTGTAAACGAAATACCCCTGGACAAAATGTTGATGCTGTTAGTATATACATTGTTTCAACTAACGTTACAAGGTTGTATACGCAAGGACAATGAAAGTGGCCTCTCAGAAATTCTACATGCATATCAAACAAGGGTAAGGTAAGGTAGCAGCATCAGTATCGTTTATATGCTTACTAGACACATCAAAAACATGGGTTTAAAAGAACAAAAGGGAATTGGGGGTGGGGGTAAGATTAATTGTCAAAGCTGTTATTTCAAGTATTTCCTTTTATGCTCCATTGTTAACTCAAATTTTACACATATATGATAATGTGCATATCTATATGCACACACATACATGCATATCATATTAAACACTGTACAAGAAAAAAAGACAACAGATGCCAAAAGACCAGTGTTTAACATGTTTCTTTTAACACGAGACATTACACATGAAAATAGAGCTTGACATACACTTAAGATTTTTGTTTCTTCACACACCAGACCCATCAAGTCCACTTTTGCAACCAGAACAGACATCAGAAATCACACCATTGATTCTCAGCCATCTTCAACCTCTTCCACATCCTCTTCCACCTCTTCTCCTTCTTCATTGTCGTCGTTCACTGTGATAATAAATCCATCGTTTTCTTCGCCCTGGTAAGTGACTTCTTCATCACTCTCTTCTTTTTCACCACTGGTGCCTCCTTCTTCCAATGAGGAATTCACTGCTTCCTTCTCCTTTTTCTTCTTTTCTGCTGCAGTTTTCTTCCCTCGCATTTCTTTTCGAAAGGCTGTGCATCACAGAGAAACACATCTTAAAACAGACTTGCGAAAACACTTTTTTTTTTTACAGCACAAATTTGAGATGGAGGGTGGAGATAAGAAAAGGTAAAATGATTTCAATAAAAAACGACCATCACTACACTCACTTAAGAAAACTTAAGCCTCACAAATACCATGGTTTTGCTGTCCATATTTAAGCTCCTGTAAGTACTGTTAATGTTAACCCAAGTAAAACCACAAATTAAGCTCAAGGTTGCTAGCAAGTAAGAATATGAAGATGCTACAAAAACACGTGAACTTTTTTTTACTTTTAATGCACATGCAGACTGACCCAAATTCATACTTTTGATATCACTAAAGTTTGAAGCTCACGTAAGAATTCATGCCAATGAGGCAAGTGCCCAATCAGCTATCGGACATTTTTGATGTTGCAAAAAATGAGGTCATCACCAAAAGAACTGGTATCGTTTAATGAACTAAACCCACCCATTAAAATAATTTTGCAGTTATTTAAAGTTAACAAATTGCATAACAATATGACTATAAAAGGTGCCAGAATGGACTGATGTGTACTGAGTCATTCTACAGGATGTATTCTAAGCAGCATCTATTTTAAAAAGGTAAAGTTCTTGAACAGGCCTTCTCTTTGCAAACAGTATTCGCTTTATTAATGCATCCACATAAATCAAGATTCAAGAGAGTTTCAAGAAAAAAAGGACAAATAATTTAGGAACCTTACAGATACTGAAATTAACATAAAATATACCTTCTAAAGCACTTGTAAGGGGATCAATAAACTGCTCAAATTCCATCTCTTCCATGGCATTTAGTACATCTTGTGCACTGATAGTCTTCCTCTTTCCTTTCAGAGCAAAGTTGTTAGAGCTGTATGGCAATATTTAAAGACAATCATCATTAACAGCAACAAACATGACTGCAGAGGAAGAAACTTGCACCCCAAACACTTCAAAAAATTTCAAAACTATAGTGATTCCACCAAATGGACTAAAAAATATCTTAAACCAAGAGAAGACAGCTGAACAATATAGAGTTAAAGCATGTGATAATGAGTTTAGTGAGTGGTTGAGTTATTTGGTAAGTCATGTCAGCAACTAAGGCTATATCATGGCAAGAGTGAGTGTTGCGTTTCATTGAAACTGGAGAGTGAGAGGGTGAAGTTGAAAGTTATGACTGATCCAGAAACAATTTTTATTCACCAATAGCATTACATAGAATAGAGACTAGGATATATTGTAATCTCTGTACAATTAAAGAAATTATTTAAAATTAACATCTCACCATGATGTTGCATACAACACAAACACACTGGCAGCCTTTGAAATAGCAAGTCGAGCTTCTTTAGATACATTAACGCCTTCTGGAATCTGCAAACAAAAAAAATTGTTGTAAGGGCCATGTACATAAACCTCTTTATTTTCCCATTATTTCAAATAAATAAATACTGCGCATTCTATTTGTGGACTGCAGACTAAATATGAATAACTGCATGGCTGGAAACAGTTTAAGCAGGGAAATAGGCTCCAGGACACACAACATGTATGCATGATATATAAAAAGATTATCCTTACAAATGAAGCACAGGATGCTGCAAATAAATGATATAGTATACCAACCGCTTCCTTAATAATGCGGCCAACAACAGCGTTGGGGAGATTTAAATCTTCTGGGCGTTCAGCCATGGTTAGTTCAGCATTTGTTCTCACTTACTGAAAACCTACAAATAAAAGTACAAGAACCTTTTAAAAAAAAAAAAAGAAAGAAAAAATGCAAGAAAGTACAAGCTGCATTAGTGAGTGATTAAACATGTCATATTTGGCCAGAATTGTGGTCTATGCACGAGCAAAAATTAGGAAATAAGGCAACATTCTAACTTAGTGCTGACTCTTAAAAATATCATGGTTCATCAGATTGTCCAGTGAACTCTTTACAGTATCTTTCCAGGTATGTGGATGTTTTTAAACCTACAGACACTAAAAAAAATTAAACATAATATTAATGGATGAAATCATTGAAAAATTTCATAAAACGTCTCAAAGAAGAAAAGAAATTAAGCCTGATAATCTAAAGCACGATAACAATAAAAAAAAATAATCCTAGTAAAAGTGATACTGAGACGAAGGCTAAGAATGTATATGATGTTCTAACACTGTCAGAAGTGCCAAGTACAGTCCCAACTCGATATATTACTTTTATTCAACCAACACAAAAATTGGAGGACAGGCGAAAGTGATGCCAGACTGACAAAAAGGGTATTTGATCCATAGCTAAGGGGTAACTTAAAACTGTCTAGTACTTTTCTGTTACATTCCGAGTCGGCATGAATAATTTTATGTTGAGCAAACTTAATTCTACTATCAGCAGCCGACAACATGGAGAGTGTCCGTGAATTATAAATTATACTTTTCACTAGGTATAAAAATGATTCAAATTTTCATAAACACATATAGAACCCATGCCCAGAAATAGAATATCGACTTGGTCCTTCCTATATTGTTCATGCTTACACTGTCACAGTTACAGCAAAAGATTCTTGACCGAGTGAAAGCACTAGTCACCGAAGGTTTACAAAACCACCATTTTGGCGCGTCAACCAGTACAAAACTTGGACTACCGTTAATTATCAAACATGTAAATAATTTTATAGATTCATATCCTAATCCTTTCAAGATTACTAATAAATTAATTTTATTATAGTAAGATTGTAGTATGGATTTATCAGTATACTTAAACCGCCAGTGTTATATTCCTTGTTTTGTACAAACATTTTATATCCGGTACATGCGCACAAGGTGGAATTTTGTGCTTCGGTAAATGTATGTATATTCGTATTTTTGTGTTTTGATAGCTTATATGTTTTGAATTATAAGTCGCTATCTTCACTTTCTTTAAAAGAAGTAATTGAAAAGCAAAATTATGTGGCTGCTTTGATCGGTGGCATGGCATTACAACAGCCTTGTGTTTCGAACCCGTCACCGTTCTAACACACATGAAATCCCTCATCCAACTTTAGTTTGAAACAAAAACATTCTTATTGTAAATGACACGCCATTGTGTGAGTATTACCAATTTGAAAGTTATTTTTGCATAAAAATCTTAGTCATCTTGAATGTGACAATGTTACATGCAGAATATTCATAAACATGATTATCGGGAAGCAGTCGCCCCCTTCACCACTACTCTTCCGTTCCCTCCACCCTTTCCACACGCGTACCTACGCGCATCAGCTAGACCTATATTTTATTTTGTCCCCTACCTCCAGGTTTGATTTACGAATTTAGAGAGAGAGAGAGTACACCAATGTAGAACTGTAAGACTGTTTGTTTATATGTGAATAATTTCTTCAGATTATCAAAAGAAGCTTAAATTCAGTTTTTTGTCTTAGAGTGCTCAAGTGCATACGGAGGCCTCACCATGAGTAGTTCCGAGGAAGTTTCATGGATATCATGGTTCTGTGGCTTGAGAGGAAATGAATTTTTCTGCGAGGTAACATTTTCGTTTGAATGATATTTGATTGCAGGGTTTCTTTTGTTAGACACCAGCAAACAGTTCAGCGCATGTACTATATTTGCTGCTTCTGGGACATGCACTGACCAAAAAAAAAAAAAGTTCAGACGCTATAACAATTTTAAAGTCAGGATTTTTTTGTATATAAAGTTTAGTTAGTTTACTCCTTGTTGCTCCTTTGAGGAGCATAGGGCCGCAACAGCACCTCGCCAGCGGACCAGTTTTGTGCAGCCCCTCCTTAGTTGGGCAAATGTGGTTCCAACATTTTATAAAGGCATATTACATTTGTAAATTAATGAATGAAGCTTGTTGCTTGACTTCATTAATGTCGCTATCACACTTTATAATATATCTACTCCCAACCCCAATCGAAAATTATTTTTCAAAACAACTCATTTATTTGTAATGCACTAAAATGGGTAACAAAAATTCCTTAGGTCTCGGGATTTTTTTAAAAATACATTTAACTTAAAATATAAAAGGGTCTGAAGTGTTACAAGTTCCAAGAGTGCCCCTCACACATTTATACTTTAAGTTACACAGCAGTACCTCTACATACAACTTTGATCCCTTCCACAACCAAGCTCACATGTAAAAAAATTTATATTTTAAAATATTTTTGCCAAATAAAATAAGGGATACAGGATCAATGCGCTCCAAACCTCTCACAACAACACAATATATATGTAAATACAATATAATTTACAATATTGTGTAGTAAATGTTAATGGCTCAGTAATATTGATAATAAAGAATATGCTGGAATACCAGGCTCTTGCGCCTTCAGGTCTTTGTAGATGATGCAAGCTTTCTTCCAAATGATCATCTCTATTCTTGTGTCTCCAGCCAACAGCTTCCTTTTCACCCACAATAACAGCAATTTCTCATTTCTTCATTCACACTCGACCTACTCTTCAAGATAATGGTGATCTTTTTGGCCGGTATGATGCTCATGATCTGGTCCTTCTGTTTCAAATTGTACATATCTTAGATGTACTACGACCGTACTTGCGGGCAGTGTCCACTACCCTAACACCACACTCATGCTTTTTAATGATCTCGTGTTTCTGTTCCATAGAGGTCATACACTTCTTTTTAACACTGTCCTTGGTACTCACTTCCTTAGGCCCCATGATTACATAGCATATAATTCATAGCACAAAACTTGAAAAAAAGCTCATAAATGACAGACGTATACAAGGCATGGGAGATGTGTGATCCAAAACAGACCCAGGGACAACTGTGGCGCTGGTTGGCGGCACTGGCAACGCTAATTAGTGAGCAGGAGTTGCCAAGCATTTTATGCTACGACATATAAATGGCACGATTTCATGTATCAAATTTCCACTTGTAAGCAAGAACAATATTTCCACAAATTTTTAGCTCATATCTCGATTTATTCGAATATTGGTTCGTTCACGTGTAGAGGTCTTACTGTATGAATAAAATCTTACGACATAAGGGAAAAAAATTATTTAACCCATTTTAGTACATTTCAAATTTTTTTTTTTTTTTTTGCAATAGTCTTCCTGGTCATTTAATATTTTTATCGATATTTTTCAATTTACTTTGTTACAGGCCAAATTAGGGGAGAGAACCTATAGTTTACTTGTCCTAGTTGAGTGGTTACCTATTTCCTGTAACTCTGCCTATGAATAAAATCGACCACAAAATTTCTTGGACAAGGGTAGTGAGTTAAATAAAAGTGTGTAAAAAAGAAAGCAATGTTAGCTCAGGAAGCTGTGCCCTTGGTACCACTCTTACTTGACAGCGAGTAAAACTATTAATTTATTCTAGAATTTATAGGTCATTGACCATTCAGCATTTTGATCTGACACCTTGAGGAAGGACTTGATGCTTTGCCACCAGCTGTCTAATTTTAGCTCTCACCTTCTCACATAGTTTAAGTCTGGGAATAATATTCTTTATTGTGCTGAAAGCTTTAGGCTAAGCATATCCTTGCATGTGGAGCTTGTACAAAATATAAACATGTCACATTTTAAAAACTTTTTAACATTTTCAAAGATTTTTTAGTCATATCTAAAAAATCTTGCCTGCTGTAAAAACTGTTAAGTGTACATGCACCACAGAATGGTATATTTTTATGGGGTTTTTTTGTTTTGTTTGTTTTCTTCCAGTACAATACATATAACAAGTAACCTGCTAGTATATAAACACTTAAGAGAGCCTGCCTTGTAGATTTATTTAGAGAATATTTATGACATTTCATTAAATTTTGTGAGATGTCTTTTGATATTTTCATCTGTTTAAGTATCATGTGAGAGCATGAGTGGATATATATGTGCGTATACTTTTCCTTGCATTTGCCTTAATAACTAAATTTATTATCAATTCAATAAGGTGGACGAGGATTACATTCAAGACAAGTTCAACCTGACAGGGCTGAATGAGCAGGTACCACACTACAGACAAGCTCTAGATATGATTCTAGACCTTGAGCCAGGTAATTACCATATCCTGTTTTATCTCACAGAAGCATGGTTTTATGCACATCAGACATTTAGAAAATAGTGTATTTTTTCTGTTAAAGGGTAGCTAGAAGGTTTAAAAATAGACTGAATAGGAGGTTGCCCTAACAAATATTGAGGGAAAAAAACTTATGATTGTTCCAGAACTGTCCACACTGAGAATTACTTGTCTTGATAGATGTTATGCAAACTTTTCTGCCTGTTGTTAATGACATGGCAACTTTGTACTGATTATTTTGCATATATATCTCTTTGTTGTTTTGTTACCAAGGCCTAACTTTACATATATAGTTATTCTTAGGTTTAATAATCAGAATAAGACTATTGCATTTTGCTATCTTCAGACATTAGTATTTCTATAGAATATCTTGAAGATAATGTGTGCAGTTCAAAGTACAGAATGGATCATACAAAACTAATGCTGTTTGGGGGATAGTTTACACAAACTTTTGTTGGAAAATAAAGATGAATATTAAAATTTTTGTACCTAAATAATATCATTTTTAAGGAACGTTGAGTTGCACAATGCTGTGTTTCTCATGTGGAAATTTATGTCTACAGAAAATCATGTGTCTATAGAAATGTTAAAAATTCATTTACCTTTTCCTGAATCCTCGCTTGCTCACCTTTAGTTAAAATCATATTGGTGTGTGTTCCTTTAATAATTATGCACCCTTCCTTTTCATGCATCCCACCACAGAAAGATCTCACATCAGGCTTGAGATATAACAGCCACACTTAGGCTGTTCTCTACTACTCTGTCACATTCATGGAGATTTTGTGTGTGTATGTGTTTGTTACTGTTGTGGCGATGAAATTGCCATATGCTGCCTCTACCGCTGGACACAGAAGATGATTTGGATGACAACCCCAGTTCCGATCTGATTGAGCAGGCTGCGGAGATGCTGTATGGCCTCATACATGCTAGGTTCATTCTAACAAATGCTGGCATTTGTAAGATGGTAGGTAAACTGTGGAACGTCATACATGGACAAAAACTGAAAGTCTATTTTTACCTGATCCCTGACCACCTGGTCCTGCTCTTTCTTCCATCACCCTAAACATCAACCTACTTTCTTCATTTTCTCCTGCTTCCCAAGAGCCCCAATTCCTTCCCCTTCTCCCCCCCCCCACCCCCCCATGTTCCCCATGACAAGTCTTCATGTCCACTGTTTGCTCGGAATCAACTGTCAGAGTTAAAAAGACTGGGTTGTTCGTTGGCATGTTGCCTTTTCACTGCTCGATAGTCTTTGCAGATCTGTTACTGTTTATGTTCTGTGTTGATTTTGTCGCCTAGCACTTCACCGCGCCATGATGCTCGGACATAGATATGCTCAGCAAAAGCTTACCCATTTCCAGCCTTGTAGCATTGCTGTCATTAGCTGGGTTTTCACCCTTGATATCTTTTTGGTTTGTGCGTGTCTTTTTTGGTTTGCTAATTTTTTTTTCTTATTTTGTTTTCAAAAGAACTTCAGCACCGGCAGAGCTGTTGATGCCTGTTTTTGTTTTATTATTATCATTATTATTATTGTTTTTGGGGGGTTTGTAAATTTTTTTTCTGTCTTTGAAGTCATGTAGGTTGTTAGCTTCGTTTCATGATGGTTGAATGAAGATAAACAATTCTTATGCGCTTTCTTGGCAGAAGAAAGGGGAACTATTTTGCTGTAAGCTTTTCAACCATGGGTACACACATTTGTGCAGTATTGCTGCACAGCTTTTGATGTACAGATTTTCTTATTCAGTTGCTATCTTTCTAAGAATATTAAAGACCACTGTATTTCAACTGTCCATATTCTTTTACAAGTGGCATCGCTGAACTGTTTGAAATTGCACCTGGGCAGAAATTAAAATCAGTTTTGAGAAAAGAAGCCATCTAGGAGACATGTATTTTAAAAAAGTGGGCTATCAAAGTGTAAAGAAAAGTTTTGGTTGTAGGAAGCATGAAGATCAGTTTTGCTATTTCTGTAGTTGCACTTGTACCAGTGCCCTTTGCCCAAAACCCAGCATGCCGTAGTAGTGGCTGTTTTTATTATCATGGTTATGTAGCACCACTACTTTTTTGCTTGGGCACAGGTCTCCAAGGAAATATTTTTTGAAAGCTGGTCAGCTTACAAGTTGTACTTAGTACCTCGTTGTCATTTTTCACCCTAATTGACCTCTGATGTCACTGGTCCGTTATATCATTGTTCTAGATGAAAAAGAGGCATGAATTATATTTTTTTAAACTGCGATCTTAAAGGCATCTTAGTCCCTTGGAGAGTAATAAAACCAATGCCTCTTTAGGGCTGATGAAATTGTTTAGATCCCAGGTCTCCTTTCTTTTTTTTTTTTTTATAATTTAGGTCGTATTGCACAGTAGAGACAGAATAGTAGTATGCTCACAATTTTGAGACATGCAGACGTGTGTCTGAAAGATTTTTCCTGTTCACCTAGCTGCTTTGCAGGAATAGGTTCTTGATTTCTGGGGAGGTGATAAAAACGTTGGAAAGATTAGTTTGGGCTGTCTTCAGTCTGCCGTGGCTTACGCACTGAATCACATTCACTGCTACTACTGCCTTTTTAGGCTGTAAGACTCTTAATATTTACCATTCTGTTGTAAAGAAATTTAAGAACAGAGTTTCTGAGTTTTGATTACCCTCGCCTCTCACTAAATAATTAAACTGAACTTAAAACACCAGAACCCTGTGTGCAAGGTATGCTCACAAAAGGTATTACCCCTTAGGCAGTTTACTCTTATCTTTCAAAATGGAGAACTTAAAAGACTTATTTTAACACAAAAGGAGATATACTCTGGGTCTTTTTTTATAAGCATTCAAATAGTACAGGAGTGGAAGAAAGCCAGGGTGACTTAGAGGGTGTTGTATGTTAGATCTGTCCCTTTCTCTTCATTGCACAACTAGATTGTTAAAGACAATGGGTTTTACGGCTGCAGAGTATTGTCAAGTATGTAAGGCCAATCCTTTGCAGAGTTTTCCCCAGAGCTTCTGGTTTTCTGTGTGTACTGTTGTAATTTATTTTTTTAATTCTGTTTCCATTCTAAGTTTGAACCTCTTTCTGCAATGACTTACAGAACTCACAGCTGGGGTGAGCTTGTTTCTTTTGGTGTGTGTATTTTAAAGAATTATTTGCTTATTTTATGTGCCTGTAGTAATCACTTCTTGTGTTTGCTTTAAAGGAAAGAATCTCTATTGCCATCAATGCCAATCTTTGACAAGTGGCACAAGTTGCAGACAAGCCTTCTCTGGTGATCATTGCATGGTTCACTTTTTTTCCTTCAAGTTCACAAACAGTTAAATGGGCTGTTTACAGTCTTGTAAACTGTCAAAGTTTCTGTTGTCACAGTCAAGAACACAGAAGGGACAACTCTTTTTTTTTTTCCGTTGTCTTTTTCTGGTGATAGTAACAATTGTTTGCTAGGTTTACGGTTGTAGAATGGCCAGTGTCAGCAGATTTGTCTTCCTCCCCTTCCCCCCCAAAGAAGCCTTAATTTGCTGGCAGTTTTTGGATTTTTCTCTAAGCATTGGATCTTTCCTGCATTTATCCTGCTGTGATTGTACTCTTTTGAAAGCAACAGCTTCCTGTTTAGCATTGACAGCCAGTAGTCAGGAGGGCTCCCGCTGGCCTAGTTACACAGCATTATTGGTGCAGGCGTACCGAGCTTTGGCGTGGTGTGGTGCAGGGGTGACACTGTTCTGTTTTGTTGTACCTAGATGATGAGCTGGAGGACAACCCCAATCAGAGTGATCTGATAGAGCAGGCGGCCGAGATGCTCTACGGCCTCATTCACGCACGATACATTATGACTAACCGGGGCATAGCTCAAATGGTAAGCCTCAACTTGCCCTCAAGAACATGCGAAAAAGCACTTTTTACAGCAACCACCCTTACCCCAGCCTTGCCTTTGTGTCTACCTCAATTCTCTGCCTCATCATAAATACTTCTCCCCACCCCTTCAGATATAACAGTCATTGCAACAATATCCTGACTCCCTTCATCTTGCTCCAGCCAGCCTTGGGGAGGGTGAGGGGTGATGACAGAGAATGTGCCCAACACTTTGCTTTGTAGTATCATTTGTGTCAGTCACTGCACTGTAGCTGTATTGGCATGACATTTTGCTAGTCATTGTTTTGTTTTTTAATTCTAGAACTGCTCTGTTATCTTTTGCCTCTTGATTAGGACTGGGTTCTCGCTTTTACGCTTTGACGTTTTGCAAATAATAATTAGTAAAATGACAATATTGTTTTTATTCCTACTTTACCTCCTTCCCCACCCCAGCATTCTCACGTTACATCAGAGTGAGACTGGGACTGCTGCACATGAAGCATGAAAACACCTGCTGCTCAAGAGCTGCTCAAAATCCTAAACTTTTAACTTTTATCCGTTGAACAAAAGTTGGGCTAGTTTTTGTACTTTCAGAAGCAGCAGCTCCCAAACGAATTGCTTTCAGCTTTCACAACAAGCTGTGTAACATGTAATGCTAGCTGAAAGAAATCATACATGTTGATGTATCTTCAGCAGTTTTGAATTATTTTTTAGTCAGTTATCGCTGAAATAAAGTTTAGAGTAACTATTAAAAAAATGTATGCATCATGCATCAGAATAAGTTGAGGGGCATAGAAACAAAATATGCCTATGGCAAAAACAGAACTATATTTAGTACATCTGGCCATGATGAATCATACCTTTCACCCATTTGGGTTTTTTTTTAAGTATTCTTCTGCTTTTTCTTTTGATGTAAGTTGGCTAGATAACACAGCAAGACAGAATAAACTGCACTCTGTAGGCTGACATAAGCACTGAATTATTTTCAGTTAAATGGGCTGAGTTCTAGAAATGAATTCCTCGGATTAGACTAGTTTTATTTATAAGATACAAGCCTATAAACACTGGTCCTGAGTGCCATTTCTTTTTCCTTACTATTTGAAAATATATCAATATGCCCTTTAGAGCTTGGTTGAATGGGCAGATTTGAAAAACCACGTTTACACGATGATGACCAGGAAGCTTCAAACTGTAAACTGTTAAATTCCCTTCCTGTGCTGCAACTCAGGCAAGGGTGCCCAGCCTACAGCCCGCAAAGGTGCCTTGTCCGGCCTGCTCATTTTTATCTGACACAACATAATTTCATTTTAACGTCATGATTATGGCAAAATCGCCATGTTCTAGCCCACTAGATTTTATATCATGTCCAGTGCGGCCCTTGGGAGAGAAAACATTTGGGCACCACTGGACTAAGGCATACACCATTTTCAACAGCTGCATGTGGAACACAAATACACATTCATTTTGTAAATGACTGCAGAGATACGTTTTTTTCTTTTTGGGGGTGGGGGCTTCTCAAAAAATCTTTAGTAGATGACATCACATAACATTTTAGCAACAGATACAATACTTTGGGGAGCAGAGTGCATGATCATAGCTGAAATAGTAATGCATGGCAATCTTAATCACCTTGTCAGCTTCAGGATATTACTGTTTTCTCATTTGATCCATTTAGAAAATAGAGAATTATCCAGCTCAACATAACCTTCACGTTGCTTTTCCCTTCCATCACTGTAGATGGCTTGCTGCTTAACGCTTTTGTCATTGTGGAGGGTTACAGGCCACCCTGTCTTGTCATCAATGAGTACCAAGTTATGTCAACTTTGGGGGAAGAGCCTGGTGCCATGCACAGTGTGGTTCTGCGAGTCCTTCACCAGCACTGCATGATGCCTCTGTTTGTGTGACCTGCAACAGCTGAATGTGTCGTGCGGGATGAATGACTGCCTACTGTCCATCTCGAAACCACCGGCCACATTTCACTTGCATCTCATTTGGCAGCACCTCCCTTGCTCCATTAGTCTCACTTCGCTTGTTCCATGCCACTTATTTCCATATTTTTATGCATTTATTACAAAACTTGTTGCGCCTGCTTTGAAAATACTTTGTATTTGCTGGTCCAAGTTCCAACCAGTATTTTGGATTTGGGGTATTTGCGTGTTCGTGCTGCCATATCCCATTGGGTGACTTCCTCCATGCTTCATTCACAGCTGTTTGTTGAGGATTTTTCCATTTTTGTTTTATGTTTTTTTAATGAAGATACTAACTTGCAACAAAGGGGCTTCAGGTTGAGTGAAAATTTAACACACAACAAAGTAATTCACTATAAAATTTAACGATGACTGCACATACATTAAATTTATTGCCAGAATCAGAATGCTGTCAGTGAGCATGACATTTAGTTGTCAGTGAACAGCTTGCTTTGATCTTGTGGATGTATATGTGGCTTATATAAGGCATAGCTAAAGTATTAAAATTTAGTCATAGTTACTTCTTACACATATTTCTTGCTGCGACATGTTAGCTAAGCAAGCTTTTTTTCCATTTCTTTTTCGTACCTTAGCCTCTCTAAAATCTTTAACTGCTTGCCGCTCTTTCTGAGAATTTCCTGCACCTTGAGTGCACATTGGTGCATCAAAACATCAAAGGTGTTGAGACTTCTGTGAGAAGAAATGGTTGTCATGGTAACTGAAATGTGTTAGCCATTGATAAATTATGTCAGTGTGCATGATAGCAAAACATTTTACTTTTTTCTCACAGTGGAAAGGAGGGTTGTAAAAATAAAAACGGCAGCTATTATTACCTCTGACCTTGACTAAGATAACTATGCTGTTAAAATTTATACTTCCTACATCTCAGACCAATGGAATAGCAACGTCATAAGTAGCGGCAATGCTGCCCCTAGTAGTGTGAAAGGTAACAAAATGGATTCAATAGGAAATGTTTGCTTGTTCACAGTTCTTGGCAAAAGATCCCTGCTTGTAGTCCCTAGTTTCCTCCAGAATCTATATAGTGCATGGCCAAATTGTGATCATTTTTGCTCTTAACAAGAGCGTCAAACCTGCATTCTTCCTTTTTTTACAAATTTTTTAAAAAGCTAGCAGTGCCACATGTAAACATGTTCTTTGATTACTTTCTGTGAAGCATTTTTAAAACTTGAGTAAAATGTATTTGCAGTCATTGTTCTACAAAAACCTAATTTTTTTTTGCCCTCGTTTTTTCATGTGGGTGTGTAGATCAAAGTTCACATTCCGTTGGCACTTTCTTGAATTTTGTCTGTTGTATTTGTTTGCTCATGAACATTATTTTCTAAATATTTTTAAATCACAAATGTTCGTATATTTTAAACCTTTTATCTGTTTCCTTTTTTTATAAGTGGGGAGGGATAACTTTGAGATATGAATCTAATTCTAGCATAATCAATCATTGATTGAATAAATAATATTAATGTTCACAATCATAAAATATTTGTTTGTGCACAATCTTGAGGAAGACTTCAAGAACTTAAGCTCATGCTGACTGCATTTCTGCAGATTGAGAAATGGCAGCAGGGTGACTTTGGCTACTGTCCTCGGGTGTACTGTGAAAATCAACCTATGCTTCCCATTGGTAAGCTGGCTTTTCTTTCTTAAGTGCAGTTTGGTCTATTTTTAGGCATTATTCACAAGCCTCCTGCTGTCTACTGTCCAGTGGCAAACTTGTTAGGATAATTATTTGCCTGATGCTATTGCCTAAATCTTAATAATTGCTACTGTCTTAGTAGCTGTCCTCTCAAGTCAGTCTTTAAAGGAGGCAGTTGATGAAAAGAACTTCCTTTCACCAGATAAACGTGTTTCTGAAGAGGAGAATGCAGGGTGAGTTTAGAAGAAATGTGTGACTGTACATTCTAAAGTTATGAGAGACTATTTTGACACTTCAACTGCCGGGGTACAAGCTTTTGCACTGATGAACAGCGCCCAAGTCAGATTGATCTACATTCAAGGTGTTCACTTTCTGAACTGTACTAACTGGCTAACAAAAAAGAATGGACAGGTCATACCATTCAGAACTTGCTTACCACCGCTCAAGATAGGCTGAACAGGCAAGATATCTTGGCAACTGCATCTGTTCGGTCACCTGACAACCACTGACCACCGCTAGTTGTGTGCTGGTACCAGCCCAAGGGATGGACAAATGAAAGAACAACCATGCAGAAATCTCAAACTTTCAGGTTTGCTAGTAAAATTTTGAAGGGAATGTACTTAGGTGTTGTAATAAACTGTATTTTTTTTTAAATCTTGGGGGATGGGTGGAAGGGAGGGGCACAAGTAGAATGACATTGCAGAAAACTATGTGATGTACTGTCTTTGCAGGTTTGTCAGATGTACCAGGTGAGGCAATGGTGAAGTTGTACTGCCCAAAATGTCAGGATGCATACACACCTAAATCATCTCGACACCACCACACTGATGGGGCATACTTTGGCACTGGCTTCCCACACATGCTGTTTATGGTGCATCCAGAGTATCGACCTAAGCGACCTGCTAACCAGTTCGTTCCCAGGTGTGCAGCTTGCAATCTTAAAATGAAATGTCACATGCTTTTTTTTTGTAGTCTTATTAGCAGCATGTATTGTTGTACCCAAGAAAGGCATTAGATATTTATACAGCACTTTAGTCTTTCTTTGCAGTTTTTCGCTGCAAAACCTTAACTATTAAAAGCATGCCTGTCTTATTACGAGGGATAAAGGAACAAAAGTATTTGCTCCTGAACTTTTAGCACCAGTAACAAGAGGAGCGAAGAAATGGTGGATGCAGTGACCTACATAATATTAACCATGGGAATACACACCTTTTCTGACTCAGTAAAATTTGCATCTTCCTCACCAATAATGAAGTTCTTTAAGGAAATGACAACAGCAGTTTTTAGAGCTTGCACAGGTAGCCAGGTGACACATTAAATCTTTGAGATCACATCAACAGATGTTCGTTCGGAGAAAGACAAAGGTTGTGACATAAAAGGGTGAAGATAAACACTTTTTTTCGTGTGGCTGCTCTCGCGTTTTGCTGAACTTGCAGCAGACATAAGTTTAAAACAAACTTTCCAATTCACTTTCTTCTAGGGAGGATAAGATCATTCACAACATCTTCAAGTTTGTTGCTTGCAGCATGGCCCTTTCTCTCCCTAAACCCTATACACTGGTACATGCTGTTGCATACAACATCACAGGCTATCTGTCAAAAGGACAAATGGTTCAACAAACACACTCATGACTGACAATTGAGCATTCTTTCAACAACAAACAATTGCCTGAAGCTGCACAGATAAAATATGTAATTGCTTCCAATGATTATCTGCACACACACACTCGTACTTTCACCCAGTCTTGAAAGTTCTTATGGTCTCTCTTCAAAATGTCACTCATAAATGCTAATACAGTTTTGCATCTACCTACCTGGAGTTGTTTTCTTTGCCCTGGCCATCAAACTTAATTCCAAATAACACTTATAATCCGGGTTTGAATCAGTGAATCTTTCCCCGAGAGGGACATTCTTAGTCTATCCAATAAACACGACTGAAGATGCGCAAGCTGCTGTACAGACTTTGCCATTTTGGCAAGATGGCTCACAGTGGGTAGACAGTCAAGGTACGGCTGAGATGATCTCACAGGGCTGATGATACCTTTTGGCATACTCTTGAAAGGCAAGTTTTCCTCGTATCTCATGGTGCTGATCCAAGCACTGCATTGCTATTCCTCCACATCCAAAATGGCTCCAGTTTGGTCAACCCCAAAAAACCTATAACTTGATTTTGCACTGTACTAATTAACTTAACCAAATTTATCCATTCATGCAACTTTCACTCGTGACTCTGTTACTAAATTCCGAGACATACTTCAGTTCTATTACATTTGGATAAAGCAACAAAAATGATACCCTACCTCATCTAGGTGAGGTTAATCAAAATTGGTTGGTACTGCATCACACAGAGCTTCGATGGATGCTACCATTGTACCATCATACATGCTACAATACATCAACCCCAGCTAGGTGAGGTGTAAATGCCAGTGTATTCCTGGCCTTTGTGGGTCTGTGACGTTGTCACATACATTGTTACATGCTGTCGCATACATGGTATATAAGAATAATGATTCAAGGTCAGAATACAGAAACTTTTGCGACCATGCATAGGCAAGTTTGTGAAGGAAGTCTAGGTTCTAGGGTTTTATTGTAAGAATGCTTATAGTTTTGGTCATTATGTAACATTTGTTTGCTAATGAGGGGGAAAAACTTTTTTCCAGACTTTATGGCTTCAAGATTCATCCTCTGGCCTACCAGCTGCAGTACCAGGCGGCTGCTAACTTCAAGATGCCCATGAGGGGTACAAGTCATCCAAACAGCAAACGATAAGATGTTCCCCCCAAGTTCCCGAAAACAGCGTGGAATTAAAGACTACAACTTCTGCCAGCGGCTCAATCCAAATTTCTATTCTTGTGCTTTTTTTTTTTTTTTCCTGCCCACACCCATCCACCCCTTTGGTCCCCTTTTTGTTCTTGTGCAAAACTTTATAGGACAGAGTTTTGAAAGGAATACATTCATTTGTCAGTTGTGTGGTTGTTTGGGACTGGGAAGTATAGAAAAACCATGGATTATTAGAAAAGCAAGTGCTGAACAATGTTGGGAACTCCCACTGTACATATTCCTCTATGCTAGTAATTTTGACTCAGTTTTAAAAGCAGAGGTAGAAAGCTCAAGTAAAACAAAGCAAAGAAAAACACGGGGGAAAAAGTAATTTGTAGATAAGGTGATTGTGGGGAGGGAGTGGGGAAGGACAGCAGCAAACCTTTGATATGTGGTTGTTTCTGAAGGGCCATCAGTGTGTACTGACAATAAAAGTATATGCATTGTGCAACTGTCATTTGTTTCCATCATCATAAACACTCAAAGTAAATAGTTCAAAATGCTGTTTATTGTTTTTTTACATCACATCTTTTGCTCAAGAGATGTCAGAAACAAGATATTTTGGAGACTTCCAGAGTTTGCAACCAAGACTATTAAAAGAAATAACACAGAAGAAAGTTCAACATATTCACAAACAATTAGAAAAAAATTAATGTACATCAGCATATTCATTCTGACAGAACCTTTATTGGGCTATACAATTACATGGTGGATGAATCATTGGGAACATCCCTAGTGGTGTCTAAAGATTGAAGTTGACGCTCAATCTCCTGCTGCCTCAGTGCATTAGCTTCTAGTTGCTGTTGCAGCTCCTTGACTCTGCAGAAGTGCATTCAAGACTAAGTGAGAGTTTATGTTCAAACTGATTTCAGTTTTTTTCAGAGTTAAAACTCATTTGCCGTTTGGCTGTCTTATCAAACCTCGACATTGATTTCTTCCCTAGGTGATGATAAGAATGAAGATACAATTTGAATATGCTATGACTGCCAACTAAACATTAAGCTCTATGGTTAAAGAGTTTAACCAACTTAGAAAATAAAATGCAACAAATTACATTCCTGCAGTCAATATAATCGATTCTTTCCCTCAACACATACTCCTCATTCAAAAAAACTGTGCAAAAGTCTTTTCCCTGGATCAAGAATTCCAAAACTGTTCATAAAGCAAGCACACACAAATTCCTACTGTTCTTAAAACAATGCAAAGGCAGTTTCAGCAATACACTTACTCCAACTTAGACTTCACTTCTGTTTCTGGACTTCTGTAAGTTCCTATTAGTGTGTCAGGCTCTGAAATCAAATAAATGGCTAAATCCAACAAGGAAAAAATGTAAATATGCAGAGTGAATTATTTCAGGCTGTAATATTATTGCTAGTATTAGCAGCACTAAACTTGAACATCTTGTGCTAACACAATCTAAAAGCAAAAGCTGAATTACATATTTATCAGATGGGGAAAATATGTAAGGTTTAGTTTCAGGTCCCATGAAGTTAAAGTTTCAAAAGTCCTCCTATTGGAAGCAGTTTAAGAGTTGTTGTGTATATTGAAGTTAGATGTCATACTTAAATGGCTTCATCGCGTTAACTAGCACGAACTACTGACTTGAGCAAAGAAACTGCTGTATTTCAAAATTTCACTACTTTCTGAAATTTTTATCCCTTAAAATTTATTTCTTAACACATCATCTCGGGACATTCAAAATACCCAACACCCTGTGCCCCCCCCCCCCATTCTCTCACACACCTGAGTGTTTGGTGACTAGCATTCTCATCTCATGTTAGTTTGAGGTTGTTGACGATACTTACCAAACTGGTGATGAAAGTAGTCTCCTTTTTCCTCTTTGCCAAGAGAAGTCCTCTTGCTGAGTGACTGAGACTTATTACCCACTTTCCCCTTTAATCGGTCTGTATGTAGCACAGCCTGAGGCTTTTTCTTCGCTCCAGCATTTACTTTGACCGACTGCTTCACCTCTAACATAGCTTTCCCACCTGTCACTTCACAGACACCTTGCACCTGATCTATGGTGGTAGTCTCGGACCCTGAGGGTTGCCTGGGGCACTCTGAGTCCACCTCAGAATTGGAACCCAAATCACCATCAGCTTTCCCTAATTCTCCATCCAGTTTCTCGAAGGAAAAAATCATGGGGTCCATTAAGTACCCTTCTTCGTTCTCACTGGTGTCAGCCCAAGTGTCTTTCATTGGCAGCTCACTGGCATTTTGTGAAGAGTTAAGATTGGCATTGTTGTTGAAGTGGGCACCTGAAAGTGCAGGTGGTGCACCCTCGTACCGTGACGTAGAGGTGAGGGGATGTCGATGTTCTTTACGCTGGTTGACACTTGCCTGTTGGGAATAGTAAGGAACTCAAGATGTATCCTATTGCAACAAATATTCAAAGTCTGTACGATGCCATCAGGAGTGTCTTTGGAAAACTAAAAAGTAGCAAGTGCCAAAAGCTGTGTGCATCAAGTCGTAACTACACAGTGCCAGAGAATATTAACAAAAAATAATTTCGAGAGTAAATTCTCTTTCTTCCAGACTTGCCAGATGACAAGACCATAGGAGATAAAGGGCTATCCTAGCTCTTCAGCCATGGAAAAGTTGTCTCCCTGACTGATGGTTAAAGAGCTAGTGTAACCCTTTATCTCCTATGGTCATGTCATCTGGTAAAGTATATCTCGCCTAGCACTCCTTCCCACTGGCTAATTTTAGTTATTCTAGAGGGTTCGACTAGATTACAGTGATAACTGCTGTACCTCATTTGCAATTATTTTCAAGATGCTTAGCCAAAAAGAACCAAGTTATCAAAGCAACTTTAACATCGCCTGGGAAGTGACATGAAACTGTCACACCTGTTTAAATATTACTTGCAAGGCTTTCCTACCTGTCTGAGTGAGTTGTGGAAGCCCTTGGAGTAGGCAAAGGCGGATTCAGAAGAGGCAATGGATGTAGATGAAGGTTGGTATGATGCCTTCAAGACTGGCACAGATGAGGCCAGCTCTGCCTTGGCTTGACTCGGAAGCATCCTCTCCATTCTCGAAATCTGGGCCTTCAAGCGGGCAATCTCTGAATCCTATGCAGGTATAAAAATTCACAAATCAAACAAGAAATAAAATATTTCTAATACAGTTCAACTGCAGGAATATCTGATGGTGGGTAGATAATGGTGAACCAAACTGAAAGCAAGATATGATGAGTCCATTTCTGCTGGCTAAACAGCCCTATGCTCCTCAACACGGAATAGACTAAACTAAACTTTGGGCTGACTAAGCACCTTGTGTTAGTCACATAACACTCACAGATTCAAGAAATGATGCGTAGAAGGTGACAGCAAGATTGTGGATGAGCTGGGAGAAAGAGATGTCAACCCTGAGAAAGGTAATAGATGTTGGCACACATTTCAGTTTATTTGGAGATGCTATTGAGTGGATCTCGGTTTTGTTGCCATTCATTTTCAAACTATATTCTCACCCTCATAAAAATGGTTTCGTTGGCATTGCGAATGAGCTCTTTTCGTGATGTCACCTCATTCTGTAGTGCTTCCAGCTCTGACCTTGCCTGGTCTAGCCGATGCTCATACAAACGTTCATTTTCAGTCAGCTTATGTGACAGGCTAGTAGTCCTTTCCACTGCTGACGCATGTTGCTGCTGTGCCTGGTCATGTGCTTTTGTTAAGGCATCAAGCTGTCAACACAAGAAGAGGCAAGATGAAGGATTTATGTTTACACACTATTCAACAATTTGCTTTTTCAGACAGGGCATGCACAGGGTGCTATCTACACTTGTAGTCAAGTGCTTTAAAATCAAAGACCATTTCTGGCCAAGTGTGAACACTAGATACTTCATGCCTGGTACATGAATATATCGGGATCCCTGCACTAGATGCTGAGTAATTAGGTAACAGATTGCACTTCCAACATCTCATTCAGCCTTCAGTCTACATTTCAGGCATACCGAGAAGTTTGGCCTTTATATATGGCATTTTTCTTTGAAAATAAAAGCACAATAGACATCATTTTGTGAATGGAATTCAAAGCGGGATAACATGAAATCATGCAGGTAACCCCGAACATGAAACTAAGATGCGCTGAAAATTGAGCTTGAGGAAAGATCACTTATCATATGGTCATCCCTCACTCCTAATATTTTCTGGCAAAATAACTAAACAAACAACCCTACTGACCTTTTCACTAGCAGAAAAGGCCCCCTCACATTTTCAGATAAAGCAATGTCACCCACCTCTTCTCTGTGGCATGCCTGTAATTCCTGCTTTTCTCGCTGAAGCCGATTGGTTTCCGCCAGAAGACGTGCCTCTGCCTGGGCTGTTCTTGCCTGGCTGGCCCCCAGCTCCTCCGACAGGCGGGCAGTGTCCTGGTCCTTGCTGCGTTGGACCTTCATCACCTCCTCCAGCTCTTTTGACAATCGCTCACACTCCCGCCTAACTGCACCTAGCTCTCGCCTCGTGGACAGGAATTCTGAGTGCTGGGTTTGCAGCTGTTCTCTAGCACCATCAACATGAGAGACATCACATTTCACCTATGCATATTCTACTTTTTCTTTAACAACGGGTTTAAGTTAAAAACATATTTTTGGAAAACTGATTACTATTTGTTTTTTAGGTAATAAAAAACAAGTACAAAGTTTCAATACCACCCATGGAAAGTTGCCATTGTCGCATGTCGCTTGCTTCAGGGATAGTCAAGGTGTGGGGGCGGCCAGCAAGGGATGCCCAGTGGTTAGTGTAGCTACTAATTTATTCTGTTTGGAGGACAGTGCTGGCGCATTGCACATCTTTTGGTGAAGACCATTTAGTAGGTAAGAGACCCACTTTGTAGTGAGATGTAGATTAGGGGCGCTGGGAGATTGGAATGGCGCACACCTAATTGTCGGTCTTACCGAGTAATAGGGACAGGGAATCTAGAAGTGTGGGAAAGGTGGAAGGAAAACCCCCTCGAACGTTAGACCAGGGGTATATATTGTACGGATTTGAAATTAGAGGAGAGAAACGCTTTGGTACGGAGAGATACTGTTGTCTGAGGATTTTTGCTTGGTGCGGACCCTGGTTTGGTGCACGGAACAGATCCTAGCAACCAGCATCATCTCCTGTGTTTTCTGTGACCGGCAGAACCAACACGCATCACAAGCCGCTGGGCTCAGTTTGTTGTCAACCATCAGTTAATTGTCAATCATCAGATTGTGTCCAGCCCTCCTACTATGTTCAATCGTCAGAATGTGTTCAACCCTCAGATTGTGTTTCATCATCATTAATCATCAACCTTCAGATTGTGCTTAATCTGTCCGTCGTCAAACTGTTCTATATGATCGTCGCATTGTGTTAAAATCTTCATCGTTGTCCAATTGTGAAATCGTCAGCGAATCGTCAATCGTCAGCTGAGCACTATATTGCAAGTCGTCGAGAGGACGGACTGTGCTTCTGCCAAACTGCTTTGGGCTGCTGACCATAGTGGTGTTGGGGGAAGGGGACAATGGACGGCGGTGTGACGCAGTTACTTAGTGGTGGTTTTGTTAAGCAGCCTGTTGCCCCAGGTAGTGGTCTAGGAGGGATGTAACTTTTGTTGTGTTTAGTTGAACCTCTGTGGTGCTGGGCTGCACGGGTTGCTGGTGATTCATTTCGTTTATTCTGTGGGGATATTTGTTTCATGTTTGTCAATGCTATTTATTGGCATTTGTTCTTTCATTTTTGTTTCCTTTCCTTTTTTTCTCTCTCTTTCTTTCCTCCTTTTGAGTTGGTCGGTCGCATCTAGTGACCGCCAATAAACATATATTTTGTACTGTCCCTACGTGTGCATGTTTATCTGTTCACTGAGGAGCGACTGGCTTCGTTGTTTGCATCAGATGTGTAAGTGCTTGTCGTGTGTAGCTGTGAGTGTGCCTGTGACAGCAAGTCCCGCAACGACCCATTGCATTAAGCGACTACCATAACTTAAAAAACTCATAAAGAGGCTCCTACCTTGTCAAACGTAGTTCTTGTGTCACCTCCACATTTTCTTGCCTCTGCTCTTCCAGCTTCTGTTTCTGGCGTTGATTCGTCTGTGACAACCAAACAACCCAGTTTATTTTTCTCAAGACATCTGACTCATGCAAACACCACCTATACTTTGTACTCAATGCCCACGTCATCCACCAGCCTCATAATCTCTCTCAAGAAATGGAAAACCTTACCATTTCCAGCTCCTCCATCTTCGCTGAGTTTGCCTGCAGCTCCACCTGCTGGCGCTGGGCCACCTGCTGCTGCTGGCGCAGCTGTAGGCTGGTCTCCATCTGCTGGGCCTGAGCCAGTTGTAATTTGTCGTCTAGATCAGCAATCTGAAAATGTTCATGAAGCAATGCAGCGTCTTGACTACAGTCAACATGAAAACTTCTGAGTTGATGATTAAAGAGCCAGAGACTGCAAAATGCAGTTTAGTCTGCTTCATTTTTGAAACTGCAACAGACAAAGGCTGTGGATCTCAGACTGTTACACTTGTGCAACATTCTTTTTGATGCAGTGATCAACAACTCTTAACATGAAGGCACAGATTAATTCTTGCAGGTATACGGGCATCGCATCCAGCACTCTGGCCAAATAGCTAGAATGGTAACCAAACAGAAATTTTAAAAACCTCAACAGATCTGAAGAAATATATATCTTCATGTAAACAATAATCATTATTTTTATACCTGTCCTGTGCGTTCTTTGATCTCAGCCTCATACTTGCGTAAGGTACTATCCACACGCTCCATACGCTGACTCATCTCATTGTGAGTCTCGCAAATAGTCCGTTCCAGTTGCGCAACCTAAAATCACAATATCCTTTGATATCAGATGTCTTGGGCAACCATGCACTAATGTTGGCTTAACCACTAAGCCTCTAGAAACAAGGCATCATTAACTGAATCATCATCATAAGTGGAGTAGCACTGAAGCTTCATTGATGCAAAATAAAAGTTGACTCTGCTCAATAAACTACTTCACCAAAACCTTAAGGACAAGCAAATATGCTTTTGTCTTTTCAATAGATCTTGAACCCACCGTCTACAGAATGCCTTGTTTTGCACAACAGAGTCCCATGGCATTTCCCAACAAAAAGCAAGTGCTACCATGGCAATGCATCTCTGCAGTTCATGACATCACTCATAATGTATAATATAACAATAATACAAGGAATTTTATAGCACCATATCCCAGTCCTATGGCCAGGCTTATGGCGCTTTAAAAAAAAGACAACAGACACAGATGCATGCAACATAACATGCAAAATTGCTGTCTAGAGAATTCCAGATAATATGAATGGTATCTGGCAAGAAGCTGCTCCGGCATGAGCAGATCATTTGAAAAACTGTGATCCAGGCTGCAAATATTCTCTGCCTGTTCAATTATTTTGCCCAAACATGAAAAAGACATATCTGATTTTGATCTAGAATTCTGCATCTATAGCATGTTTTAGCCCTTGTTTTCCAACAAGAAATAAATTTTACCATGGCAACGCGTCCCTCCAGTTCTTGTTGTCGCTCATCAACTGCTTCCTTCAGTTCCTTGGCCTCCAGAGTCTTCTCACTCAGCTCTGCCTGGGTTTTTCTGCATGTCACAAGATGCATTTCTTTTCACAGAAACCAAGCAAATACCCTCCTGACACTATCGGTGTTCATCTTTGCAAGCCCACCTCATATAATCCCTCCACCCTACGATTAACCCCCGCTCTTGCATATAAACTGTATTATGACTCAATCATGCAAGCATTTTGTATCCAAACCACAAAACCATTTGGTGAAGTTACACTCAGTTTCTCTAGCCAGATCATACTGGCAGTGCAACCTTCTCTCTCACCTCAGGATCTCACGGGTGTCATTCAAAATCTGATCTTTGGCCTTGACCTCAAACTGCAGCTTCTGAACTTGCTCATCAAGAAGGCTACTCTTCTCTAAAGCCTGTTTGAGGTCCCGCTACACAAAGGAGAATGGTAGCTCAGTAGCACAAGCAAGTCTGTAGTACAGGTAGCTCAGAAGCACAGGACTGACAAACTATTTAAGCCACTTTAGGTTATTGTTTCTATATGCCCAGTTTGGTCATAATTAATTTTTCAGCTGAAATTTATAACTTTATATCTTATGACACAAGCAGGAAAGTAATTTATTCAGAATTTTACACAAATTAGTAACTTTTCTTTTTACACATTTTTGGAGCTCATTTTTTTCCCAGATAATAGATTTTATCAGTAGAAGAAAAGACAAATTATAAAATATGGTACAGTGGGATTATCTGTATTAATGGTCAGAAGAAATTTCAAATAACTGAAATGCCTTACATGGGATGACATGGCTTCTACAACCACATCTTTTATTTTCTTTCCCTTTTTTTTTTGTTTCCATCAATGCTGTAAATTCTCAACAGATATCAGAAGTACCACCTACTAACTGCAATAGACCCCATAGAAAATGAACAGAATACCTGTAAGCGTAGTTGCTGGACATCAAGTTCTTCCACCAGATGAAGCTGCTGTTGGAGGTCGGCCTCTTTGTTCTGCAGCTGATCCTCAAGCTGGCCAACTGAACACAAGCATGAATGTGCACAAATACATATGCCAACATGCATGCACATATGCATATACACAATTATTCACACATTTAATTTTTTATGGTCAGTATTTCAATTCACTTTAAAAGTGTTGCTTTTTGCAGTTTAACCATTTCAACTTTCAGCACCATAATTTTCTGAACAAAAAGAGTGTGACTATATGTGTGAAAGAGTGTCTGAGAGTGACCTCTGATCACATCCCCTCCATTTGTCTGATCCCTACTAAATTTGGGAGAAATATTCACTTCAGTTACATGAATGCCACAGGCTAAATTTAGTAAGCATATGTTGCTCCTAAACATGTTTATTTTCTGGTGTTTATTTTCTGCATTCTAAGATGCTGGCTTCAGATGAAACATTACTTTGCAAGAGAAACTGCAGCATACATCTTTTATGAAAAACACACTTGTGCACACACACACTTTTACCTATTTCAATTTTCTGCTCTAACTCCACTCTAAGATCTCGAACATTTTTCTCCAGGCGATTGGCATGAGAAACTTGAGTGCGACTGTTGCTGATCTCCTCCTGCAGTCTCTTCTCAAGCAATGACTTTTGTGATGATAACTGACGATCCTCTTCTTCTATTTCCCTGTTGTGACAAACATCCAGTCTTTGATGCAATATGATATATTCTCTTAAAGCTCTAGTGAAGTGCAATTGTTTTAAATGACTGGGGAAGCCTTAACTTACGATACTACATCCCAAAATCTGTGTGAATACTCCCCTTCTGTTCTCAAGATACACACATACAAACATCACTATGCATGAAAAGAGGACAGAGCTGTGAAAACACGTTTCTCTATAACTTCATCTAATTAACAGATGGGTGCAACGCTGACACTTTAAACGTATCTGTGTACAATCCTGATGTTTGTGATGCTGACCAGTCATTAGAAAGAAATACCACCCTTCTAAACCTTCAAATTACCAATAGAAGAATAAAATGTCCTGAATCTCATAAATTTATAAACAAGAAAACATCCCAGCATTTGCATTTAGGTGCATTCTTCTTGATCAATGTGTTCAGATGCAGAAATGTACTAATGTGCACACATACAGACATTAACATAAATGACATAAGGGTAATGGTGGCAAATGCAAAGCTTACAAGGGACAAGGCTCCCATCTCTTCTATTATCTGCTCTTATGATCAAGCCTCCTTTATCTAAGTGGAATAGCTACTCACTTAACAGTTTGCCGCAGGCCTGAGCATGTACTCAAGGCTTTGTCCAGCTCCGCAGACTGGGCTTCTATTTTGTGGTGAAGCTCATCCGATTCTGCCCGCCACCGACTTTTTGTCTGTAGTAGCTGCTGTTCAAGGTGGCTGACCTGCCAGCCAAGATGCAGCTCTCTCAGAATTTCCAACACAAAGTGCTCTGATTCCCCACTCTTTTAGAACTAAGCATTGAGACACACTGACAGTCGAAGACAAAGCACTAAGTTCCAGAGAGATTCTAAGGGCAGTGTATTTCAACATCATGCCCCCAATAACTAAACATTATTAAAGGATCTAGACAGTTAATAAACAACCTTCCTCATCTTTTTTAAACAGGTAAAATGTCAAAACATGAAACATCGCAAGTACCCCAAAGCCCACTGCATTGCCATATGTTGACTAAAGTTCCAAGGTCCTTGATGTTTACCCCAAAACCAATTGTTTTCTGTGACCTTCCCACAAAGCTTTGCCAAAGCTGATGAAATATTTGATAACACTTACCCAGTTAAGAAGGTCCTTTCTTGCCACCTTCTCACACATGTGTATAAACCTTTCTGGTATCCACATGCACATATGCACACACACACATAAAGCATTCTCTCTTGCTCTTTCTACCCCACTCCCCAGCCCTGGCCATTAGAAAAGAGAAAATCTGACAAGTTACTGCTGTTTCACTCACTGAAGCATGCAGAGAAGCTTCTTTCTGTTCCAACTCTGATATGTGGGCCTCCCAGTGGTGCAGGGCAGCATTTTTCTCTAGCAGTTCCTGCTCAAGGTGCATTTTGTCCTCTGCCTGCTGCGAGGCTTTACGCTGTGCCTCCTTTAGCTGCTGCTCCAAATGCTTGATCTGTCACGGGTGTCATAAATTAATTGATCTCTCACGGCAGTCATAAATTAAACTAAATGATCTGTCATGGCAGTCATAAACTAAACTAAATGCTGTAATTATGGATTTTAGTTCATAACCTTTCATGGCATGAAAAATAAAATTCAAAGCTATTAAGGCAGTCCTGTGACATTTTGGCTTTTGGGGGAGTAAGCCTGCTCTTTTCTCAGGGTCAGCACCTTGTGAAAGCATCACCTATCTCCTTCCTCTTGCTGGTTTTTCTGTTCCAGCCCTGTAAGAGCTTGAGTATCCATTCAAGAGCAGGGTAAAATGTGTAAAGTGAGGTAAGTATACTGCTCAACACAGACATCAAACTAGCCTGCATGCCTCTGGCCTTGGACACAAGCACCTTCATCACTCTGCAATCAGCTTCACCGATTTTTGCATCAAAGTCTTTTATTTCAAAAAGAAGAACTCACCGACTGCTCTCGCTTGTTGACCTCATGTTCAAAATGTTGTTGCATCTCCCTTATGGTCTGGACATGCTCCTGGATCTCGTTGCGACACAACAACAGGGCTGACTCCAGCTGTGTGACCTGTTGGGAGCTGTGGGTAAGTCTGTCTTCAAGCTGTCGTAACACTTCCTGTCCACGCCTTGTAGTCGTCTCTAGCTCCTACAGTCAGAAGGAAAATGATGGGCAAAAATAGCAGACCATAACGCGCATTGTGGAAGGATATCAGGATTTAAAAGTGAGATGCTCTGTCTTCACTGAACCACACCTTTTCTGCCAACAGTCACTTCACTAACACAACACTCAAAACACCTTTAATTGGGGAACAGAACGTTATAAACATCCTACCAAGTTGTTTGTGCCAATCAAAAAATAATGTATATCTATTTCTTGAATGAAATTAAACACAGGAAGTAAGAGAGACAAAGAGATCAAAGACAGATTTTAGCACCCTGCTGACATACATGTTTGAATAATAAGCATGTTACAGCAACTAAAGAATGACTAAGGCCACTAATCCTTTGCACACACCCGTCTGGTCTCCACAATAGTTTCCTCTAGATGCTGAATCAGGTTCTCCTTCTCCTGACAGTCCTGCTGTAGCTTATGTGCTTGATGATTTACAGCTTCGTACTGGGACTTCCTCTTTTGTAGGTCCTGCTCCAGCTGCCGTATTTAGTGGCACCAACCAGACAAGTGAGAAACAAAGAGGTGACAATTCTGATGCAAATCAGCATAGTAGTGAAACAATACAACAATTATATGGTGACTAAAATGCAGCAAATAACTGACACCAAAGCAACAAATTGGTGATACAAATATGACAATTTAGGAACATCCAACATATTAGTGGAAGGCATCTGACAATTTAACAAAAATATGCCAAATTAGTGACATAAACACCATGAATAAGTGACAGGAATATGACAGTTTACTGAAATGAATATGCCAATTTAGTGACATATATGCCATACATGTAAATAGTGACAAAGCAACAGGATTCTGAAATTTTAATCACAGCAATATGCCAGTTTAGGGAGGAATGGAACAGTTTTCAACACAAGAGGGTTTGGTTGTCTTGTTTTTTGTTTGGGTTTTATTTTTTTTGGGGGGAGGGTCCAACAAAACAAAACAAAAAAAGAGGTACAGCCCAACCCTCTGGTTGCCTTTTACCAGTATAAGACTGTTTTTAACAGGACAAATGTGGACACACCTTTAACCAAGTTTGGCAAAGTATTTACAGGAAGGTGATATAAAGGCAGGGCCTTTAGTGAGCTCAAAACAAATTGAACAGGCATGATGGTCAGAAGAAGAGGAGTGACTCACTACATCTATCTGGTCCTCATACTGCTGGCACCGAGACATGTGCAATGCCTGGCTTTTTGTCTCCTCTGCAAGGCGTCGCTCTAGCTCCATCTGCAAGGTCTTTATCTTTTGCCGTGTAGATGCCACTTCTTCTTCCTGGGCTGTGGACTTGCGCTGGAGCTCGGTCACGCTGGCCAGGTACTCGGCAATCTCTTCTCGCTTTTCCTCAAGTAATGTCTCCATCTGACTCACATGACTGGACTTTTTCCACACCTGTAGATATGCAATGATTTAGCACAATTGAAGCTCAGTTGTCAAATAGAACTAGTGGGAACAGTTAACCATACTGTTTAGTATACTAAACCAAAAGTTTCTAATGTAACAAGGAATTAAAAAATTTCATTTATGAATAAAACTGTTAAAATCTGGCAATGTACATCTTGAGAAAATCAAGGTTCAGGCACATGCACACTGTCAAACAAACTTTAACCATTCTTCTGTCTTTTGGGAAATGTTTTATATAGGACAATCAGAATTAGTCAAATCCTTCTTCATATGCAGTAAACATGTTTATTTAAAAATATCAGAATGAGCAAACAAACTAAAACCAAGACAACAATTCTAACAGCTGATACACAGAAGACACTGTTTTTAATCAATTCACTACCTGAGAAACTATAAGGGAGGAAACTATGGGCTCAAAAGACTAGTAACATCCGTGGTAACATTTTTTGTTTTTCTGTATTTAAAAAAATATCATTGTATATCTTGATGTAATCTTCTTTAGCACAAAACACACACACGTACACATATATATTTAATAAAGAACAATATGAATAGAAGAAAGAAAGAATGACTAGATAAGACAGCCATGTATTTTCTTTTTTAAAATAATGACTGGGACGACCATGGATCACTCACTTCCTTTTCCAGGCAGGTCATTTCTGAGCAGCGCCTGCTAAGATCCTCCTGAAGCTCAATGATCTGGGCGTTGCGTTGTGACAGGCGTGCTTCAAGCGTGACTAACTGTGAATCACGCTTTGTCACCTCCTCCTGGCACTCCATTAGTTGCCTCGCCAACCGTGTTCTGTCAGCCTCCACCCGGCCAATCATCTTTTCCATTTCTGAGGTCTGCTCTTCTCCTGCAATGGCAGAAGTCATCTGTTCTTTTGCATCCACATTGGGCATCTAACTACACAAAAGGTCTAGGAAAGCACAAGGTTCTGCAAACAAATCAAGCAGCTCCTAGGTGTTATTATAAGACAACCTGCCAGTGCGTGAAACAAAATATGCGCATGAAGCTTAACATGATCACACCATTTCTCATCGTGAACAAACATGCATAGATCACACTGTTTCTCATCAAGTACAAACAGGTTTAAATCAAGTAAATGAGTTTCAAATCACTTAAAGAAAATTTGTCAAGGGGCTCTGAAAATGTAAAAACGTTTAGGTCAAAGATCTCACAATAAAAGACTATAATAAACCATACTGTTCCAAATAAAAACTCCTATTTCATCATTTGAGGCACACAGTTTGACATGCAAAAACATCCCAATCATAAAACAGTTTCTTCATATCAAAGGGCTGGGAGTGGGGGTGAGAAATTTGTGTTTTAAACCGAGCTATAAGGCTATATCACAGCAGGGCAGCCAGACTTCTTACTATCAAGGATCAGGTTCATTATAACATTAATATAGGTGCAAAGACGTACTTTTTCTATGAATGATATGTTTAATGAGAAGTGGGGATCTAAATTTTAACTGAAAACCCTCTTGCATTTTATGGATGGGATAAACACTGGATTAGACCAGTGGTTCTCAAAGTGTGGTCCGCGGGCCTAAGTCAGGTGGTCCGCGGCTGACAGTCGTCACATGTCAGCAAAGTGATGTTTAAAGTGATGCATTCCTCGCATTAAGATTTTACTTACAAAGAACGAGGTATGTAGTTTTATGTCAACTTATTACTATACTACTGTTACAAAAGGACATTTAGTTTTGAATTATAATGAAACAAATGCGGCAATTTAAATTTGAAATTCAACGTACAGACTGATTTTTAGGATTTGGTGGTCCGCCATATTTTTTACTTAAGTAAAGTGGTCCGCGGTCCGAAATACTTTGAGAACCACTGGATTAGACAATCAAAACTGGGAATGCAGGTGAAATTTGTAAAGAATAAAAGACATACCATGAATGGCCTTCTTTACTAATTGTGAAACTTCTGCCTTCAAACCATCTATGACACAGGTCTCTTCTTCCTTCGCAAGTAGGCGGTTTCGAAGTCTATGAATCTCTTCATCCATATCAAATAGCATGGCTCTGAAACAGAAATGCTGACAAGACTGCCCTTTGCTTCATGGTTCATCAACACTGTTATCTACCCATTCTGATACTCAACTGATCCATTTACATTTTGCTAAAGTCAGTTCTAGCAAACTATTCTGTGCAAACTAATCAAATCAAAGTTATTTCAGGGAATTTAGCATATACTTTTAGTGCTGCTGGTATTATCCTGGTTTTACAAAGATTCTTTTCAATTCAATGATTTTCACATTGTTAAAGATGTCAGTAGAAAAGGCTAAAAAATATTCAGATACATGTTGCTGCTGTTGATACTTACCTTAGCTCGTTAAGGACAACTTCGACTGTTTTACCATTGTTGTTGGTGTTTGCTGCAAGTGTGTCAGACTGACTGTAAGAAACACTGTGGTTCTTGCCAGAAGTGACAGAAGCAGATGCAAAATGAAAGCTAACATGGCCGCTGTCATCTGGTATCTGCTTCTAAAACATAAGAATATGTGAAACAGCTGCTCAGGGATTTGAGACTCTCATTACAGGAACAAATCAGCACACAATCCAATCAAAGCCTGCCTGACCAGGCAGACAAATTCCTCTGTTAGATCATTTAAGTTTCTGAGCATTCCTCTCAGTGTGACTGAGTGGCCATGGATCCTCAAAACCAGATGCAATTGGAAGAAACAAAAGAATATGATGGGAAGAGGCAAATAGGTGAGAAACTTTAAAATCACCAAATAAAAATCAAAAATTCATGCAGCAAATTAGTTTTGTCAGCTATTGCATGAAGTGACTTTCTGATGTTACTACAAGTATACTGTCCTATCTTGACTTTTCTCTTCTCCATCTAAAGCTCATGGTAAAGATTTTGTTGTGTTTGGAGGGGAAAAGTACTTCCACCTAAAGGCAATTTCATGTTGTTGGTAAAGATGTTCATGTTAGTTAAAAAAAAAAATTCAACATTCAGACAAAGAGGATGCTATGAGGTGTAGTTAGGCTCAATTGCACTTGCTCAACTGCAAAATTATTTTAAATCAATGTGTTTAATTTATTAAAAGAAACTCAGTCCCCAGATCTGAGAAACAATTCAATTCCTTTCAATCTTTTGAGAACTGCAGTTTTCATCCGGGTTCCGGAAAGAGTTCAAGACCTCATTTTCCTCATTGTCACAAAATTAGCCCTGCTGAGTGGGCAGTGCCTCACCAACAAATGCTCAAAGCTCTTGACAGCTTTCACCAATGTCACAATTTAAAAAATAGGCCATTCCATTCTTAAAAATTCATAAAATCTTTATATTTTGTTGCATTTCCAGCACTGAATTTCATGTCAGATTTTGAAGAAACATAATGAAAATTTTCCAGGTGACAGACAGTGTTAATCCTAAATGAAGACTTTTTTTACTTAAAAAAACTTTGGTAAGATGGAATTGGTGTAAGACCTACATGCTGATCTGTTGCTCGCATCTGCTGTAGCTGTTTCAATAAGTCTTCCAGTTGATTGACGACCTCACAATTTTCTTCAACCTCAGAACTAAGGACAGCATTCTCCTGCCGCAGCACACTGATCTCAAGTATCTCCTTCTCACACTTTTCTGTAATTTTCAATAAGCAACAAAATTACTAATGCGATTATAGTTCTGGGATAGCACATCATCAGTTTTCAATGTTAGGTGACTTTTTTAATTTGTACAAAAGGCTCACATATCATTCATTTCAAATAAGTGTATAAATACATTAGCACTTGAAGTTTACTAAGTTTGAGAGATCAAGCTTTATAGTGGAATTTTTGACAAAAGGTAATGTGGGAAATTGCAGTCAGTACAAAAGGGAACCCACGGAGACGTGTAGTAAGCTTTGCCAGATGCTGCCGCAGTTCCAAAGCTTGGGTTTCCATATCATGCTTTGTTTCTTGTTCAACTGCACTGAGCGCCTGCAGCCGTCTAAAGTGCAATTAAACATACATGATTTATTCTCCATGTCTACCTTCTGAGATTCATGTGTGCATATAGGAGATGAACCCAAAAAAAATGTACACTCAAAAGAGGCACAGTATTTTAATCTGTAGCAAGCTATCATAACAAATATTAAATTTTTCATGAATAAATCCTTTTTTGTTAAATGTGTCTGTAACATAGCATAAGTCTTAGTGAAAAAAAGCACTGACAATCACAGTAACAAATGATTAAAAGAAAAGATGAACATAAACTTATTTTAAACATGCTACCAGCACTTCCTACAATCTAACATTTTTTTCAGTAATGACAAGCAAATTAAGGCAACCATTTCTTGATACCCTTTCAAAGGCAAAAACAAAAAAAAATGTTCAAACAGAAAAATTTGTCCAAGAGGGAGCGAATGCAAGAGGTAGGAGATAAGTTAAGGGAATAATCAACAGCACATTCCCATCACATTTAACTTACTCTATTTCCTGTTCGTGTGCAGTAAGAGCAGACTGTAAGCTGTCCACCTTCAGCAACAGTTCATCGCGCTCTTCATTGGCGTGGGCCAGACTATCACGCAGATGATCCTCACTTTTCTCCAGCTGTGATTAGGAAGTGCACACACACACACAGAGACAGAATCATTGAAAATACCCATCACTATATGCTACAGCAAGAAATATGTCTGATTCAAAATATATATTCAGATGTGTGCATGCAATAAAATCCATAATATTCAAAACATATTATAAGATTTTTACCAATCATTACATCCTTCTTAAATATCAGATCAAACATTAATAAAAAAACATAACACAATGTTGCTTTTTGAGATAAAACGTGCAATAAAATCCACAAATTTTCTGGCCACTTGTCCAAAGCAGAATCCAAATCATTCAACCCTGTTAATTCTTTTATTTATAAGGATGACAGCTCAAAGACTTGATCAGAGTGATCTTTCCTACTGCTTGGAAAAATAAATCTATGGATGCAAAAGATCAGCTCACTGATTTGATTTTATCATGGCTATGACGCTGGTACTTCTCTAGAGTCTCTTGTACTTCCAGAAAATTCTGCAGGGCTTCATCTCTCTGTTTTTCTATGCTGTTACAAAACGTGCACAAGCTATAAGCAAGTTCTCCATTGTGTACATTGAGTAACTACAGACCTCCCCAACACACAAATCTCCACTAATGTCATAATCAAATTATGAGTTATACCCAACAGGAAATAAAACAGCAGATCATTGACACATTTCTGTAGGTCACTGTGAAGCAGATTTCCATACCTGCAACGTATGCGATGCTCTTCTTGCACTTCGAGGTGAAGATCTTGAAGTTCTTGTTGACACGACAACAACTGCTGTTGAAGACTGACCATCTGTTGTTGGCTCTCTGTCAGGTGTTCTTCTGATGATCTAAATCAAAAGCTACATCTTTATGCAATGGGTTTCACATGTCTTGCATAAACTAACTTATAAACCATAAGTCTCCGCCTTCTGACACAAGCTCCTGACCAAAGATGAAGATTTCGGATATTCTAATAATCTAAGATTTGGCAAAGAATGCAGTTTCTGATAATTTGAAAAAAATTGCTTTCTTCTAAATTTACTCATTACAAATGAGTGGTTGTCAAAAATTGATTACAGGGTCAACAAAGAACAAAGTAATGCATTAAAGCAATAAAAATCAAATAAAACAAAAAGTTTATATTGGATGCTCTCCCCTTTTCAGGCCTGACCTCAATGCCCTGTCCAACGCCTCTGTCTCACCCTGAAGCTCCTCCACCTGATCCTGCAGTTCCATCACATGATCATGCTGTGAGCTGAGCTTATTCCTGAGCTCTAGTTCCTGTCAAAGTGAACTTGTTCTACAAACTCCATCACTCACATCCACCCACACAGATGAAACAAAACACAGACTTGACGCACAATGATATTAAATGTAACATTTTTATCACTCACCAAATCATCTATAAGGCCCTTTTATTTTGCTCTTAAAATAAGATAACAACAATTTGTTTTAAATATCAAAGATCCTTTCAAGTTTTTCTTACCTTCTCTCTGGCAAAATGAAGTTCACCAGCCAGTCTTTCCACTTCTGTCAACAAGCACTGATTCTGTCGAAAATGTTTAACATCATTTGTTTGTCCTTGAGAGTCACCAAATGCATCAGAGTTGTAGTTTTCATAGGGCGGCTTGACATTATCCTTTTGCTGGTTGAAAAAACAAAACCATACTTTAAAAACGAAAGAGACGCATATTAATATGATAGTGTGCTATGTCTACCAACACAATGACGGCATAATAATGCACAAAAGAAAAATGTGACAAGTGTATTAAGCCACTCGGCAGGACAGAGTAGCTTAAATTTCCCTTCATAACTACAGTGATTTGATACCTGACCTCAGATCCTACAAAGACCACACAACAATTTTTTACCTCAATCTTGATGCCCTTTTTTTGGTGCAGCTTAAATGTTTACTTCTGACCAAAAGCTGGACTTGCAGTTACTTATGAGCTTCTTCTGGTCAAAAACTATCTACTGCTTTAAGTAAAGGAACTTATTCATTCATTCATCTCTTGAATTGTAGAAGCTGATGATTCTGCTTGTCCGCAAGTACAGGTCATCAGCAAGAACAAGTGCAGCAGCTGACAGGACTCATCATTTATGTCTGTCTAGAGTGGTAGTAAGTAATGTCCTGCATGCAGTGACCAGTCCACTCCTTCATGTTTGCCAACTAATTCTTCCTCCGTACCCAATGGCATCAACCACCCTCCAACGTAACCCCAAAGATGGTCTTAGACAAAGTATTATGCTAGGTCACATGGCTACACCAGACCATCTTGCACCACATCAGTCTTGTGAGAAGGAGATCTAGGTATTCCACAAGGGTGGAAGTCATTGGTCCTGCATTCCAAGCAGAAGATTCAGAGCAGATTTCTTGGCTTTGAAGGTCTAGATTCAGAGGGGTTGTTTGAGCATCACTATCTTCAGCTTCAGCTTCATTAAGACAAGGTTGTGGTTGTCAGCACCTGGATGCCCTCACCTTGGTCCTTGTATTGATGCTGGATTTGAAGCATCTAGGTAGTATGATGAAGTCAATTTGGTTATAGGCCAATTTATCTGGTGAATGCATGGTACAGTGGTGAGGGAGAGATGGACAGTTCCTTTATAAAAAGAAAGCTGGCCACAGGATTAATGTACTCTCCACACCTCCCTTGTCAATGACCAAACGTCATGGTACTCTTTTACCCTTTTTAAAAATACATGTTACGCAATATTTTCTAAGAAATAAATTATATTATTAAATTTGTTTATGTGTACCTTCTTACTCGGTGTACTAGCTGGGAAACGTTGACTGGCAAAACCTGTATAGGACCCTGGCACCGTGCTCAGCTCTGACCTGACACTTTCCAAATCCTCTAGGCTAGCTGTGGCTCCAGGTAAAAAACGATCTCTATAATAAGACACAGAAGACAAACTTTTCTCATTTCTCAAACACAGAGAGGAATCAGGTAACAAGAACTACAAGTGTCACAATTTAGCAGAGGAAGACAAACAGGAAAGTAGCAAATAGTAGAAATGGGGGTAAGGTTGAAAAAGCAGTAGCCTTCTGTAGACTTTTGTTAGGAGTACTGCTCAAGGAAGAATTGTGTTTTCAGTGCACATTTAAAAAATTCAATGGTGGAGAGGTTGCAGATATAGAGGGGAGAGAGGACCAATGTTTTGCTGCACAGAAAAAATCCTGTGACAATTTGTTGTCGTTCTGGTGACAGGAATTGTTAGGATATGGTTATCAGACAAAGAAGCATCCAAATGTATTAGCTTGGCCCTTCTTGTTTTTCAAAACATTTCATTATTTGTGTCCCAATAAAACACACTTCAAAAAATTACCCTCTATCTCTTACACACACAAAGGAAAGCCGGAGAGAAATGAAGAAGCGAAACAGTAACGTTAATGCTGTGAGGAAAGCAAGAAAGTATGTATCTTTACTCTTCCAGAGCCTTGGATTCCAGCCTTGCCAACTTGTTCAACTTTTTTTCTGTTTCTGCCAACTTTCTTCGCATTTCTTCGTACTCCATACGAGTTTGTCGCACAATAGCAGATGCCGATGTATCTGACTCCGACATCTTTGCGTCTACTTTTAAACTACACACTTAATCTTCAAATCAGGTCACAATCATTCACTTCTGGGTTTTTTTTAAAAACATGATTACCGATCAGACTAGGACGAACTCTCTCCTCCATAAGCGTTAGTGATTAAAAGCGAAACAAGCAGAGACCTGCTTCATATTTGACTACACGAAAACCGCGAAAACACTTTCATGACCTTAATGATTCACGTGTTATTTCTCTTCACAGTCAATGTTTATGTCTTCCAGTGTGTCTCGGAGGAAATCTGGCCTTCGATGAGACATCATTATTTCACACTTAGATACAACAGAACGAAAACACGGCAGCACGATTGACAAACCGCCGTCTGCGTTCATTGGTTACAGTCTTTATCACCGGAGTTCAAGGACGGGTTCTTCATAAGTTGGATTGAGCAGTTTTGTTTTTGGTAAGAGATACCGAAATGCATATACAAGTATATTTGAGTAAAAAAGTAACGCATTATGAGTATTTTATAATATTTAGCGTCAAACAATAACAACAAGAGTGTTCCTTCCGGGAAGGAACTTAACCGTATACTGAACAGTCTGCGCTTGCGCGAATAGAAACTTCCTTTTCCGCAAGGGTGTCAAACCCGCAACCGATGCTATCTGAAGATCGGAGTTTTAAACTTCGATACGCTCAAAAATGGTATATGGTTTGTTAAAATATTTGCAAAGATACATTTTTGAGAAAGTGTTCTGTGTGTTATTTTTGTTTTGTTGTGTCGATGACCACTTTGCTTAATTTTCTTGGAAGATTGTATATGTGTATGCTGAAGTCGGGAAACGAAGCGAGACACGTGTGGAAATGTCCGATTAAAGTGATGCAAAGGTATAAAACGATAAACATTTTGTGTGCAAAGTGGTCTGTTTTGTGTGCATAAAGATTTGTGACACTGAGCAATCATTTGTAAATTTTGGGCCTTTATCCAGTATTGAAATATGTGTTAAAGAATGTTGCGGTTGATAAAGGAATGCTTCTGTTACGATTAACACATTGGAGAATTTTTAATTTTTATTTGGAAGTGTTAGCTTTGTTTCTTCTTAGTATTTGGTCTACCGTGTTTTGTGGCATTTGGAAGTGTTAATATTGTTTTTTGAAACATTGCAGGGGTTTGTGAAAGTCATCAAAAACAAAGCCTACTTCAAGAGGTTCCAGGTCAAGTTCCGTAGGCGACGAGGTAACTATCCCAAATTTTTATTGCATTCTTAAAAGTCAGATATAGTCCTTTTGCCTGTTTATTGTTAGTGTTGAGTATGTCATCGACGTATTCATAAAAAAATTACTTGCTGTCTGTGCAGAGGGGCGTACTGATTATTATGCAAGGAAACGCCTGATCTTTCAAGACAAAAACAAGTACAATACTCCAAAATACCGCTTTATTGTGCGTTTGACCAATAAGGATGTGATTTGCCAGGTAATTTTATTTTATATGAAAAGTTTCTATTTTAATCTGTTAGGCCAGTAGTTCTCAAAGTATTTCGGACCGCGGACCACTTCACTTAATTAAAAAATATGGTGGACCACCAAGGCCTAAAAATCACGCTGTACTTTGAATTTCACATTTAAATTGCCTCATTTATTTCAGTAGAATTAAATGTACAAAACTATATGTACTTCTATGAAAGCAGTATAATAATAAGTTGACATAAAACTACCTACCTTGTTCTTTGTAATTAAAATGTTAATGCAAGGAATGCATCACCTTAAACATCACTTTGCTGACATGTCATCCGCGGACCACCTGACTTGTGGTCCGCGGATCACACTTTGAGAACCACTGTTAGGCTATTTCGTTCTATCAATTTAAGAAAGTGTTAAGATCATGCAGCTTCAGCACTTTGCCACTTGCCAACAATGTAATGTCTTTTTTGTTTGTTTTCCCCATGTAGGTAGCGTATGCCAGAATTGAGGGTGATGTGATTGTATGCGCTGCATACTCTCATGAATTACCTCGATATGGCTTGAAGGTAGGGCTGACAAACTATGCGGCTGCATACTGCACAGGGCTTCTTCTGGCCAGACGGGTATGTGTCTTTGTTTTTAAAATGTTGCCTGTTCTGTTGGGATTGTGTATGCATTCTTGTAAGCTGCAATTGATATAGGCATGATTAGTAACTTTCACTATTAGTCTTTTGTAATACTATATTTTAATTTCTTGCAACACCATGTTACTACATTTCCACTTGACATGTGCATATATCTTAGTTTTCTTATGATGAAAGTGATTTTAGTGAAATGTGCTGCCATTGCATAACTTCCTACGAGTCTCCTTGCAATATTATGCATTGCTGTTTCACAAATCACCCCATTTAATTTTGTAGTCTCTTAAAAATGAGCGAGTGTTACATGCTCAAAACTAAAATCTCAAAATGGAAGTAGTTATCAAGTTTATATTATAGAAGCCAAAATGCCTGCTTTTGATAAAGTGTTTTCATTGCTGAAACACTGTACACATGGCTGTTCTGAATAGGGCATAAGAAATTCTAGTGTTGAGATTATCATACCATTATATCAATATCCCAAAATTTCCTGCATGTATTACAAGGCTGTTCACTGTACATCAGGAGGATAGTTTCCTAAATATTATATGATAAAAAATGTGTATAACACATTGACATTACCGAAGTGTTGCAATTTGCTTTCTTTTTGAAGTGTTTTGGGTGGTGATTATTGTAATAACTACTAATGTTTGAGTCAAGGCTAGTTGCTAGCTAAAGTAGGTTTACATTGATCGTGAGTGTAGTATCACCAGTAGCTAAGATGCACTTTAATTGGCCAGATCAACCTTTCGTATTAAAATGACCAGAACGTCTGCTGTAAACACGTAACAATGGATGATGGGGCGGCTGTCTTTTGGAACAGTTGTAGCATTCCTTTGCATATAACAAAGCAGCTCAGCATTGCATAAAAAAAATAGATGGGAGGTGTGCCTGGGTAATGCTTTCTTGTTTGAGTGCTTGAAAGGGCGGACCAGTGGTTGTGATCTGCATTGTTTGATGGTCACTTCTCTTATCTCACAGCTGCTGAAGAAGCTGAAGCTTGATGGCATTTACTCTGGAAAAGAGGTGGCAGATGGAGAGGAATACTGTGTGGAAGACCAAGATGGACAGCCTGGTGCCTTCCGTGCATACTTGGATGTTGGTCTGACTCGCACAACTACAGGTGCACGTGTCTTTGGTGCACTAAAGGGTGCTGTTGATGGAGGACTTGACATTCCACACAGGTACCAGAGACTGCTCTGTAGGAAGCATCGGTGCACACAATAGCAATCTGATAGATGGTGGAAGATATTTCTAGATCTTGCCTCTAGGCATTCGCTTTGGGCTGTACGATAGCACTTACCAGTTTCTTTACAGTGTGTGTTTTTTTAATCGTTTGTGTGATCCCTTGCTAAGTAAGAAGAATTTGAATCAGATATTTGTTGACTGCATAAATATCAAATAATGTGATGAATTTGTAAGACCACATCCGGTTTGGCATTGATTGCTGATTTTTTGTATTTGTTCCCTTATAGCACAAAGCGATTCCCTGGATATGATGCAGAGACCCAGCAATACAATGCTGAAGTGCATCGCAACTACATCTATGGAAAACATGTTGCAAACTTCATGGAACACTTGCAAGGCGAGGATGAGGCTCTATACCAAAAGCAGTTTGCTTGCTACATAAAGTTGAACATCACTCCCGAGTCGGTAGGTTGTCATTCCTTCTATGGTTTTTTGTTTAAGCGATACTGACCCATGAACAGTTCATATAAATTGGATTGTTGGCATAAACACCTGCACAGTGTACAGCTTGACTTTTGGCATTTTTCTTCAACAGATGGATGGCTTGTACAAAAGTGTCCATGCTGCCATTCGTGCTGACCCAGAGGCCAAGCCCAAACCAGAGAAAACCGTGCAGAAGAAGAGGTATGTATTTGGATCATGTTTGTCATCATTTAATTACAAATTGCTTCTTGAATTTCCCAAAGTTGTATGGTTACATAGCAGTTATGGATAAAGCCATTGGATACCTTTGCATCCTGGGGCATGTTATTTACTGAGAATTTTCATTTGCAGGTGGACGCGTGCTGGCTTGTCTCTTGCTCAGAGGAAGGCTCGCATCAAGCAGAAAAAGGAGGCTTTCCTTAAAACACTGGAGACTAGTAATGATGATGAATAAACATTGCAATATTTGCTATTGCCTGTGGAGAAAGAAAATAAATTGGTTGTCCAGTGAGCAGCTTGTGTTTGTCATTTAGTGCAGATGCATGGTTTCTATGCTTACACTTATGTATATGGTTATTTCAAGATAAATTTAAAAACTTGCATGGGTTAAAAGACCAGGTTCAAGTGATTGCAGAGTCCTGTGAAATTGGTTGTGAGAATCAAGAGCTCTTGCAGAAAAATGATTGCAATGGGTTTTGTTATGTGCTTGACTGTTGGCCTTTTTAAAACTTAACTACTTTCCAATCATTAAATTCTTTGCGCTACCAATTGATAATTTTTAATGCATTGCAAACTTTTAGTTTCTTCCACATGTTAAATAGGTATAGTAACAGGCTGTGTGACATCTGCAAGGGAGATGAAATATCAGTCATTGTTAGGATTTGAACACAGGTGGTGTCAAGTGTCGTTAGTTGGATTAGTGATATAACCACTAACAGTATGGCTGTGAACAATCTCCAACCATAATATTACATCAGCTCACACTGGTATCAAGTTTGTCATCAGAGGATGAGACTGTTGAAGCAAGTAAAAGAATCCTGTGTAATTTCTCTTCATAAACACATCCTTTATCAGACCCGAAAATAGACCAGACTTGAATTGACTTTACTCTTCACGAGATTCTATGCAGTTGTATTTTCCCTTCAATTGCAAGTCCAGATATTTGTCACAAACTCGACACCAGTATTTTGAGTCCATCAGTATCGAGTTGATGAACCTTGCAAAACCAACTTCCAGTGTGCACAAGTTCACTCATTCATAAGTTTTTCAATATGCTATATGGCAGGGGTGCCGAACCTGTCCCGCAAAGGTGCCTCATCTGACCCACTCTATTTTAACCAGAGACAACATAATTTTAAGTGCCGTGATTCTGGCTGCGGCCCTATGCTCCATTGGGGGTGAATAGGAAGAAGAATAATTCTGGCAAAACTGCCATGTCCTGGCCTGTGAGATTTTATATCATGTCCAGTTTGGCCCTCGGGTGAGAAAAGGTTGGGCACCACTGCTATATGGAAAAGCAATGAAATGATCAATTTTTAACTGATCCAAATATAATTCTGTTTGAAAGATACAATAGCAAAAAGTGTTAATAGTTAAATGAGATGCTAAAATTAACCAACTCAAATGGAGTATTCTGATTAAATTGGTTCATGTTAATATTTTCTTTCAAGTTTTTTTGCACTTACAATCTTGACCTATTATCATCAAGATGGACAATAGACTTAAAAGAAGGCAAATGTAGTTGTATACCTGTTTGCAAGCAAAAGTTTAGAAAATGTGAGAAAACAAGTGTAGTTAAAAGTACCAGGCTCATGAAGATGGTATTTGAACTACAAATGTGAAATTTCTTATAATCTAGGTACATGCCACAAAGAATAAGGTCAAACTGTTTAAACAATGGATGAAATAACATAAACATCAATGTGTATACTCTAGTAAGCAACTCAAAACAGCTAACTAGTGTCATCTTTCTTCGTGGTGCGTTTCCGATGCTGAGACAGCTCATCCAACTTCTTGTTCAGTTTGCGTTGCAGTTGTGCGCTACGTTCTGGAGGCCCATGTCTAGACAGTGGCCTTCCACCGTGGCAGAGGTTGGCTTCATGCCGCAAATTCTGTCGTGCATGCACCCGAGCTGCTTCCCCGCAACCATGCAGTTCTGGTAGCATGTGCTCCAAGCAGAATCTGCAGCCACAGAAGGAGCAGTTGCCACCCAACGTGCCAGTTTTGGTTTTACACTTTTTAAAATTGCACTTCCAGTCCACTGCTGTTGCAGCAGCAAGAAGTGCATCAAAATCATCATTATCAATTCTACACAGCGCTTTTGATGTTTCCCGAACCTGTGAAGGCACCTTTACTTTAGGCTTGCTGTCCTTTTTCTTCTCTTTACGTGACAAATCAGATGAGCACTGTTGTGTGACTTTAGCAGATTCTTCAGGTACTTTTGCACTATTGTTTGCCTTATCCTTTTTAACTGAGACAATTTCTCTGTTTAAGGGCTTTTGCACTATGGGGGTTTTTTCAAAAAGTTCTTGCTGAGGATTGCTAACTGGATCACTTATCTCCAGTTCAGTCTGTGCAACATTTGATTTTGACACAACTACAAACCGTTCTTTGCCTTCTCCACTGCTCACATGCACAAGTCCCAGTCTCTCAGAAACTTCATGAATAATCATGCGGTCATATGACGTCAGAGAGCTTGAGAAGGTCATCGAGGATTTCAAAGGATCTGCTAAAAGATCTGACAGCACTTTTTCAAATTCTTTAGCCTTTTCTTCTTTTGTTCTATCTGTAGTACCACTTTTTGTAACTATATTGGCTGTTTTGGGATCAGCAGTTTTCTGCCTGACTGGCTTCTTCTGTTCGTCAAACACTTTGCCTATCGTTCCCTCCTTTACTTTGCTCTGCTTACCTTCTTTTGGGGTAGCTTCAAATGCCACACGAATTGAGCTGTGCACTTGAGATTTGCTGCTTGCTTGGATTCCCTGCAGGTACTCTTCTGCAGACCACACTTCACCAGCTTCTGTAATATAGTCCACAAGGGACTTAAGGAAAGGATCTACACTCACAGTGTCTGTGTCACAAACTACTGCTAGATGCCTCCGAGCACGAGTAATGGCCACATTGATTCTCCTGTTCTCTGCCAAGAAGCCAACTTCTTTTTTCTCATTGCTTCTGACAAAGGAGATGACAATAGCTTCTTTTTCACGGCCTTGAAAGCCATCAACAGTTTTAACTTCAAGTTTTGGAAACTCCACACAAAGTTTTTGGCGTATCAAGTCCACCTGGAGATTGTAAGGGGATATAACAGCAATGTCCCCTGGAGATACACCGGCCTTAATGAGTCGCTGAACATGAGCTGCTACAACATCAGCCTCACCATCATTGCCTTTGGAACTTTCAGCAGGAACATCAAGTTCCATTAGGTCACACCCAGCACTGTCTACTAGCAACAGAGGTGTAGTTGTCTCAGGGCAGTCCTCAACACCTGGCAGATCCTTCAGCAAGTGACCAGCAACTGAGTCATGGGCCTGAAGTCGGCCTTTGTACAGTTGTTGTGAAGGCCAGAGCATTATGTCTTTGTGCATGCGGTACTGGGTAGTCAGCATACGCACTACTTTATCTCCATACATTTGAATCACACGTTCCATTAACGTTAACCCTAAACCTTCCTTGGCTGCATCTTGTGAAAGAATAGTGGGTGGCAACTGGTGGATATCACCAGCCAGAACACATCGAGAACCATTCAACAAGCCAATCCAGCAAGCAGCTTCTAAAGCCTGTGAACACTCATCAATCACTACCAGCTGGAATTTAGAGTCTCGGAGTAGCTTCAGAGGGGAGTCAGGGCCAGCAGAAGTCAGAGTAGCAAGGATAACATCTGAATGTAAGAGAACCTCAGAGGTTGCTGCTTCCTCCCGCTGACGTACTTCACGACGGAGCTCTTTGATTTCATCCTTGATCACAGCCCTTTCTTTACCTGATGATCCTTTCAGCTTTTTCAAAGTTTTTTCAATGTCACGACGTACATCCACTAAAAGTTTGGTCTGTTCACTAAATGAAATCAATGCATCGAGGCAAAAATTCTGGATGTGAGGAAGAACCCGTGCTGGATGTCCAATGCGTACAACACGCTTGTGGTGCACAGACAGTCGCTCCACCAGGTTATCTACTGCCACATTGGATGGTGCCAAGGCTAACACTTTCAAACCTTGATGAACGGCCTGCAAGATGATCTCCACAACAGTTGTGGTCTTTCCTGTGCCTGGTGGACCATGGATGACAGCAACTTCTGGCTGTGATAACGCAAAATGAACTGCTTCTTGCTGGGATGTATCTAAGTTAGAACTGATCCACCGTATCGGTGTGGGAAGCAATGGAGGAGTCAACTCTGACAGACCAAACAAAACGTTTATCAGCCTCTGCACAGGGCCAGATGAATAGTGATTAAGGTCACTCAATGCCCTTTTCAGCCGTTTGTATGTAATTTCATTCGCTAGCTTAATTAGTCGGTATAGTTCGTTAGTATTACTGTCCAGTGAAACGCTTTCGTCTGATTTCTCCAGTGCGACTTGAATACTCGTTGATGACACCCGTGATACAATTCCTGTAGCAAGTAAGTCATCCTGCAAGCTACTATTTGTGAGACTTATTCCAGCAATGTCACCAGGAGAAAATTTGTGTGCTGGCAACTCACCGTTCACAACAGGACCCGAAGTCTTAAGTGTAAGTACAGTCCGACCATATAAACCCGTACAAGACTCGCTGATCTCCAATTTCAGAAGGCAAATACCTTGTTGTTGCAACTGCTTTGGAGAGAACTGTGCAGTTCGCACTCGGGTTTCATCAATTTCAGCTGCACGTTCCTTCTCCAGCAACTTTTGAGTCCGAGACACAAACTGTTCTATTCCAAGCATGGTGCGATCTATAAGTTAAACGTCAACACTGTCAACTTTGGATTGTCCCACTTCGTGCTTATCAAATTTCCAGCAGACGATTCAATCCACTTTCTTTCTGGTCTTCAATTAGGCAAATGTTTAAAGGCGTTCGATAATTAAAATCAAAGAATGACGTATATCTACGACTGACAAAAGTTATGTTCTCTAATCAGGTAGTAGAGACCACAGTTTCAAGGGAACAGTGACAGTCTTCGCGATATTGTGAAAACAAATGGCAGGAGGGAAGGAGATCGCAAGTTCTCGGCCCTGCCACCTAACTTCCGGTAGCATCTTAAGATTTTTGGAAACTCTGTATGACCACGAACTAAAAGCATGCTATCGTAAAATTGTTAACATTTAAAAATGATCTTCCAGTACCTTGTTGAACGGAATCTGAACCTAATGCAAGACTTACTGAAGGGCGATACGACGTGACCACTTCAGCCGATTGTTTTTAAACACTTCACATAGAATAATAACATTGAACATACAAAGTTTTTAAATGCTGAATGAAAGATACTGGCCATCATCAAGGTTGGTAGCTTGTACATGTGAAAAAATAATAGCGTTAGTTTTGTGTGTATTTGTTCTTGCCGTACAGGGACAATGGTGCTAGGAAATTGGAGGAGTCTATTTTTTTTAATGTAACCCAATATTGTAAAATACTTATTTAGTCCCATGTTTCATTTTGTCAGTGGTTTTGCAAAATTCTGCCAAACTTTGAAAAAGTCAACCACAGATTTGAAAACATTAACTGAAATTTATGAAAATAGCTAGAGCTTTGATTGTTTATATGTATGTGTGTCAGTGGAGAGAATCACAGATGATTGAACAATCTGTTTACAAGTAAACCAGTCAAATGGAGGGGACAGAAGATATAAAAGAAGACATCACAACTAAGGTCTACATTTATTTTGTTCTTTCATTATTTCATTATTTTTATGGATTTGGTCCATAACTGATTCAGTACAAATACAAATATAAATTATAATACAAATTCTATTCATCTTTCTTGATTCAATTCTATCACCAAAATGCTACCAGAAAATAACACTTACAGCACAAACTCCTGAAAATAATCTACTGCTCTAAATGAGAAAATGGCAGTTGATAGTCGTACTCCAACAGTTTTGATAAATTTAAAATTTATATTTCACTTTGTATGTGGTTTCATCTAGCTCATTCTTCTTTGTATGCATTTCATCTAGCTGGTTTTTATGGGTCATGATGCAGTTTTGGTGTATAATGCCTATCCATTAAATTCTTACATTCATTCATTTTCTTTGGCTCATAGCTGTTACAATAATTGTTGTGACTTTTAATTAATGCAAAATTTATTTATTGACAGAAAGAAAATAATTGGGACAACTTTAAAAGTGCTTCACCAAGAGCTGCAAGACGGAGTGAGCGAAAAAGAAAAAACAGACAGCCCGTCTTCAGTCCAGATGATTTTGCTACAGGAAAACAGGGATCATTGTCATCAGCATCAACATCAAAAAAGAAGTGCAAAGGAAGGCACCGACAGCCTGCGTCTTCTGCCATAAACAGACCATATGATGTTCTACCAGATGGTAAAAGTCTCAATGCATTTATTTTATAAATAAAATAACAGGTTACGCTTGTATTTCAAAGGGTCTAGTGGGGTTAAGGGTTTTTTTTTTCCTAATGCCTATGTAAAGTTCAGTTCAAGATACTGATACCCCTAAACATTATCACTTGTTGAATACCCTGCTTTCACTACACTTAGAAACATTACCATGCACACAAAGATGTTTGTACATAGATATCTCTAATTAAAGTATAGTCTCATTTGTCTCATTGACATTGTTGAGGCCTATACTGAATAAATATATCTATGTACAATCCTGATATATGTGTTGTTGACCTTGACCTGTGCATTGTGATGTTCATAAGTAAGCATCTTGTGAATGGAAAAGGAGCATTCAGCCAAATTTGGGGAAATAATATCTCACACTGAACGTTTGCCAATAATTGGAAAAACAATTTTAACCACACTAGACCTTTCATTGTAAGGTTGTAATTTTATTCCCCCTTTAACACATTTAGTTGCAAACGATTTATATATGTTTTGATGATGTTGAGCAAATTCACTGGGTTGTCAGGAGATTTTGGACTAGCATAGTAGAAAAAGGTGTTAGGGGTAACGTTTACGGAAGAGGTGTGTTTTCAGTGCAAGTTCAAAGGATTCAATAGTGGGTAGTTGGCAGATATGGAAAGGAGGAGAGTTCCATTGTTTTGCTGCACAATAACTATAAATCCTGTGGCCAGATGTTGATGTTCTGGTGACAGGAAGAATAGGAGACACAGCGTACATAACGGAAGTTAGATTCTAAAAACAAATGGCAGTTCAGTCAGTGGTTCTTTTAGCTGTTTAATGCATCCCATAAAACTTGTTTCATTCTCCACACTCCCTTTCTCATTCTTGCAAAATTGATTAATCTTTTTTTCAACTTTATTTACATGACAGGCAAACCGTTCAGTTGTGATCTCTGCCATTCACCATATGTATGTAACCCGCTGCTTTCCAAGGGTGGTTCCCGGTTTCACCGTAGTCGTCACATGCCCAGTCCAAGACAGAAGATTAGCCCGATCACTGGGAAGACACTTACCCTGTGCAATGCTTGTGGTAAGTTTTTCCAAGAATATTGTCATGACAAAGCATTAGTAGAATGGAATTATGAGCAAAAATGGATGACTAAATTTGTATGCTTTTTTCTTTTAACTCGTGGCAGCTGTCAATGCTAACAGGCAGAATTATTTACATTCTCACCATGAAAATCTCAGAGTCAACAACCGTAATGATCTTTTCAAGATATTAAGCATTAGAATGGAAAAAAAACTATCCATGCCAGGTATGTTTTATAACAGTGTAACATTTTGTCAATCTGTTTACTACTGTGGGAGTTTAATTTTTCAATCTTTGTGAATGCTTTCTTAGTAACAGTATGTTTTTGGAAAGGAGTACGGAAACAAATGGTTTCAAAGGCAAATGGAAAGAGGAAATATAAAGTGAGATACAAACAAAAGACCAGATTAATAATTAAAAAAAACCTGTTGTAATCTTTCACAATAGAAGCAAGTTAAAAGTTATTTAAACTACCTCAGGAAATTCTTTGGATGGACCACGACTTTTGAAGAAGCCAATTCTGCCATCACCTGAAGAAAAGGAAGCTTACATTGCTAAAGCTAAGAGCTTTGCCAAAGATGTTGCTGCCGAAGTGCAGGATTCTAATGGTAAAATCACGCAGCCACACACATGCACGTATTAGTGCATGCACAGAGAGAGAGAGGGTTTTTAAAGTAATGTTTATGATTTTGTAATTTTCAGAACTTTCCTCTATCTCCCAGGTTAGAATGATAAATAGATATTTTTGTAACCCTCTGTATAAAGCAGTTTGTGGAAAGTCTGTTGATATGCATGAGTTCTTTTAGATTTACTAGAAAGTGTAAGGATCATTACAGAACAAAAAAGCTAATGTTCTGCACATAATAAACTGTAATCTTAACTTTTATTTGTCAGTCTGCTGTTACTTTAATTTTTATGATTTTCCTTTTTGAAGAAAAGAAATTTCAAGCAGTACTTAGTTAATGCTAAGTCCATGGATGTCTGTATGAGTTAAGATCCTGTCACTGACACTGGAAGGTCAGTCTCAGGTATACTGATGCTGCTGTTGACATGAATGTCTATTTTGACTTAGTCTCCTGGATAATTCCCAATTTTTATCCTCACCCTCCCCCCAAGCCCAGCTATTATAAATGTTAGTATTCAAAAAACAATTATCTTCATTATAATTTTGTTCGTATGCAGGAAAACAAAGTTTACACTAGCCTTTTTTTTTCCCTTTTTTTTTTTTTTAGAACAGAGATATAATATGCTATTTATGGATAACATTTTGCAGCAGAGAAGCTATATTGCCCCAGCTTTAAGAAGAGACCTTGTGGATGTTTACAAACACACCTTCGTGCTGATGGTAGGTAGATGCACCAGAACTTTCCTTGAAACGTTATCTTTCTTAGTGCAGACCATAATGTCCTTATATCTCAAACAACTTTTCTAACTAAATTTTTCTAACATGCTTTAATTATGGACTCTTAGCCCAAGTTTTTAAAGTTTTTGGTCGTTTGCTTTGTGTCTTTCCTTCAGTGGGTAAGTATGCTCGTTTTTGCAGGCGAAGATGCTGAATTATGTTTATCCTTCAATTTTAAAGCAATCTTTTAAAACTACGTATAACTACTTTCAAGCCATTATGCAAGAAGCATCCTTATTCTTTTCTTGATTGTATTCATTGACTTAATCAGATGACACACCTATCAGCAGTTGTAGCTCCTAACCTCCTAAAAGTCAGGTCATTGTGTAAATGTCAAGGAAATAGAATTTATGAGAAGAGTTTTATAACTTTACCCAAAGACCCAACTATTAGGAACTTATGGGCTACAACTGATAATATAGTCAGGTCATGGCAAGTATAGAAGAAATGCATTCTTGCAGGAAAATTTCATTTATGTTATTTTCCTGTTCTCAGGAAACAAGACATTAATGAGGGAAAGGACTCAGACCTTACTTCACCTATTCCAAGAGGCCAAAAAATTAGCAACAGAAAAAGTCTACCAGTCTACTGAGCTTGGAAAGACTTTGTTTGCTAAAAAGAAACTCAGACAGTAAGGTTTTCTTTTCAGTCATCGTTACTGAAAGTGGATTAAAAAAAAAAGGTGCACAAACTGTGTAGTTTGTCATTTGATACAACTTCTAACCCTTTTGTTGAAACCTGTATTTTTAGTCCTGTGCTTCATGTACACAGGAAATTTATAAGCTAGCATTCAAAACTCTAATATTTCTGCTTTTATTCAGCATTTTAATGTACTTCTTATTTCTATAAAAAAAAATTCTGTTTAAACTCATTTTTTATTTTTTTTTATTTTTTTGTGTTTCCTTTTTTTTTTTGAAGGGTTGGTTTGTCAAACATTACAATTTTTTATTTACAATTTCTT
>SRHC01000957.1:94360-120642 GCA_004794325.1 Pomacea maculata | reverse complement strand
CTTCCTAATTTCTCAATACCCCCTGGAGGGCGACAGAATAAAAGAATCTTGAATCTTGACAATGTCACATGATAATATCGTGTCTTAGTGAGTTCTGACACCTTTCAATGTCACATGATAATATCATGTCTCAGAGAGTTCTGACAATGTCACATGATAATATCATGTCTCAGTGAGTTCTGACACCTGACATCTTTGTGTAAGACTGTCGCAGTCTGACTGTCGGACAAGTGTCGGACGCTGGCCAATATTTCGTCTGTTATCTTGTCGACTGCAGCAGACGAAGATAAATTCGTACTTAAAATACAGCTTGTCACTTGAAATAAAGAGGTCAATAGCGACTCGGAGCCTGTGGGTGCCTCTATCAACACCCGAGGTTCTTTGCTGCTCCTCAAGTACGTTTATCAGCAGAACAAACGATGACGACAGCAGGTGGACTGTCACACACCTGAGGACACGTCAGTGCTCACCATCCTGTGTGACGAGCTGTCTTGTTGTCGGCCTTCATCTGTGGACATCGCTGCTACACCTGCTGCCGCCACAACATCAAAGGCTGGCACTTTGAAGGACCTTTTGCTGCTATACCATACCATACCTACCCAAGCAAAACTTGCAATAGGTAAGTACACAAAGGTGTTAACGAAGGTTTCTAACACTATTCATGTGCTGATGAGAGCCAGGTACACATTGTAAGTGTGTATCGGGCAACACTTATCATCTATTTACAAAGCATGTCCAGTACAACCTATCTGTCTTTTTTAAGTCAGTGGACACAACAGGATTTATTATTCTTTTCCTGTCTTATTAGTCTTGTTTTTCTTACCTGGGTAATAAAGCTAGTGGCAACAGAAGTAGTGACTATTGAAGGAGGTATTGACAATAGTGGTTTGAATATAGAATTGTGTCTAGGCAAGTAAGATAGGGACCGAAGACTTTGAGGTATCTGCTGTTTCTGAAGATGTTCATCTGTACACCTGTCGGATATTTTCTCGAAGTACATTAGAGTTCCTATTGCAAATACGTGCATGAAGAAACTTTGAAAGAACAGAGAAACAAACTAACAACTTCAAATAAATGCTTTCTTCTCAGCACCGCTCACACTAAGGAACTCAGGGATTCTTAGCTTCTTGCCTATTATCAGGTTTCAGTATTATTTCAAGAAGATTGCATAGCTTGTGTTTTATTCTGATTTTATTTTCTTATTATTTTTTAGCTTCTTACTGGTGATAGAAAATTGAAATTAAAATAGCTTATTTTAAAACAAAAATTCAATGTAAGAGTTAATTGTTCTGGATGAAGTGAGTTGTTTTTCAGTAGACAGAACTCTCTCTCTATATATATATATCAGAAAAGTTCATGACACTGTTAGAATTTGTGAGACAGTCCTTTAAAAATCAGTGTCAGGATCTTGCGCGAGTTCTAATTATTTACTGCTTGATCGTTAGTATCCATAAAGAAAATCAGTAAAGTGAGAAAGACACATCTCATTTAAACTTCTCATTCAAGTAATTTTGTTAGCCCCACACTTTCAGCCGAATAGCAGGTTATAAAGAAAGTATAATTGTAAAACATGCTTCAGTGGAAATTAGCAAGAAGAGTTTAAACTATAAAATATAAAAATGGAGACTAAGAGAGTCTCATACTAAGACATAGCACACAGAAACTGATGTTATTCTCTTGACATGTCAAAAAAAAAAAAATCATAGCGAGTAAACCATTTTCAGTTCTTCTGTCCCAAAGAACCAACAAAACAAAGCAAACGAAAGCAATAATGCTGACAGGACATGCCCTGAAAACTCTGTCATTGTTTTTCTGACCAGAATAATGTAATGTCGTTTTTCAGTAAAGTTCATTTTTCTCATTTATAAATTGCATGCTTTACGCTTATTGCTTTGTTCTTCTACAGAAACCATAAAGTTTCATCTTCAAGATCAGGGTGTGGAGATCACCTTACGCAGGTCATCATACACGAAAGTTCATACCAACATCTTCATGTCTCAAAAAATGTTTTTTAGTACTAATGAGGAGGAGTTCCTCTCCAGTCACCTAAACATGGGACTCAGTCCGGAGCTGGTCTTGTCATCCTGCACCGACCGGGGTCACGAGTGGAGTTCATCCGAAAACTCAGAGAGAAGCTCACCAGCAGTGACCCTCGATAACCAGCAAGTGCCAGAAAAAGGCTTGTCTCCGAATGAAGAAATGATATATGGCAAAAAGAAGGTGCCTGAGTACAGAGATTCGACAAATAAAGAATGTTTTCACCCGAAACATTTTAGTCGCCATGGTGACAGAGGGAGACACGCGCGGAAACGTTCGGAAAGAAACAAACGGCGCTTAATGTACATCGATCACGTGACTGAGGGGGGACGTTCAGTCGATAACCAATATCTGGTTTCCCACCCCCACACACAAGACACGGGGTGGAAGAGAACAAAAATACACAGGAGACACTTGCACCCGCCGGCTTTTCCAAACAGGGGAGAGAAGCACGGACTTGCTGCGTGTAACGAAGAGTTAGTCCGCCTGAACTTGAAGTCCACAAAGCCAGAGTGTACACAAGTCAGCCCCACGCCCCTACAACATTTATTCTACGATGCCGACTCTTTCCATCAACAATCAGACAAACCTGGAAACTTCACCGACTCTCTGCTATTGTCTGACAACGATTTTACACCAAAAGGCTGTCAGATGTTCTCATCGTCTACATTGTCGACATCGACATCACTTTCGAGCAAGTCTCTTCCCCGAGATACAGACACGAGTGCAAGAAATGGTAGTCATGCTTGTTATTCAGGAAGCTACCACCCGCATCAGGTGGGCTTGTGTTTCCCATCTCTAGGCAGACACCCTCATCAACTAGACCCTGGGAGGGACAATGTAGGAGGAAGACAATCTGGCGTCGTTTCCGGAAAATGTCCGCGCATCTTGTCTTTGACTTCTGCGAGTGAGCGGTCGTCACTCTTACATCCACGAAATGTTTCGGCAGATATCAGCACTTCTTCCGATCAGACAGGTGTGAGTACATTGATGTCGGACGACAACAAATTCAATATGGCTGTACATCTGACAAAAACAAGGAAGGATGTAGATATCACAAGAAGAAAAGCTGGCATCTCTGAACAAACTTTGGTAATAAATTCTATTTGCTATGCCAGTCCAGCTGTAGACGAGCCTCAGAATATAAACTTTGAACAGAAGCACGTCAACGTTCAGCATACGAGGGATGCCAAAGACACCTTATCACAAAGTGAAATCTTGAATCCACATGTAGGCACCGCAGAACACGTGACACAAGCAATGTGTGTTTTAGATTCCTTTGAACCTTTAGATACAAACCCTTGTTCTATGCTTTCTGAATTATCTGATGAAAACAGCACGAATCTTCCAGAACCTCCTTCTCTACACCTACTGCACGATGAAGAGTTTTCTGGAGCTTCTGAAACGGATTTGCTTGGGCAAGCTGCAGATAAAATTGACCAGACCTCCTCCTCCTCCTCCTCATCCTCATCCTCTTCCTGTGGTCACATCGCTGAGGAGGAGGAGATGAGACAAGAAGCCAAGTCGTCATCACAGCTTCCGCCCTGCCGCATCTGCGCTCAGCCAGCTTCCGGTTTTCACTATGGTGTCAACTCATGTGAGGCATGCAAAGGGTTTTTTCGTCGCTGCTTAACAAGAAGGCGTCCTTTCTACTGCAAAGGTAGGAATCAATCGATAAATTAATGATTCTGTCAATAAAGCAAATAATTCAGTCAATAAAGCGTATGATTTCTCCCATCGCATCCCTACTAAACGGATCATAACTTTATGTCATGTTGCAGAGCAGAAATGTATAAGCAGAGTTCTTTTCCCTGAGGGTATCATCGTATTGCTGCGTCTGTTCGCCCTCTTGTTTTTCTTTGTTTGTTTGTTTTTTGTTTTTGTTTTTGACATGATCTTATAAAGACAAGAAGAAGATAATGCTAGTGTTGCATATAATTCGTCAAACGTATAATCATCATCAACTGCTTAACTCTTTTAGATAAGCCTTTCTGAATCGAAACGGGGTGGAAAAATTACCCAAGCCTCTCATTGTTCGGCAGGTGGCAAAGGTAACTGTGATGTCACTCGGACCTCGGGCAGCACGTGTGCTTACTGTAGGTACAAGCGGTGCCAGAGCCTGGGGATGTCCAAGGACGCGATCCGCATCGGCCGCTACACACATGAGACCCGCACACAAAACACTCTGGAAGTGCGCATGCTCCAACAGGGGGAGTTTCCGCTTTGTCTGCCAGACGAGGAAGTGGACACGGTCGTCGAGCGGCTCGTCACCGTGCACGACAACCTCAAACGAACGTGCCTGGACCTGGCGGAAGAAGACAAGATGGCGCTGTGGCGACAGGTCCGGGAACTGGCGATGCTGCAGCAGGAAACCTTCGGCCCGCTGGAAGCCGTGGACTTCAAAGAATTCGACGAAATCTACCGACTGACAGGCCTGGAGATCGACAACCGCAAGGAGTCCATGGAGCGAAGCGCTCAAGCAGTGGAGAAAAACATCCTGGTGATGATTGAGTTCGCCAAGAGCATCCCTGGCTTCACTGACTTGACTGCTTCTGACCAGATATCGCTGCTCAGGGCCGGCCGCGCCGACTACACATTCCTGGGTCGTTACCAAGGTTACAGCCTGGAACACCAGGCATTTGCCTCCCCTGTGATGCGCGGGTTGCATCGAAGTCACTTTGACAGACTCTTTGGCAGGGAGCTCGTCGACTTCCAGTTTCACTTGGCGGAGTCCTTCAAGCGCCTGCGCCTCCACAAGAAGGAAGTGATCCTCCTGAAGGCCATATCGCTGACCTTCCCAGACCGCTGCGACCTGGTGGATTACGCATGCGTGGAGCAGCTCAACTGGAACCTCATCAGGTGCTTTCTGACGCTGGTGGAGCGGCGTCAAGGCAGTGACGTCATGCTGACCTTTGCTAAGGTCATTGACAGGCTGACGGCTCTCAGAGCAATGTCAGAAATGATCATGAAGGCCTTTGCCAACCCATTGTTCATGGAAGCACTCAGCAAGAAACCTGTTTTGGTAGAAATGCTTTTACAATAGCAGGACTTGAAAGACATTTCTTTCGTCCACACTCAGTGTCAACCTTATCTGTCTATCTGTCTATCATTCTGTCAATCTATCTTTTGTTAGATGTTTTCTGTGGGCTATAATTATTATGAACGCCAGCCTGAACAAGGGGCGCAAACACAGTTGCATTCTATTTAAGCTAAAGCCTCTAATATTCTCTGTGGGAGAGAAGTGTTGAGCTGAATGTCGTCAGCAGAAAGCTGGATGAAAGGTATTATGAACAAAGATACGAGCTTTGTGAATGAAACAAACAACATCAGACCTATTACCGATCCATGAAGGTCTGGGCAGGTCGAAGGTGTGACTACTGAGAGCTGTCTATCAACTAGTACGGTGGGGATCCTACCCAGAAGTAAGATTCAAACCACACTCGGGCAAAACCCAACAAACTATAAACATTGGAGAGGGGCTAAGTAAGACTGAATGACCGAAGGTCAAAGGCTGCTGAGAATGAAATAAAATGTCAGACACCAAAAATGAAAGTTTGCTCATAGTGGACACACACCTGTACATTGTTCCTCGGCCTCCTAGCACCATAGAAAACAGAAAGTAAATAGGAGAGGATTGTAGGAGTGTAGGAGTGTAGGATGATGTCATAATATTTTCATGCTAGCTCCTTGCAGCAACAAGTGTTCTTATTCTCACTTTGAAGTATTTTTACATTTAATTTTAGGCCATAGATCTTGACTATATCACGACTTGTGTACTTGTTTTGTAGTATTTGTAAGAAAAAGATATTTTCAAAGAGAAAGCGTGTCTGGTATTTGCTGTTTTGTATGAGATGATATCGGAACTGAAATGAGCTGTGACTGTATGAAGTGTTGGTAACATGAAGACAAAGGTTAACGATCGTGGCGAGGGTCTCGATGCTAGGGACATTGATAATAACGAAAGGCTAACCCAGAAGTAAAGAAAACATGAAGAGGGCGAGGAGACCACAGGCTTTACATCGACTCAGCTACTAAGCAACAGTCAGCCTAGTAGAGAAACCTAGATACAGAAATACAGTTGTGACGACGACGACGATGACGATGATGATGATGACGATGATGATTGTTACAATGTGTCTGGTAAGACAAACAACAACAACAAATAGCAGTCAGGGGACCTTATCTCAAACGTGTCTGTGCACCCCTTCCCCGTGTTCTCTTTGCCCTCAAGAACTAGGTTAGTGACCAAGTCCGTGACATGTCCTGTAATAATTATTTGCTTACTATACATGTTTCCATCTCAGGACGATGTATTGAAAACAAAACAGAATATAACAACTTATAATAAACTAATCTATCAACAAGCGAGCAGGACAGCAAAGCAAGCGATGTTATCGGAATGTATTTCCCAGGGGCGGGGGTGATGGTGATGGAGTCACTGATGTCGGTGAGGGGGGAGGCAGGTCACGCTGACGACTATGTCGATAGGAGCGAGGCAGTGCAAAAAGTGGGACAGCAAATAAAAAAGGGAGGTGGGACGGTTTTTGACACCGAGATAACTTACAAAGCTTTGTGCACAATACCTCGGCGCACCCTCGATGAGCAGACGCCTCCTTGATCTTCAACTGACCCTTACACAGGCCTCAAGCTGCATTCCATTGTTCTCATCATCCCCATGATCGTCTTCGTCGACTGAGAGTACTTCTGTGATGTAACATTGAAGAGAAATAGACAATTTTCTACTAACTTATTGTAATGTTTAGACTAAATGACTAAACCTACGCAAGTGAAATCTTGGAGCTCAGTTTCAGATGATGCCCTGATGTAGATCACGATTTCAAACGAAACATTGTTGGAAAGACAGTTCCAAATGATGCTTTACTGCAGAACAAGTCGCAAGGTAGCACCTTCAAGAAAAGTTTGCCATTGTAGAGAAAAGGTCATGTTATGATCCAACTGTAACCTCAGCAATCTCAGGAACGATACATATTGCTCTTCAGGAGAGTTCAGCAAATGTTTCACACTGGGAGACATTAATTGAACTGCGGAAGACCAGGATAAACAAATGAAAAAAGTGCTTCTATATCTTTGGAATGAAGTTCTTAGCTGAAACAGAAGCGATGTTATTGAATTAATCCGGGAAAATGTAAAGATCTGATGATCTTATGCTTACACGGGCTAAAGTAGAACAGGTAACCCTGGTTTGAAAAGACTTCTGACTATGGGACAAATCTTAAACATTTAATATATAAAACATGTCTTTCTCTGAGTGACACAACTCTTGAAATGAAATAATTAATTAAATTTAATAGTTGTATAAAAGTGATTTATCTGAAACCGCTTTAATAACAGATGTTTAGAGGATTAGTCATCGGTTAATGAATGTGACAAGCTAACCAACAAATAAACCATCACGGACCGAACCACCAAACATGGATACAAAAAATTGTCTTTGTTTAGTTCTCTAATTCTGACTGGCAATGTCACATGACAGTTGTCTTGACAGCAACAGCGAGTCATCAAGCGAGCACTTTGGCTGCACTTTGACCCCCGCGATGACCCCGAGCACCTTCCATGAAGTAGGCCTCGCCACGTGCCGTAGGATGCCAGTTGGTATCGGCTGAGTGCATCAGAACTTCTCTTGACTGAGCGACAACGACTGAGGATAACATCCTCTTGCCTGTAAGGTGAGTACCTACTTTAGTTTGTTGTCTGTAAGGCAGTTGGGTACTTCTCGGGACATATTGCAGGGAATGTCGGTACTGAGGGCAGGGATGGTGTAGGTCATGTGGACAACGTAGTGGAACAGCTTGAAAAATGTGATTGGTTGAGGACTTTGTAAACCAGACTGCTTCTGGTCGATCGTTTGCAGAAATAACGTGAAGTATATCAAGTATATTGTGAAGGAGACTACGTGTTCATTGGTTCACAGGTCATTTCGACTTTAACCGTATCTCTCCAGTCATATCTCCAGTCATGTCATATCTAACTCCCGACTGAGTCAAACTGTCCCTGCCATGACCATATCGTCCCAACCTTAGTAAACATCATTCACATACTAAAAGGTGAACTGACCCATCGATCACCGATGCTACAAGTAAACATTAATGTTGTGTATCATCAACAGCATCAGGCGTTGATCGAACTCTACACATATGCAAGACCTTGTTCTAATAAATTCAGCCGCCATCTTACTAAACAAAATGGTCGCTGGAAGTAGACATTAGACAACAAATCCCACAGTGGCGAGAAAACGCGATTAAAAAAATCATTCTGTCTACATCATTCTTTTGTCTTGATTATTTTTATGTTTGGAGGTTCGAATTAGATGTTTATTAAGACGTTCGGTGGAATGGAAACACGTATCACTACTTCGGTGTTCGTTTAGTCTGGACTGAGGTCGATTCGTCTTGTGGTGTTGGGACGAGTTGGTTTTACGAGGGACGACGATGTCGAGGCGGAAACGATTCCATTCAGGTGTGAGGCCAACACAGTGCGATAGGGTTTTTGGACTAACCCCGATTGTTTTTGTCTCTTTACCTGCACACATCAGTCGTGTATGCTTTATTAACGAGTTTTGCAGAAGTCACGTGTTTATAAAATAAGATTCTTGAAACCGATTGTTTGAGCTTTGTTGCGTAGATTTGCAGAAATCAAGTTCAAGAATATCAATAGAGTATTTAAAGCAAGTATCCGTATATACTTTGGTGAAAGTGTATTAATCACTCACACACACACTCAGACCACTGACCTCTATAGCGGAATAATAGTTCAGCAATATAAATAAGATAAATAATAAAACTATGACATCATTCATCATATCTGCTCTTTAAAAAGGAGAACTTGACAAACTCAGTAAACATTCCATCCAGTTCATAAAATCTTTTGTCTGTAGGCATGTGTATATGTGTGTATATATATTACTGTTATTTTATTTCATGACCTGTGTCATTATTTTAATAAGATGACCTTTCAACTCTACAGCTTACACTTCCAAAGCAGTCAGGAAAAGTTCAGACCCTTTACATGCAAGGACAGAAAATGGCGTGACGACGAGTTGCTGTGGACTGGACGAGGCCTGAGTGTTGTTTGTTGTTGTGTTCATGAGTGCTCCGATATAAAAGCAGAATGTGCAGTTGCGCCTCTTGCGTGCCTACAAAACCATTGTTTCCTTTCGTCCATAAGGAGGACGAATATCGGGATCTCATATCATCAGAAGCTTCACACTCGATTAGAGGAGCGCCATCTGTAGCCCCCGTGAGTTTAGTTGACCGACCTACAAAAGATACAACCCCAGGCTGCAAGGTGCCGGGTATCCCGCCAAATCAACACACGATACAGCGAAACGATCTTTCCGACGACAGTTTCAATGTCGTTTTCGACGACAGCTTTAAGTCTGTGTATTTACAGTCCTCTCTTTTGTTGGACCCTCTGGCATCAGGAGATGTTAACATCGTTGATCACACGACAAGACCGACATTTCGTGACACGCTATACGACCTTGGCAACGAATCGCAGGTCATCAACAATTTTCAGACAAAACAAACAGTCGGCCTGGATCCCTCTTACACTTCATCCTCATGTCCGCTTGACCCTAACTCCGAAACAGGTTTCCGTCCGAAAGCAGCGCCCACAAAAGTCAAGAAGCTTTCCTCAGGAAATGACGTCACAGAAAACTACTCCAACAGGAAAGTACTTCCGCCATGTCGCGTGTGTGGCAATATGGCGTCTGGTTTTCATTATGGTGTCAACACGTGTGAAGCGTGCAAGGGATTTTTTCGCAGGTCTCTAAAGAAAGGAATGGCATTGCAGTGTAAAGGCAAGTAATATTTAACATGAAATAATTTGATTGTCCGACATTGCGACCGTCGCTCCATGGCAGACAGTTCGACAGTCCAATAAGGAATTTAATGTCATGAAAAACATGGCTACAATTTCCTTAGTTTTTTCTATCTTTCTTCCCATAGCTGCCTAATTTTGTATACTTTGTTCTTTCTTTGAAACTGTGTCTCTTTTCCATTGGATTTGCTTTCTTCCATTCATTTTTTATTTTTCTTTCTTTTTGTCTTTTTTTCTTTTTTATCACTTCTTTGAATTATTTTCCATTTCTTTAAATTTGTTATTTCTCATGTGAAAAAAATCTGATTGACACACATGGGGCAAACGCTAGTTTGTATTCAAGATCATTAAAAGAAATATTTTGGTTTAAAACAAAATTTGTAAGAAGGAGCAAACGCTTTTGAATCGTAAACAGCGGTAATAACACATTACAGTCTGGTTAACTTGCATCCTCACATAGTCGTCAGCCAGTAACAAAGAACAAGTGCATATGACTGATCATGGACGCACATTATTGTCATCCAAGTGTTCGAGCACCAAGGTCCCAGACAATGACTGAGTACATGTCCACCTTCTCTGCTCACTTTTTTGGTCAAGGTAGAAGAGTTAGAAACCTTATGGCTCTCAACGGCTGCCCGGTTGAGAAAGAACGTTCAATTTTTTTAAATTATAAATTAATAGTTTACCAAGCTAAAGACTGGGTTTCATACCTCACTAAAAAGTTTGCAAGGAAATTAAAACTAAAAAAGACCATTTTACAAAACCAGGTGGAGAAGTGCGCTTTCATTGCAATATAAAGATTTCCCTGTACTCCTCCTCCTCTTGGCTAAGACTGTGGTTGCTGAGTGTCGGAGTCACTGGACTGTTTTGCCCTCAGGTGACAGCAACTGCTTCGTCAAGGGGGACAAGCGCAGTCAGTGTGCTTCCTGTCGCTTCCAGCGGTGCCTGACCCTGGGGATGTCCAAGATGGCGATAAAGACTGGGCGATACACACACGAGAAACGAACCAGGGACATATTGGAGGTGCGCGGGCTGTGGGGGCCTGACCGGCCGCCTAGTGGCGCCACGAGACAGGAAGTAAGTGGTGGATGATGGGAGTAGTCTTTACATGAGTGTTTGAGCGTGCATGCCAACAGTCTTCAGTTCGTGCGTCCGCGTGTGTATGTGTATGCGTGCGTGTGTGTGTGTGTGTGTGTGTGAAGAAAGAGAATCATGACATTACAAATAAAGGAAGGCAAATGAGCCGAATAAAAAACACCTGAGACGATAAAAAAATAAAATACTTCAACATCCACAGACTCACTCAAGAATTCGCTGAAACAATAACAGAAACATCGAAACACCAAAACAATGACAAAACTCAAACAAATCATAACCAGAACTACGACTCAAAAAGGAACAGATTTCATGAACTAGTTCATATTTTTATACTTAAAAAAAGACACTTCATTTGAGAAACAGCGCTGCCAATACAATAACATTTAATAAATAAAATTGTTTACTAGAAGAATATTCTCATCAACTGTCACATTTGGTTTTCGTGGTGACAGGTGGACGAGCTACTGATGTCCATCCTAGACTGCGGGTATGCTTTGTACTATTCCACCTGCAATCATTCAGTGGACAGTTTGCTTCTGGCCCAGACCAGTCTACAGAAAGATTGGTCATCACGTGGTTTTACAAAAGAACTTTTCAACCTTTTTTTTCAGACACTGTATCGCATGCTTCTTACCGGACTGAGTAAGACAAGCAAATACAAGTGTGATCCAGAAACTTCTCTGGCTAGCAGCTACATCAACTTTGCCAACAGTTTGCCTTTATTTTCTACTCTCAGTCACGAGGACCAGTTCTGGCTGCTCAAGTCGGCTTGGCTGGAAGTTTTGATTTTTGGAGACAATCTTTCTATCGGCAGGAGTTCACAGGACCACAACTATCAAGCTTCTAGTTTCCACAAGCTCTCACAGATTGCAGGTGAAGAGTTCGTGGAGGTTTTATGTGAAGTTCTCCACACACTCAAACGATTCATCGTGACTCTCGAAGAATTAATCATGGTTCGAGCTTTGGTTCTAGTTTTCAGCGACCGGTGTACCCTCCAGAATCCGAAGCGAGTTGACGAATGTCAGTGGCTGGTCGTTCGGTGTTTCTTGCATCTTCTGCAGAAAAATCACGGGCGACATTTTGAACGCAAATTTGCTGACGTCATCAGACACGTGACCAACATCCGCTCTATCAGCGAAGAAGTTGAGAGGCTGGCGCGTGACGGACATCGTGCGAGTGTCATCAAGTCCTGCACGACGTCCGGCAAGGGAGGCCATCCCAAACATGACAACGACCAGTCCACATGATTGCCTCCCCCACTGGGAAACAGGTCAAAAGGTAGCAGAAAAAACACGGACTCACCCCCTTCACCTACCCATTACCTGCCGATACTTCCGAGCATGCAGATGACACACGTGCAGTTGTCGTCATTCCACGTCACGTGATAACTTTATTTAACATTTTGAGGTGAAGCGTGTTTGGAAAGTGATGTGGACTGTTCTGTCAGCTATAGTGATTTTTATTGACAAACTGTCGTGCACTACACTGTTGATGAAAACTCATGTTCTAACTTTTGTAATAAAACTTGTATCTCTACTGTGTTCTCTAAACAATATTTCTGTACCATATAAATATGTTTGATTCCATTTGTCCACGACAATAGATGTCCACGACAATGGAATCAAACCGATAACCTCCAAGAGACAACAGCAATGTCACCTGTTGACAAAAAGCTGGCATCGAGGAAAGTGCGATGTGGAACGATTTCGCTTCTCAACATCAAATGATTACGAAAATACCTTGACCTCTTCACCCGTACTCACCTTTCATTTTTTACTTCCAGAATGTCTTCTTATTTATGTCGAACAATAAAATTTCTTTTAGTTGTTCTAAATTATAAAAATAGAACACGAGGAGTAAATTTTGTTCTGAAAACACACACACACCCAAAACTTGTTTTATTCTGTAACTTACACACGTACGCACCCCTTCCCCACCCCCACATGTACATGTACCTGACTTTTGTCGGACAGACAATACACACTTTATTTTTGTAGTTGTCTCCCGTTGTCCACCTGCCTGTTTAGTCTCAGTGTCTACCTGAACTACTTCTCGCGTTTTTCCTTTCCACTTGTTTGTATCCAGTCTCTTGTCTTCTCACTGAGCCTTGTACCCTGTATCCTGTCTTGTAGCTGTGTCATGTATCCTGTTTGTTCTCTGTAAGCTCCATAAACATGGCAGCGCCCTCTCAGCTTTCACATCAAACAGCCAGTGTTTATCTCTGGCATGAAAAACACGGCCCTTCCCTCCCCTTCCACTATCTCAAGACATTCACCCGCCTCACTCTCCATGCGACCGTGACCACCTGGCTGTCCTCGTGATGTCACTGCTGAGTTCACTGCCCGGGTCAAAGCCATGTCTCAGTCGCTTGGTTTGGTTTGAAACATGTCACAGACTTTTTCACTCCTGTACCGTTAAATACGCAAATATTTGCATGAGGGAAGATACTTTTGCAACATAATTTACCGTCGGTGAAATCTGAGTTCAGTGAAGCATTATTTTACTTATAGCAACTGTCCTGTTGAGTATTTATGTAGCAAACAAGAATAAATAACCGCTCACTGAATAATAAAAGACTTTCATTAGTAGACAACTGTCCGTGATCTTTATTTTATCGGAACGACCCACTCTGACAGGGATTAATATCATCAGGTACACTTGGTACACAAGGTGGCAAACACAAGTTTGTTTCAGTTGTGGAGTGAACGGTGCCATGAGGTGTGACTCATCGTCCCTGTCTTTGCTTCCCTGACGATGCAAAACACAAAAGAGATAAACTGGTCAACAGTGGATGTGACCCGGGACTTGGCAGTGTCCATCGTGTAGTCGTGGCCAGTGGCTACTGTTCAGGCGACAACATGCTTTGCACGGGAACTACGTGATGACCCCTGCCATCCAAAGAGAGGCTCCGACAGTCTCGTGCAAATCTTTCTATTCCGACACGTACAATCGGTGTTCAAGTGCGTTGGTCTTTGAACGATTCTTCCCTTGGTTCTAGGCGCTGAATGTGAGGAGGATTTGTGAGAGGATCAAGGAGTTCATGGTTCTTAGTGTAAAATTGTGAAAAATAATTTCATCTTCATGAGCATCGTCAGGAGCTGTGCATCTTCCCTGTTGAGAGTTTGCCGAGGGAGAGGCAGAGGGAGAGGTAGGGCGAGACGTTGAGTGTACACAGGTGCCTCTGCTAGTCTGTCTTCTTCGCACATTTCTTCTCCTGTCATTGGTTGTCCACGGCTTTGAGTTGACATGAAGGACAACCTGACCTACATCAACACAACGGGATTTTCCGACTTTTGTGGGGGATCAGAGTTCTGGGTAAGTATGTTGACCGCGCGAATGGGTGGAGAGTAAACGCCATTAAGTTAGGCGGAGACACCTGATAGGGTTACCAGAACGTTTAGTAAATATTTCTTAATTATTTCTCTTTTACACTTAAATTTGAATGAACTTTATTGGACACGTACGCACACATTCATACAGATGTAGTTGACCACCATGATAGTAGTTACCTCGCTGTTTGAGAACGATTGTTCCCCCAAGCTCCCTCGGTTGTGGACCATATACCCTGTTTATGCTGCCAACTTCACAACGGGGTGGCAAGACTAGTTAGAACTACAGACATTAATTCAGCCGTCCATATATACATTCTCTTAACTCCCCCACCCACGGGACCTCAGGTTCAGTAGGGATCCCTTCCTATGTTTAATGACCTCATCGTCTTAATTGTTTGAGAACGTGTGACTTCAACACAGTTAACTGCTGTGACTTCTCTAAATCAGTCAACACTGACGAAGAAACCGAAACAGCTACATGGGGAGGCTTTGTAAACAACCCATAATGTCAGAGAAAACTCATCACGCCATGAATTGAATTGGACCACAAAGTACCACGACTTCTTCTACGCACTAAGCCACAATCAAATGGGATGAGTAGGCAGTAAGGGTCACGTGACTCCGATTGTACATAATGACGACTGTTGCATTGTAAACATTACAATCGTGTCCATCAAGTAGCACTGGCATTCCGCTTTATTTATATGTAGATGCATTTCTACGTGAATGTAGACCGTATTCTTATACAGATATACAGCGGTTTCCCCCAAAACGCACAAACGGTTTTCTGATTGTCGTCAAAGATTCTAACAGCTGTAACTGTTATCTTAAAATGTATTTGAAAGGCTTACAACAACAAACTACGTCTTTAACCACACCCCTCTCGAGGCTGATGAATTTATTCCTCAATATTCGCCTTAAGTTGATCCTGTCACCAATACAGTGAGGGTCGGCTGTCCTGGGTTCAGATCTCACCTCGCGGCACGCTGTTCCTTCTCTGCACGTGACATCTGTTTACAGGGCTGACTGCCTTGTCGTGATATACTCTTAGTTGCTGGATAAAAGTAGAAACACCAACCCCACCCCCCTGTCCCGGTAAGTCAAGTTTACTACAAGCGGGGAATAATATTTCTAGTTTAACATTACAAGAAAAGGAGAGAAATCTGACAATAATGGTTTGTATTATTTTTTAATCACGTGTTTGACTTGTAATATTGTATCCATTGCATTATGACCTTAAGTAGTTGAATTTCTCCTGCACTAGAACCTTACTCGCCTGATCAACAACAGTTGGCCAGAGTTCACCCCCTGCTTCCGGTACACGGCGCTAGTGTGGGGGCCGTGCGGGTGGCTATGGCTTACCGCCCCTGTCAACATTCACTATCTCTACACTCATCGCCTAAAGGAGAGACTCCGGTCAAGCAAGAGAAATATAGCGAAAATCGTAAGTAATTTTCTCACAATTTATTTTGTGTAAGCGGGGTACTTACAGAGGAGAAATGCAATGTAGAAAGCGGCAATGGGGTGATGATGATGATGATGTCTTGCTCTCCTCATTAGAAAGCTAAGCATAAGAAATCGAAAAATAAAAGTTGATATAAGGCTTTTACAAACTTTGGTTCACTCTCTCAGCACGCACACACGCACACACGCACACACGCACCATACATAACATTTGATCCAGTAATAAGATGACAGCCCCAGGCTCACCATTGTCCTGCACGTCTTCAGGCCACGTTCCTCAAGCCGGATGTTTTTCTTGTGTTCTGTTTTTTCGCTGTGCAGTTCGTGTGTCTGGTGCTGAGCCTGCTGTCCATGCTGGAAGCCTTTGTGGGCAGACACGAGTCTCTGGATGGTATCCACATCTTCACCGCAGTCTACGTCAGCTGCGGGGTCAAGGCTGCGACCTTTGTGAGTTTAGTTTTCGTCTCAACACGCAGACACTCCTGTCATAACCAGATTACACAAAATATTTCTGACAGTGAAGGTTCTTGACTCACGGAAGCATCTTTATTCTTGCTGACTATCCGCAGTTCGCGATTTAACAACAACGACCGTGATGCAGACAGAGCACTATGAACATGAGCAAACAAAAGTCAAAAGCTGATTAGAGAGACCTAGGGAAAGACGGACGGTAACACTGTATTAGTTATCTCCCTGGCATCGTCTAGTCCATGTCAGGAACCTTTACAAAGTTGATGCTAAAGAAAGGAGCTAATGAAGAAGAAGTATCGTTAAATTCAGGCTATGAGCATGTTTCATGGAGTAAACAAGTTTTCCGCGGGCCGTGTGTCGCAGGGAATAATACGAGGAGACAGTCGCACTAATCACATTTATTTGTCCACAGGTCCTAGCTGCAGTACTCACTCTGCTCGCTCGGGTATCGGGGGTGACCTCCTCATGTGTGTTGTTCATCTTCTGGTTTCTCACGCTGTGCGCCCACGTGATACCTCTCTACACCTTGTTCATACAGGAGGTAAGGGAGGCCACTGGACACTACCTTCATTAGTGATGGTAGTTTGTAGTCGTGCTGGATTGTAGTTGAAGATATCAGCGATGATTTTATTGTCAGATAATTTTTGAACGACTCGAGATAATACGTTCAATATATTTAAAGTCTTTATTACTTTTAATTGCTTATACTGGTGACAGGTTTGATGGATGTAAATACGTCAACAGACAAACACGAGCAATAGTTGTCATGTCATTTGGAAAGCTTTATGTTCTTCATATTCTAAATAACAGGGACATATGATTGATTAAGCTATTATTTGTTTATTCAACGATTTATAACTTATTTGAACAACATATGAAAATAATTTTCCTGTCACGTGACCATGTTACAAGCTTTTCACTGTTTAACGGATTCATGCGTAGAAGGATTATACGGATATTTTGAAAATTATAAATTTTATTTACAGGTCGCCGACAACAGTTTCATTCTCTTCGCCATCTTCATTTTTTCCTTCACTTTCATCGCAATTCAGTTTTTTCTTCACTGTGTGTCGGAATCCAGGGGAGACCATTCCCATTCTTCTACTCAATCAGGCCAGAGGGTAAGGATACAGTTTAAGCTGTCGCTTGTTAGGATAATAAGGGTGAATAAGTTATCCATTCCTTAGTAATTCCTTAAATATCCTGCTGCATGTATTCATGGTCCATTAATATTAATCTGAATGTTGGAGGGAAAAATTATTTCCCCACTGTGACCGTTATAGTTTTTGAAAACAGAGTGTAACAGTCTCTCTAGTAATTTAACTCTGTTTTCTTATCCTTGCAGCCGGAGAATCCTGAGCACAACGCTTCATTTCCCTCAAAAGTGACCTTTCACTGGGTCACGAGGTCAGATTTCCGTAATGTCTGTTATCACAAGTTTTAATGTTAATTACAAGACATCGAAGGTCTGAAGATTCTTTACTGGCTTACTGACGTCCTCATCGACTGTAGAAGCAGACGACAGTTTGGCAAACTGAGAGAAGTCTTATGTCATTTTAGCACATTTGTGCCCACAGACCCACCTACAGACCCGTATCATTCATAATCTTCTCCTCTGTCCTCGGTTCATATTCGTAAATACACTTTGTTGATGTTTGTCATGGTGTCCACCATTGTTGACGCTTGAGTTTGTTGCTTACCTGTCGGATTGTTTGTAATCTTGCGTGAATATCACACTGAGCTTTCCTCCACACAGAGGCGTGAGCTCTACAACCTGTTCTAATTTGACTACTACAACTAAATTTAATATCTTGTTTTCAATGTTTAGCCTTATACGAAAGGGATACAAATCAACACTTTTCCCCAAAGATGTTTGGGATCTTCCCCCTGGCTTCAAGACGTCTGCGATATTCCCGGAGTTTATTCGGCGTTGGACCACAGAGGTCGCAAAAGTCAGAAAACCCTGGTGAGTAGAAATGTTGCACCTGTCCTGCCATAGGCTGACATGTCACTGGAATTATCTCTCTGCTGTCATGTCACTGCTTTCGTCTCACTGTTGTCTTCTGTTATGTCACAGTTGTCATGTCTTTGCTTGTTTCTCGCTTTCTACTCTTCTTCAGTCAGGCCTGGAAGCATTTCCCCATCAAAACGTAGTCCATGCTGTTATCAAAAAAATAAAAGTTAAAATTCCAAGAAGAGTTTAAAACTTGTTGCCATTATCTGTTATCATCGTTCACTTTGTCAAATCGCTGCATCATTCATTCCGATGCCTCAACTTCTGTTTATTATTTTCATGGCTTACGCCTTACGACTACCAAGACTTCAAGTAGTCTTTATTAGTTCTCTGTAGCAGAACTTAAACTATGTTAAGTTTATTCTGTTTGTGTCAGTGAGTGATTCTTGAGGGTTCTCCTAAACATACTCCTTAATAAAATTAATTTTGATAGGCTCATGACATGTTTGTACCGACTTTGTTGTTTCAGCGTAGAAAAGAGCGGTCCTCCTGGAATTCTTAAGAACAAGGCAACGGAAACAACAAACCTTTTAGGTGAACTTGATCGTCCTTCTTTGGGTTCTTTCTTTTTCTTCTTTTCTCCATCTCTCCCTTCCACGCATGCGTTTGTGTTATATGATCATCGCGCGAAAACCTCTCTCTGACCTGAATATATTGTACAACATTTTGTTAGTCAAAAGAAATATTCTTGCTTTGTTTCGTTTGAAACTGGTGTGGAGTTACACAGGTGCTAACGGCCCACTAATTTGTACATCCGGGCTCACACATCTCGTCTACTCTGATTTATTGATAAGATTGCTTGATGTATTTAGCTCATCTAATGTGAACACCATTAGTTTTCCGTCTACTGCTAATACTTACCGGAAGCTCCTGTTTCTGCAGAACTGACGACAGGAAGTGCTAGGAAAACAACGGTGACCAAGCAACCGTCGCTGATGTGGGTGTTGTTCAGAATCTTCTACCCGCAGATATTCTTCGCACACATTATGCGCCTCCTTGCAGACCTCCTACAGTTCGCCAACCCCATCCTGCTCAGGTCAGTGACCTTAATGGAGTCAGTTTGCAGAAGGTTAATCCTTCATCCTGCCCTTCCTAATCCTGACTCGTGTACAGGTGAGAATACAGGTGAAAGTACAGGTGACAATCTTTCAACTAAAGTCCCCAATAGCAGGACACTTTTTTGTAGCTTTTGTCTGCACTATTCATGGCTGAATGTTACACAGACCTGCTACATAGATACTTGTTAAGGTAACAACAGTGATGAATTGTCAATGCCTCTTTAGTTTCCATTTTGCGACAGGTAGACGTTAAATTAATCAGTGGTTAATAGTTTCTCCATGCTTTGCTAATTCCTTTATTTCAGGACATGTTTTTTTTTGTTTTTTTTTTTTTGTTTTTTTTTTTTGTTATTGAGTGTTAACATCTTCGCCTGTTTCACCTGCACAGGGAGCTGATTGCCTACATCGAGACGACAGACCACAGGTACCGGTGGCATGGCTGGCTTCTTGTTTGTGGGTTTTTCGTCGTGACCTTTCTGTACTCGATGTTTTTCAACCAAAACTCTTATCGTTCTTACAACATTTCCATGAAGATAAAAGCAGCCCTTACTGCTGCCGTCTACAGGAAGGTGAGGAAGACATGTCAAATGAGTTTATGATACTTAAGCACGTGATATTTTGTATTGTAATTGCTATAGTTAACGTTAGTACAGGTTGCTAAAAGTTTTTCCTCAGTTAACAGAACTTGTTGTTGCACTTCATTTCTCCAGTCCTTGACGATGAATAATGAAGCGAAGAAGAGGTTCACTAGCGGGTCAATCGTCAACCTGATGGCCGTCGACTGCCAGCGTATTCAGGACGTGGCTTCTAACTTCTGGATCGTCCTATCGGCACCTCTACAGGTGAGACACTGTCCACCTACCCATTGGTTAAAATTCAGTTCATTTCTCTAAAGAATTTCTGTCATTTGTTCTTTCTAATTGCTCTTCCATTTTTATGATAATTTTTCTGCTTTATTTTTTTTCTTTTCTTCTACGTTTTGTATCTATCTTTATTCCATTATTGTTTTATGGCCTCAGATTTTGTTTTCTTTTTTCCACTTCCTTTCTTTGTTATCCTGCGTTCACGTTCTTGTTGGTTTGTTTTTTTTTTTTTTAGTTTCTTCTAATTTTTCTTAGCACGTGTATGACTAGGCTAAGAGAGACGGGTAAACATGCAGACAGAACACCTTACAAAGACTCGTGTCCTCACTATCTGACGTGTGCAGATCGGGGTGGCCTTCTACATGCTGAACGAGACCCTGGGTGTGTCGTTTGTGGCCGGGGTGGCGGTCATCGTGGCCCTCATCCCCGTCAACGCGCGCATCTCCGTCCTGGCGCGCCGCGTGCAGGCTGACCAGCTGATCGTCAAGGATGAGAGGGTCAAGCTGATGAACGAGATCCTCAGCGGTATCAAAGTGCGTGCGCATGCGCGCGAGCATGTTACAAAGACCAAAAGTTGACTTTTGAAATGTTTAGTTTTTGTATCTGTAGACTCTGTAATGCCGGTAACTGTCAATGTCTATTGTTGCTATGGCCTGACTTTGGCTGTCATTATATGGCTGTTTGTGTTTTGCGATAAAATGTCATTATCGGTTTGTCATTCTTAATTAGGTATTGAAAATGTACGCATGGGAGCACTCATTTGAAGAGAAGATTAAAGAGCTTAGAGAGAAAGAAGTAAAACTTCTGAGAACTGGCGCCGTCCTCAACACCATCAACAGTTTCTGCTGGATTTGCTCCCCTGTTCTGGTAACATTCCAACCTGACTCCTTGTTCATCACAAGCTGTCTCACAAATCACAAATTATATATATATGATTAACATCAAATTAACAATTTATTTACATGTATAAAGGAAAGGATAATAACGAAAGAAGGTTTTCGTGGTCTTATTGTAACCTGGCCAGTCCTCCAGACATGTCTACTGTATGATACAAAATACCATTATGTGCAGATATATACACTTTAAATTTATTCTTTTCTTGCCCGTTCTACTCTGTGCAACGGCAGTTGTCTAATACTGGTTAATACTGTTTATTACTTATTTCTTAATTGTTGAATACATTACGGCAGCTAGTACTTTCGGAACAGGTTACCATGGCAACGTTTATCACCTACGTGCAACTGAACTCTGACCACATGCTGGAGCCCAGTGTGGCCTTCGTCTCGCTTTCTCTCTTGAACATCCTTCGACAGCCAATCAACATGCTTCCCACCTTTGTGTCTGACATTGTACAGGTAAGAATGCATGTTCAGCGTGCAATATTTATAATTTACATTCACGTAAATGTGCATAGCTACCAGGTGCATTTCCTAGAGTTTCAGTTATTAAAAATGTCGGTTAATCAGCCGTTTGGTGAGTTCAGAACAGAACGAGACATGCTAAATAAATATTTCTCATAATGGTTATTAGTTACAGGGTCAGTAAACATTAAACAAGTGTTTTGGGAGTTGAAGTACATGATCTGAATTTCTGTCAACAGGGAATGCATACAATGGCAGGATTGTATTAGATTAGGGTCGATAGAGAGAGGAAGAAAAGAGCGAGACCAGGTTCGTTTCTATCAATTTACTAAAAAAATATTTTTAAAAAAACTTATTTTTTTGTTTCCTGCAGGGACACGTTTCGATTTGTCGCCTCCGCGATTTCCTTGCATGTGAAGATATGAGCTGTTCACAGGTGATGGGCAGTCTCGACACGGGTAAGCACAGGGTAGATAACTATTTGTGAGCGAAAGGGAAACAACCTGTCTCAGGAGTGGCTTAGTGGCGGGTACTCCTCTGTCTCCATGTCACGCACAGAATAACCAGTTTACTTCCTTCAACAGGCTTTCAATGGAGGTTTGTTGTGTTGCAATGTGTATTTTGTTGTAGGCTCCGCGGTTGAGATGAACAACGCAATGTTTACATGGGACCGCTCCGCTGTCCCGGCCCTTAAAAAGTAAGCGATACATTATTGAAAGTAGACAATTGTTTTGCTAACTGTTTTGAAGCTTAAAGTTTCATTAGCAATATTTTTTTGACTACAAGACATGCTTTATTCTTTTTAAGTTCATTTTTTTTTTTATAATTTTGAGTCCTCCTGGCAAAAAAAAGTTAGCGGGAACCATTGCAAATTTCTATATCAGCGCAAGGAAATTGCTGGTCATTACATATGAGTAGGTAGTCTACATAGTTACTGATAATTGAATGAACTTGTTTCGTTTCTATGTGCGGTTTGAAAGCATTAATCTCCAAATCCCGAGTGGAAAACTTGTGGCTGTGGTTGGCTCGGTTGGTGCCGGAAAATCGTCTTTGCTGGCCGCCATTTTGGGCGAGATGGAAAAGGTCAAGGGCACTTTGTCAGTTCAGGTATGTTACAAACGAATCAGTCTAAAACTTGGCAAATTACCTGAAGGCCCTTATTCCTTTCTATAGATTGTCATCGGTTGCTAAAGCCTATGTCGAAGAACAAAGAAAAGTTAATCAAGCCGTAACATGATTTATTTTGTCTCTGCTCACAGGGACACGTGGCTTATGTTCCCCAAGAGCCTTGGATCCAGAATCAAACCTTCCAAGACAATATTCTGTTTGGCAGCGAGATGAACGAAAATTGGTATCGCAAGGTCATTCGAGCATGCGCACTGCAGCGAGACCTTGATCTCATGCCGGGTGGAGATTTCTCCGAGATAGGTGAAAAGGTCAGCCGTTAGCTGTACTGAGACTGCGCTGTATAACATTTTGTTGTTTCTGTTGGGTTCCATTTAATACCCTTTTTGTTGATACTACTATCAAAATGTAATTTCATTGGTCGACTGTAACTATGTCAGGGCGTGAACATGAGTGGCGGACAAAAGCAGCGACTGAGTATGGCGCGCGCTGTCTACAAAAACGCCGACATCTACCTGTTGGACGACCCCCTGTCTTCCGTGGATACTCACGTGGGGAAGCATCTGTTCAAGAAAGTCATTGGCTCAGCAGGCCTCCTGAAGGACAAGGTGAGTCCATCTTGTTGGTGCTTTCAAAGGAAAGTTTTATCAAACATTGAACCAGCAGTTACCATTTGAATCTTTCTCTCGCATGCCAAACATTGTTTTGCTATACGCCATCTTTGCCTCTGTCTTTTAACTCAGGTCTGAAAAGGAAAGCCACCTCCGTGTAGCCTTGAGATCGTTTTATAACTAAAGGAGACAAAAATTCAGAACTTGTTTACTCCCTGTTACGACGATTTAATTCCTTTCATAACTATAGCCCTTTTTTATTTTATTTTAGACACGAGTTCTTGTCACCCACGCGGTCCACTGGCTGCCCTCTGTTGACTTCATCATCGTGATGGACCGAGGTCACGTGATCCAGTCAGGCACCTATGAATACCTTCTCAGTCGGGATGGCCCGTTCGCACAGTTTCTGAGGACCTACCTTCTACGGGAAGATGACGATGATTTCGACGACGCAGAAAGTAATAACCCTACGTCCAAAGCTGATGTATCATAAGTCGAAGGACTTTTTAAAGTCTATTTCTGTGTAGTGCAGTCGTTATTTGTGTAGTCGTTGGGCATCTCTTAAAATCAGTCAAGGTTTCCAGGGGTTGAAAAGGTGATGTACAATGGAATTAGAATTCTCGGCCTTGGTCAGACAACAATTTTTATTTGCTTACAGTCCAGAGGATTCGCTATCAGATAATGGAGAAGGTTGAATGCGTCACTTCCGATGGCCTGACATCAGCAGACGAAGAAGAGTACTTCCGCCGCATTAAGATGACAATGAAGTGAGGAACATTTTAATTTTTTTGAGGTATTGCATAATTTTCACCTGCACGGATGTAAGGATTAATATCTGTGTAACAGGGTAGTCATAGAAATGTTTTTGTTAGCGTCTTACAATCACAGGTTACCAGGGACTTAAATTCACTGTTAACGATTTTATTAACCAACAGGGACAGACTAGAAAACACCCTGCAGAAAAACCCCATTAGTATCAGCGGCGAGGAGGATGAAGAGGACGACGATACATCAGCCCCAGGAACAACTCTTGTTGCAGAGGAGAAAGTGGAGGAAGGAACGGTTGGCATCTTCTCTTTGTCCTAGACTTAAAATATGTTCATCTCAAGGTCTGATGTCTATTCTTAACGTGTGCTCCGCTATTTCTATATAATGTTCATTTTTTATTGTATTAAAAGCTATTGCTTACAATTCTATATATATATATAGATTTACTTGTACACTGAATGTAAGAAAAGTGTAACAATGTTCTCGACAGGAACTTATTTTCCTTTACCAATGGCCGGAAGCTGTTTCTCTACATGAACATCCTTTACGAGCTCTGCCATTGTTTTACTTGTTGTTGCATCGACTCCCCTGCCTCAGTGTCTTACAAGTTGACGGCTTTACCCAGCATGCAGTTTATAGCAGACCACGTGACAGTCAAGCCAATGACACCAGCTCTGTCCTCCACAGATAAAGACCTACGTTCTGATAGACTTTGTGCGAGCCTTCGGAGTGTGGTCCAGCCTCACTGTCATCCTCATGCTCATCCTGTACCAGGGCCTGGGTATACTTGCTTCCATCTGGCTGTCCATGTGGACAGAAGACTCGTTTCTACAGAACCGTACCTTGGCCGGCTCCAATGAATACACTTCCAAAACATACACCTACCTAATTATCTACAGCGTCTTTGGTATCCTGCAAGGTAATGGCTTTATTTCTACCAATCTGTGTCTACTAGATTGTTCACTAACTTCTGGTCAGGTACTTTATAATGCAGTCAGGTACATTACTCCACAAGAATACAAAACATGTCCAGATATTTGTCCGACCTAGAAACATTTTTACACACCGCGAGGTAATATTATCACTTTTATTTTGCCTACTTTCTAATACAGAAAAATACTTGTTATTGTGTTAGAGAATTATGAATCATTGTTTATTTACGGTTTATATTCAAATCGATCAAACTCTAAGCATGAAGCGAAAAATACAGCTACCAAACAAGGCCTGTTGGAAAAAAAAATGAGGATTGAAAGGTCCGCAGGTCAGAAGGAAACACGTGCTAATTGCAGAGGAACGACACAAGTAATCCTTAATGTGTATTTAAAGTCTGATGTCACCAACATCAGATTATCATAAAGCCAACGTGTGCTTCGATCCCCAGGTGTCGCCACCCTCATATTTGTTGCCGCCATAAGCCTCGGTATGGTCGTGGCCTCTAAGAAGCTGCATGCATCCATGCTGTCTAACATCATGCGCCAGCCAATGAACTTCTTCGACACAACTCCGCTTGGCCGCGTGATGAATCGCTTCTCGCGGGACGTGGACATCCTGGACGCGCAGATGGCCAAACTGGTGTTGGTGTTCGTACAGCAGCTGTTCACGGTCCTCAGTGTGCTCATCGTCATCTCCTACACCACCCCTATCTTCATGGCCGCCGCAGCACCTGTCATGATCGTCTACTACCTTGTACAGGTTAGAGTGACCGGCCTTTCTTTCATACTTTGCATTTCTACCTTTTGCTTCCTGGGATTTAGTGCAAAGCTCCATTTCCTGATAATTTTCTTTTACACAATTGTAACATCAAGAACGTTTTTTGATTTTCGAAGACTGAAGGAATGACAATAAATATTTTAGAAAACTACTGTTGTCGCAAACCTGGGGCAGGGTCCGTAGATTTGGTAAGGGGTACGATTTCTATCACCAGTCCAACACACCGTCTATACCCCCACCAAGTCCACGTCGACACTTACCGCGTGCTACCACACTAAATTGCTTATTAATTACCCACTCTAACCAGCTCGAGCCCCTAAGCACACATACCCCAAAGTAAAACACGAGGCAATTTAGTGTATTAAAAGATGTTAATTATTATTTCCAGAAGTTCATACAAACCAAAAAATGTCACAATTACAAAGTATGAACCCTTGATCGTTGTCTAGACCGTCCCGTTTACCTAATTATTTCCCCTGCTTCTATTATGTCCAGATAACTGAGAGCCAGATCTAACCTTATCTGTCATAC
>SRHC01000957.1:50944-94038 GCA_004794325.1 Pomacea maculata | reverse complement strand
AGGTACGACCGTGTGGCTATATCACCTTCTAGGTTGATGTCCTTTTCTCTCAGTAGTTCTTTCGTCTGAAGTTTGGCGAAGGACAATTGCAAAGGAAGACTTGAGATATCAAGATCTCTGTATTCTCCCTAGAGGTATAACGTAAAGCCCAGCTTGTCGTCCAGTTCTTTCTCTCTTTCAGTCCAAACGCTCAGCCTGCATCTCTAGATCTTTCAGTCCCGTAACCGTCTTGTTGGCCAGACATACCACCTGACACACCACAACCAATCACGCCTCACAGCCACCACGAGCTTAAGCTCCCACCCGCATCCGCGTAAATGACGCAATTTCTCTCTATGACGTAATTTCTAGAGAGAGAAATCACGTCATATCTAGAATAAAATAGATGTACAAACCCACACTACAGCCCTATCCCACTCTTTCACGACAACTGTCGATCTTTAAAATCCTGAGCTTATTCAAAAAATTTCAAGGAACTTTTAAAGTTGTGTTAGTTTATACTAGTTTATGAAGTTGTTTAATAAAAACCCATTCTTTTTCTTGTAGAAGTGGTAAAGTATGCCTTAGCGTATGTGTTTCTCTCTCCTGTCGCTAGAAAGTCTACATGCCGACGTCACGACAGTTGAGGCGGAACGAGTCGACATCCCGCTCGCCGATTTACGCTCATTTCAGCGAGACCATCAGCGGCGCCATGTGCATCCGGGCCTTTGGAGCGTGCGAGAGGTTTGCCGAGGAGTCTGCCCGGCGTGTTGACGACAACCACACCTACTACTTCGCCTTCACAGCTGCTTCCAGGTAAGGGTCCAATATCACCATCAGTAATCACTACCACACTGACGGACGTGGACATCAGGGCTTCAGGTTCTAGCGGTTATGCGCTGTCAGATTGACTTCAGGGTCTGGAATGTTTCCTCGCTCACAAATATGGAGTGGGACTTATTTCTTGAAGTACAAAGTACAGTTGTTGCTCTATTTCAGCTAATAACATGTTCACTTTTAACAAATCGGCGTCACTTCGTGAAAGTCAAAAATATTTGTTCAGATTCGGGTTAGTCTTAATGTTGATCTGTTATGGTTTTGTTTGGGATATCTAGAGGATATATATTTCTAAACAATATCACCTCATATTAAATGTTGCTTCTAATGCAGATGGCTTCGAGTAAGACTAGAGCTTTTGGGCAACTTCGTCGTGTTGTTCGCGGCACTGTTTGCAGTTACTGGAGACGACATGACTGGCAGCCTGGTGGGACTCTCTGTGTCCTACGCTTTGCAGGTCTGGAAACTTTGCCAGCAGGCAAAACATCTTCTAGCATCAGTCAACACATCTTGTCTTTTCTATTCGCTCATGTTTAAATTTCCTGCTACTTTTGCACATTTACAAAGGACACTGCTTGCTAAGATGCTGACTCAACAAAAATCACCACAATTTCGTGTCTCGCGAATATTATGTCAAAATATTTTGAAAGTGTAAAAGTTGAAAGTTCTGGACATCATTGAACTGCACCTATTGCTGACTCTAGGCTGTCCTTGCGGACGCTACAAAAGCTGGTCAGGACCTGAGGTGTACATTGGCAGTTGTTGTGTCCAGGTGACGAGCTCGCTCAACATGCTGGTCCAGAATTCCACGCTCTTGGAGAGCAACGTGATATCCGTGGAGCGCATTGTGGAGTACTCCAAGCTACCACAAGAGGTGCATCCCCCGCCCCAACACCACCTTTACTTTCTCCTTCCACAACGAACGACGCTAGACATTATATATTAAGAACTAGAGCATCTGGACGTAAAAAGATAAAAAAATAATAATAATGTTAAGTGTAGTCCTTTACATTTTGTAGTCTCATTACTTTTGGAGATTTCATAGTCATTCCCATGCCCCAGTGTTAAGGTAGCGATAATCATTTTATAATCATGCACGCATAAGGAGACCCACCCTTCCACCTTCCTGCATGCGACCACGCCCACACACATCCATGTCCACTCGATATTAACAAACACGCGTAGGAATATCAGAACCACCCGGCACTGTAACTGTTATAATCGAAACGTTCGGAAAATGGATGCCAGTTATTAAGTAGCGGGTGCATTCTGCTGTCAGCCGGCTTGGATCAACCCTGACAATCGCCCTGGTAACGAGTGGCCTCGCTATGGCGACATCACGTTCAAAGGTTTCAGCACGCGCTACAGGGACGGCCTCGGTCTGGTGCTCAAGGGCATCACGTGCAAAATTAAAGGCGGCCAAAAGGTACGTAGTCTATTCTTAACTGACACGTATAGCTCTCATTTTCTAAAATCTCAGTCAACTGTTGAGTGGTTTGCTTAAACTCTTGTAAAATATTAAGAAATTAATTTCTGTTTTGAACTAGAAAAAAAAGATCGGCTGTTTAAAAAAAAAGGATCCATACTAGATATATCATGCCATTCCTTGGATATGTGCTTTGCAAAACAATCTAAATTTCTTCTGACGTTCATGGTCGCCTTGTCAAGGTGGGAATCGTGGGCAGAACAGGGGCTGGCAAGTCTTCATTGTCCATGGCACTGTTCCGGCTCATTGAATCTGCTGGGGGCAGCATCACCATCGACGGAGTGGACATTTCAGACATCGGCCTGCATGACCTGAGGAGAAGTCTGACCACACTGCCGCAGGTCAGCATTGTCTAGTACTGGACTGACAAACATTTTCTACCTAGACACTCTTTAAGGACAATACCTGATGCACTTGTTTCGTATTCCTCCTTGATTCTCGAGACCTGTCGAGTTGACGAGTCGAGTTGTCGATGAAAATGGTAAAACCCAAAGTTTGACTATAGTCGAGAGCCTTATATTACCATTCTCAAGACGTCTTCATGTAAATCCACACACTGTGCCATCCAAACTCACTCGACATCCTACAAAAATGGTTTATTTCAGGATCCGGTTCTGTTTTCCGGCTCTTTGAGGTTCAACATCGATCCCTTCGACAAGTTTACCGACGAGCAGATCTGGGCGGCGCTGGAGCAGGCCCACCTGGAGGACTTCGTGGACAGTCTCAAAGGTGGGCTGGACTACAACTGTGGCGAAGGAGGCCACAACTTGAGGTAACTATCTTGGCATGACAAACGGAAATCTTGTTATTTACTCCTTTAGGTCAAATCTGTTGGTCGCCAAGTTCCAGAAATGGTAATGATTCTGTGTTCATTTGAATAGATAATTATGTAAACACGTTCCAGTCATATATTTGTTGTTTTCAACCCCTCGCTTAAAGTGCAGCCTCGTTTTGGGCGATGGGATTGAGGGAGGGGACATTTTTTTTTTTTTTTTGGTGAGGGATGTTTATTGGATGTGAAGTGATCTGGCGAACTTTGGTTCCACAATCTATGTTTAGTGTGGGCCAGAGACAGCTGGTGTGCCTGGTGCGTTCCATGCTGCGGAAGACCAAGGTCCTCATCATGGACGAGGCCACGGCAGCGGTTGACATGGAGACGGACGAGCTCATCCAACGAACTGTGCGCACGGCCTTTAAGGACTGCACTGTGTTCACGATAGCACATCGGATTAATACCGTTCTTGACTATGATAAGTGAGTGTCTCTAGTCTTCCTGTCTTTGCGTTGTAGTTGTTTCCCTTTATCTTCCGTTTTGGTTTTTGACGACAGTCTTAACATAACAAATAGAAAATTACTACTACTACTGATAATAATAATAACAACAACACGATAAAGGACTTGTACACAATGCAGGCAGAAACATTCACAGAGGAGTATGAGCACATACCATTAAAAAAATTCTCCTATGGTGACAGGGACCATGATACCTGATTCTTATTGTCATGGCGAAAGGTGTTTAAGCCACATCGCCTACAACTACTCCTCAGAAGAAGAAAAAAACTATGGTTAAATGCAGACACGATGCAGACACGTGGTAAAGTGTGCGATGATTTTCTTTCAGGATTATTGTGCTCGATGCGGGAGAGATTTTAGAGTTCGACACACCTGCCAACCTTCTCAGCAACCCCAGAAGTGTCTTCTACGGCATGGCAAAGGACGCTAAGATCGTCCCGTGAGATGAGCGCGTGACGACAAGAGGCTGAGAACCAACTGACAGCTGGAAATAACTGACAACGGGGTGAGAGGGTGGACATCGTGACTTGTGGTAGAGGTCAAGTGTTTTTAAAAGACGTACATACGTGTACATGCTGTAGTGTGGATGATGCGTCTGTGTGCTGTTACATTTCCATACATTCGACACATTATTTTACAATCTTACATAATACTTTTCGCAGACTTTTGAACACGGTATGATATGGAAATTCTTTTTTCTTGAAAGGTAAGCAGCTTCATTTTAGGATCTAATTGGTTAAGACAATTTAAATGATTCCCAGTAGAGAGAAGAACAGAATTCAGATTGATTTCCTGTTAATAGACGGGAAAAGAAACGTACAAGCAGAGTATTTCAAAACATTAAAAGGTGATAACATATCTGGGACACAGTTTTTGTTTCTCAACATGACATCTTGTCGCTGCATCAGGTATTTCAATCAGTTTTACAAGAGAACACATGCCAACTTAGTGTATACATGCGTCTTATCATAAAACAACCTATCATGAGTATTTTGTTCGAACACTTCCACTTTATACTTTAAGTTAAACCTTTTTGTTTTTCACACAAAGTTGAATAAATTGTTCAAAGTATTTTTTGTTGTTCATTTCTTTCCTAATATTTTCTGTCCCTTACACCCTACCCCACGATCAATACACGTCCATGAGGCAACAACAACTTAAATATGGAAAACATGTCATATTGGTTTGTTACTGGTACGCAATATGGATCGCCGACACGAGGACACAAGGGACACAACACGTGGTGTCGGGACAGCACTTGTAGTATATTCAGGCATCCTACACTTTTGCGGTCGAGAAGGAGGGAAGAAAGCCTAAGAACATAAGATGTTTCATCAAGCTACTTTTAACACATACAAAAAGGAAACATGGCAGAATTAAGCAGAACGTCAAAAACATAACCGGAAACTCGCCATTATCTCTTACCACCACGTGACATAACATGTTAAAGCTTCATTGGTGGCGGTAGGAAACAGGACCAGCATCTAAGATAAAGTTAAAACATCGGCACACCACCGTAGTGACGTGAAGTGGGACGAACTACTTGGTCCCTACTGTGAAGCAGAAGATGGCAGTGTGACTCCAGACCAACCCTGTAAGGTGTGTAGGATTGTATTCTGAAGCTATGGCTCCTTGTATGCTCGCTTTTGTCTTGTTTCTATTTAAGAGTTATGTGAGAAAACCTTTCATTGTAATGCAAGCATAATAATATGGATAACTTATATCCAACTAAATAATTTTGTGTTAAACAAACACATACTAGCCAGATTCTTTTTACTGAACTTTAAAATAAAAACGGAATGTCTCCAGATTAATAATATTCCTAACAAATAGTATTTTGAAGAGTGTCCAATTGCCGATGTTGAACACAGACGGCACCGACTCGCTTAGCTGCAGGCAAACCACACCTGCTTCATGACGACAGGGCTGTAAATAGTTTCTGTATGTAGACTCTAGCTAACAGCAGTTGCGGCTGTGTCGGACTACGAGAGTTGGAGGGCTTTATTACTGAACTTTACCCTCAGGGCCCAGATACAAGTGTGTATGTCAGCCCCCCTGTGCTGTTGTTCAGATCCTTGCAGAAACAAACCGAAGACGATGCGGGTAGTACTAAAAACGTCGTGAATGTGGAACACAGCATCTTGAGAATCTTCCAGAAGAAATTTACTAGAACAGTATTCTAATGCCGAAGCCAGCGTTTGGAAGGACAACGCTGAAAACAATCCTAATTTCTCCTAACTTCACTGCACTCTGCTAATTTGCCCAGTACCAGGTCCAATGGTGACTTAGTACCCGTCAGTGGGATCGGGGTGCCTGCGGAGTCTTTTGTACCACAACAACCCTAGCGCCACCAACACCAGCAAGATGAAGACGGACACAAAGCCAGCGGCAAACATCATTTTGTCCGTGCCGGCGTTCGCTGGCAAGTCTTGGGCCGGTTCCTTCTCTACATTTTTCTTGTCCGGTTTTTCGAAGTTCTCGAACCTGTCATAGTCGTCATACAATTGTGGGACAGGCTGGTCGACATGCGCCTTCCAATCCTTCTCGCCAGTGTTTGGCATCATGCTATTCAATGGTGGGAACGATGCCTCTGAAGTCGAGAGCCTGGGTGTGACGAGGCTGGCCTTGCCATCAAAGACTCCACTACCAAGTTCTTTGTCCTTGCCACCCGTCTTGACGGGCTGTGACCTGTTGGGACCTGTGACGGGCTGTGACGAGTTGTGACCTGCTGTGACGGGCTGTGACGTGAGGTTCTGTGCATCGTTCCTGCTAATCACATCAGAGATTACTCCATCCTCTGCCTGTAAGTTATTGGGGCGCTGCTTCGTATTTTCAAAACGAGGGTGTCTGATTTTTTCTTCTTCATCCTTTTTAACACCGAGCTGCGAATCTAAGATATTCCCAGTGTTAGAAGAGTTATCCCATGACGTCCTGTTTGGTGCACCTCTTCTTACAGTTACTGAAGTATGTATTCCACTGTTTGTTTTCAAATTACGGGGATGTTCTTTTGCTCTCTCAGCAAGTGGTATTGTGGTTTTGTTTTTGACATCTCGAAGGCCGATTTCTGTCAGCTCAGGAGACTTTGTCCAAGATGCTAAGTTTAGTCTTTCACTGCGAGAATCATCGCTTTCATTTCGCTCCTGCTTTCTTGTATTTTTAACAACCGGATATTTTGATTTGCTCTTTTCGTGTACAGTTTTCACCCCCACTTCCAAGTCCGTGTGTTTAGGGCTGAGAGTGTTTTCCTGAGATGTTAGGTTTAATTTACCACTGCTCGTAGCAACTGAAGAATTCACTTTATCATTCAGTGTGCTTGGATGTCTTGAGCTTCTGGCTTTGCTTCCCTCTACATAATTTTCAACTCCTAGGTCTGAGTAAACATCTTTTTCAGTGTTTGACTTCGTGAAGTTGACTTCGTAGCTGATGGGATTAGATGTGTTTAGAGAGTTAGGTAAACCCGGATTATATCGTCCACTACCTTGCGCTTCATTGCTAAGCGTATTGGAACTGTTGGTGTTACTTGATGTACTATTACCTGCCGTATAGAGTTTCTTTTCTGCAGATTCGTTGCCGTTAGTTTGCAAGGTTTTACCTTCTTTTCTAAATGAATTCATCACCTCTCGACTGTGAGATACTTCGCTCTCTGCAGAAGACACTTTTGTATCATTGTAAGATGTATTAAAATTAACAGTTGTTTTATCATCGTCAAAGGGCTTCGGAGATCCTCTGAGCTCTGCTTCAGACGAAATATTAGAATCTGTATCCATTTCAATTTTCTTGGTAACATTACCAACAGAAGAGGTATTGTCTGATAAGAACTCGTGCCTTTTCCAAGTCGGTAGAGTCTTGCCTCTTGTGTGCAAGGTCTTCAGTAGAACTCTCAAGTTTGAGAGCTCCAGAATTTTCTTCTCACTGGTGTTATCTCTGCTGCTTTTGAGGTCGTCAGCTTTGGTGGGTGGGACGACGCTGGCATCGGAACGTCCACTTGAATGATCCAAATTATTTCTCTCTTGTGAAGACCTTGAACTTACACTTTTGTGCCCTGAGACTTCTATCCTGTGTTTATCCACAAGGTTACCGTTGTTGCTTGTGTTGGATGCTGACGTTGCACTATTGTTCTCAGAGACTTGCATGCTTTGTTTATCTACAAGGTTATTGTTGTCATCTGTGTTAGATGTTGACCTTGTGCTATTGTTCCCTGAGGCTTCCATGTCGTTGTCACCTGTGTTAGATGTACTTTCCAGCAGATATCGTCTTGTTTTAGACATGGAATACACGAGACTTTGTTCTTCGGGACTTGCATTCATGTTAGCTTTAGGTTCTTGTTCGCCGTTTGGCACGGAGTTGACAAGGGTCTTAGTACCGGAGCCAGAAGACGTGTCTGGGTGAAGACGTGGAGCAGAAGTGTTTTCACCAGAACTGGTTTCTGTCTGTGTGTGCGTAGATCCCGTGACGTCAGCTGACCCTAGCTTTTCTGACAATGATGAGGAGTCGTCTGTAAAGATTTCAGAAGAAAGTGCTTTGCTTAGTAACTGCATCGTAACAATGGAGTAAGTGTAATTTGATCAAAATGTGCACAAAGCCTTGCGTCCTCTTATCGACAAAACGACACACAAACTATTTTCAGTCGCCTATTGATTCTATACAATAAGCTGACGATAAAGGTGTACAGCAGTAGGTCCACGTGTATCTAGTTATGTGAGCGAGAGATAGTATGTGTGCGCGCGTGCGTGCGTGAAACCGTAAACGCTTCAGGCGCAACGCTGACCTTTGACACTAATGTTGATCATGCCAGAAACACTGATGGTGATGATGGAGAAGGTGGCTGTACAGCGCAGTTTGATGTCCCGCTCCTGCCAGCTCGGCGAGTAGGTCAGCTTGCTGGTCACGTTGTGCCACAGCCGCCCGTCCTCTCCAAGGAACGTGGTACTAAACGTAGAGGAAGACAGAAAGAACAACACGGAGAAAGAAAGAATAAAATCACGTTTTACCCGCACTGATCGAGGAACAGGACTGTTTCACCTAAAACATATTTGTTAGAATAATAGCAGCAACAACCCACAACAAACTCTACCTGTCTAAAGATATTGTTACTTCATGCTTCCTACTCCAACACGTATCTAAAAGCATTAATATACTACAGAAATAAACTATTTCTTTTGCTGAAGCACTGGTAGATCTTTGTGTGTTTTATTTGACATTACACCTGTTGACATGCTATGTGCTGCATGTGTCCCTGACAGCACAAAACAGAAAAAATAATGACAGCACTATACTTATGACGAAATTGGGGACAGCAAGATATCAGCAAACTATGGAGCTCATAGCCACATGTCCAACAAACTTTACCTAGAGGTCCAGCTAAGTGGTGTCAGATCACGTGACTGATTATCTGACCATTTGATTATAGGAGGAGAAGAAGAGGGTCCTTTGCTGTGGCACGTCCACGTGGCATTTTCGCCCTGACGTATCTCATTAGGACCTAGTATCACCGGCTCAAAGGGAGGATCTGAACATTCAACAACACAAAATACCTTTGACATTAAAGCTCTATAGAGGCTGACTCAATGTATATATATATATATGAGTGTGAAGATTATACATATGAAGACAACAACGAAGGAGAAAAGAGGAAGATGACAGAGACAGCAAGAATAGAGGACTCACCTGTGATATACACTTTCTTGATGGCAATGACTTTCTCGGCCAGTGTCAAATGATGGACTATGCACTTTAGCTCAGTTTCCCGCGCTTCTGGCAAGGGTAGGAAGTCCAGTACGGACACCACCCGGTACATTGTTGTCGCCTTGTGCTTCTTGCCCAGGTAGCTGCCATCAGATCCTTCATCTTCCAATCCACTTTTTCTCCCATCACTGCTGCCATGCCTCTGTGTCTGCGTGCTTGATGCGTTGAGTCTGTTTTCTAGGCCGTCTCTCATCATTTCATGATCTGCACCAAAGTATCCACCTTTCTTCTGTCCTTCGTTACTTGCACTTATGTTATTCTCAGTGGACAGAGGAGACATTGTGTTCCTCCTGCTAAGATCCTGTTGGGAACCTTTGACTTTCTCATCGTTTCCCTGTTTCCAAGATGTGACGGAACTCGGCTCCTTATTCGCGGATTCCACTGGCTTACCCTGTGTACGTTCTTTATTCCTGTTGTTTTCTTCGTCCTCAAAATTTTCTCCCCCTAAAAGCCAAGCGTCATCATCCTCACTGCCTGAAGAAGCGTATCTCTTACTCTGCGAAACTCGGGATGCTATTTCAAGACGCTTGCCATCCTTAATACTTTCTATGGGCATTCCCGCGGCGTCTTTTACCTCGGCATTTGCCCTCCTTGACCTATGACCTGCAGGTGAGTCTGTTCTTGTGAAAAGATCGGTCTGCGCCACAGACTCTAGCTTGACTGCTCGCGAGTATTGCTCAGTGGAGAAGGTTGTGTCCTTTCCAGTGCTTTTGTGGTCTTTGCGTTTAGCACCTCGAGCCCTCGAAACCGTTTTCCTATCCTTCCGTGTCTTTGTCTCTTGTCCCTCCGTTCTTTCTCCATTCCTCTTGACACTTGGTGTCGTACTTTCTACAGAAAAGTCGGAGTTTTCCAAGGTGCTCTTGGCAACGAATTTCCAGGGTGGGATGGTGGTTCCAGGTTCAACGTCGGCCTGCAATCGAGACGGAATAAAAAAGATCTTGTGTTCGCCACCTCTGCGGTTCCGAGCGTTGTTGTTGGTACTAAAAACCTGGACAGATGCGGAAACTCTTCCTTTCCACCTTTTTCTAACCCTTTTAATAATCGCTGTGGAATCATAAAGCTTTCTTGGCGAGTTGCCGAACCTTTGAAAATCGCTCTTGGTTAACACAGAGGACCTCCAAAAGAGTGCACTTCTCTTTAGTCTGAGCCAACGGCCGTTGTTTAATGTTTCTGGTGTCCGCAGACGATTAGAACTGTATTGTGATGCTTTCCACTGGCTTCTTTCTTGGTAAGTGACGTACGAGCTGTGCGTCATGTCCTGCAGGTGTCGCCCCGAATTATCGTCCCAATTAATAGTGGGGGCTACAAGGCTGGCACCCTCTGTAACGCACCGGAACTGCGTTACGTCTCCAATCAGAACGGAGTCTGGACCAAGGATAGTGGGCGGAAGAGGCGGAACTGCCAAAAAACGAGGCACAAATATACGTGCTATGTTAAATGACATTCATATTCGTTATAGTAACTCAAGTGTCCATATTCAACAAAAAAAGTGAACAGTTTACAGACAGGATTCAGTCAGCGAGGGATATACAGAAACAGGCTCCGAAAGACGTAAGGAGATTAACGATCTTTAAAAAAGAACGATATGGTATAAAAGAAAGAGTAAATGACTGACACTCACAAACAACCTGCACTATCCAAGACGAGGCTGACGTCTTGAGCCCAACTCTCACAGTGCAGGTGATGTTCTGCTCTATGTGGAGGATTCCAACCGTGCCTAAAAATAGTTCACTGACGTATTGCAGCACGCCCACTCGACCTTCTGGTATAAGGCGCCATCTCCTGGTGCTTCCTGGAGACAGGGGAATGTCATTTCAGATACTCTGCAGACAAACACGTGTGCGTTATTAATGATGACAACCAGGAGATAACCTATTATTGAACTTACCTAGATTTCTCTGAGGAAGGCCGTTGACGTCCCAGGTAAGCGGATGGCCCGAACCAAGATCAGCAGCAGCAAACTGGTTTAAAATGACGGTGCAGTTGACATGAGCATCGTCACGACCAATCAGAAATGGAGGGTGTTCGATTATAGGTCTCGGCAAGATGGCTAAACAATCGTGAAAACGACGACGAAGTGAAACAATCTTCTTACACATGCAAGTCCAATGTGACCAAACCCTTGAACATTACTAACTAAGCGATACAATGTTTAACAATAACAATAACAATAACAAACAACTTTATTAGTCCCAATGGGCAATTTAAATGGGACGTGTGCTCTTTATCCCATATATATTTTTAAAAAAATAGATCATTCCCATGCACACTACACATCACACGCAAACACACCGCTGACAGTTCATCTGTGATTGAGTAGCTGGACTGCTGATGGCACAAAAGATTTCAGATGCAAGACAAGTAAGAGTATCTTTGCTGTTATGTCTATTCGCTGATTAGTCGCACTGCTTTAAGAAAACAACAAACTGAAAGTATACATAGCAATTAAATAAGAGTGAGAGTTTTGAGGAAGAACGCTGTTTTATTTAGTGCAAAACTAAGGACGTGAACATTGTAAATGTTGAAAGCTAATATTGCCAATCCTGTTGCTAGACACATCTGAATGTATTTTAATTACACTCGTACCGTCGTGTTCCTGGAGTAAAGACTTGGAAATCTTACATTCAATATGAATGGAAGCATTCAGTTGGGAGCCCACTAGCCGTGGAGATATGCATGCCATAGCCTGACCCTCCAGGACGCAGGAGTACGTTCCTGCCAGGTAGCCATCAGGGAGAGTCGATAGCAAGGTAGGCAGTTTGCTGTTTTCTATTAGCTCTCCATATGGACCCTGGATAAAAGATGTGCTTGATTTAGTTTGAGTGCTAAACACATTAAGTACTGAAATCTAAACAACTCTTTAATCACAATTTTACCATTTAAAAGAGTAGATCGTCGGTTGTGTCGCGTAGCCGTCCTCTACGTCGCCGGATGCACGCTCACAGCCGCTCAAGCAGTCGGCACAAACACGCAAACACACAAACACACAAACACACAACCACTCACGCGGCCAGAGTAGCTACCCCGCGCAGTGCCGCCTGGGCCGAGTAGGACATATACCTACGGGGAGCATCTTAGAACACATCTCTCTGTGCGTATAAGAATGAATACATAAGGGAGGCAATTACTGGCACCTTTAGGAGTTGTTCCTGCGAGCAGCTGACGCGTGACGACAAGCGCCGCGGGTCAGGGCCCGTGGGCTTACAGAACGGATAAGGTTGCACAAGGACGAGGTGAAAGGCCAGCGAAGTGTGGGAAGCACAGCACAAGGACAGTCAAATAATCGCAGACACACGACAGGCTGGACATGAAAACTGCTCGGTAAAAGATGCAGGTGCAAACCTCTACTGTCAACTTACCCTGAGAGCCAGATGGATGGGTGGATATCCGGATAACACGGGTGTCTTTAATGAACACTCAACAGTCATGACATTGTTTCTCGGCAATGTTCTCATTGTAATTCGGTTTGAAGTAAGCAAAGGAGACTTCATATCTAAAAGTATCAAACAAAATGTTCTAAATAAAGTATTTTTCGAAATGTAAATCAAGATTCGCGAAAATTGGGTATAAACAGCAAAGCAATGTGAGCAAAATAGCCAAGATTCAAAATTTCTTTGGTTACGTTAATCTGAATATCGTAAGAAAATTTCCGACTTTCCATTTTCGATAAGAATCATTATAAAATGTGTAACGAGATAAGAGTTTCTACGACTATTGCTAAATATATGAAGAAAAAGGACATGTACAGTACAACCCATATGGATGTGTACGATTATTAAAACACAGCGATGGTTTATGTGCGTGTGTGTGTGTGTGTGAAAGTGAGAGAGAGAACAAGTGAGCGAGTTACTTCCTGAGGCTCTGATATTTACCTGTAACGATGAAGTTAAAATTTGTTTTCCACGCTTTCGAAGATCCGTTTTGCACAGTGCAACTTATGTATCTGGAATCTAGCTTGTCGATATTGTAGAAGGTAAGAAGCCATGGAAACTTATCGCTGAACTTAGCTGATGGAGAAATGATTTCAAATCGGAGGCCGCTGAGGCTGTAGGTGAAGATGACAAAAGGTCGAGGGTCCTGGCCACTGAAGACATAAGCACATTGTCCCCTGAGGTTTCTACCTCGAGAGTCTAATGGTGGATAGCCAATCAGATCTTCGACACTGGAAACGTTAGGCCAGATGTTAACGGTGACAGTTTGGCCTTTGCACACAGTCATTTCTTGGAAGGATTCTGCAGAAGACGAAAAAACTATCCGCTCTCCACATGTTCTTATCACAACTAAAGTGAAACAAATTTTAAACATATTTTAACTGGACGCTCCTCGTTACATTTTAAATTAAATACTTTTGTGGGTAAAAGAGGCACTGCTGTCTGTGTGTTTTCACATGGCATTTAGTTCACTTGTAATTATTTAGTCCATATTTATATTTATTTTTATATTTCAAAGTCTATTCTGCAAATCGTGAAATGAGTTTTCCACTGTATTGATTTAAAATGAAAGATCTACTGAAAATATATCTTTTATCTGAACTCCCTATCGTCATAGCACGGCATTCAAATACAGCCAACCTTATCTGGAGGGCTTTTCGACGGGCTGCATCGTCTTGTATTTGTTATGAATTAAAAAGCGTTGCTGAACAACATAAAGTTTTGTTCGATCACTTATTTAAAAAAAAATACATCTACCATATAAATTATAAACTGTTAAACTGCTTATCAGCTTTATAAGTTGTACAATTACATGATCATTTAAGACTGGTACTTCCATTAGTTTTTTTGTGTAATTTAGTGGTTTTAAAGCGACAATAGGAAGCACTTAAGTCTTTAGACTAAGTTACCAAAAAACCTTTGCCTAAAATAAATAAAATGTATTAGCAGAGAAAACCTATTCATAGACGCTCAGGTTCAAACATTTCACGTTCCCCAAGAGTATCTCCTTATCTACCTCTGGATTTACTAAGGTAATATGCATGTGTTTATATTTTATATATATATGTGTGTGTGCGCGCTCACCATGTGACATTGTGTTCTTTCCTTCTCTCTGGCGCTGGTTACCACAAGTCCATTTAGTGAGCGCCAGCATCACGATTGTTGGAACCAACGTCAGCAGGCCTCCCATCGCATCTGCGGCATTGTTGTGTAGATGGACATAGCGCTTCCTTCAGAAGGTGCCAGGTAAGGGACCTGAGTAAAGGTACGAACAGTATTTACATTCACAGATACTAATTGCTGAAAAATGATGGCAGTCTCTACTGTCATACTGAGCGACAGTAAATCGTAATTCACAAAATAAAACAATTTAACACAATATGTATTATATATATAACTGCCTAAAGTTAATTAGGATTCTGACATTTATGGACGAACGTTTGATACAGTTTGACAAACAAAAAAAATTAGGAAATCGTTTGTACGTGTTTGTCCTTAAAAACAAATTCTTGTACGAGCTAATTGCAAAATACAGCAAAATATGTTTCGAAAGTTAACCATTTGATTGTAAAAATGTTCTTAAAACCCAAGACAGTTTGTCTCTCCCCTAAACTAAACTGTTTCCATTCATGCATCGCATCACTCACTAAGGGACGCATACCGCGCTGTTGACTGATAAAAGAAAATCTAAACCGGAAGTCCTACAAGTGCATTATAGTTTCAGACATTTACTGATGTAATCAATTATTTGTCCTTAAAAGAGTGTTCTTATGTGATTCTTATTCCTGTTAAAGATGATGTATAGTCCCAGTTCTCGGCGAAATGTACATTTGAAATCAAAGTAATCAGAAATGTCTGCAGGAGTGCAGCGACTACCTTGTTAGATCTGACAGTCCTACAGGCAGGTCTGACTTCTGTAGGCAGGCACCTCTTGGGTCAGTGGCACTGTATTCAGGAAGGTTTCACAACAGATTGAAATAGGAGACTACACTGACAGCATCCCGTTGTTGAAATGTCGCGGAAGCGACACACGAACGGTTATGCGTCGTGTGTCAACAAAGATGGAGATCAACACTTAACCTCGCACATCGTCTTAGTGCAGATCTATAGAAAGTAACGATGATTTATATACAATGAAATAAATAATGTTGTTTTGTTCTCCTCATTTAGTCTGGCTGATATTTTATCAAATATGTAAGCAGCAATGAGTGAGTTATTTTTTAATCAGTGCGAGGCTAACGCGAAAGGGAGACAAATGTATTTTGCAAATTAGTTTTTGCTTCAGAATACAGTCCCCTGATATTCCGAGTTATGCCAGGGTAGAAAGGTTGTCATGACACGATCAGCTTGAGTTTCAGACTAATTAGTGAACAGTAAAACGCTTTAATACGTTCTTCTGATTGAAACTGTTTCTGGGATACTACACTGCAGCTTAGGTGCAAAATAGAGCGACCTATGAACTTTTACAGTGAAAAGCATTTGTCAACAGCTGAGAGGCGTATTGCGTGCAGACACAGCCTTGAGATGATAAGCTGCGCCTGGTCTTTGTAAGCTCTTCAAATCATGTCAATCTAAGAGTCGCCAACAATAACGAGCTCTCATGTTTCGGAGGCACCCGGTACATACAGAAGGTGGCAATTTCACGAAAACAATGAGTGTCCACATGACTATAAACAGATGTGGAGAAAGCGGTGAGTAGAGAAAAAGAAAGGGACAGAAACATGTGGGTTGTTTCTCAACCGGGGACTACAATACATGAGGAGACTTACTCACGAGGACTAGCTGGCTCACTTGAGTAGAGCTACATTACGAATGACAACATTATGGCTGCTTTGGCTCTCTATGTGCTCGTCTTTGGGTTCCTATCAGGTAAACATTTGTTTTTCTTGGTTTTTCTAATTTTCAGTGATTTCTTTCTTTTAACATTGGCTATGATTTCCACGAAGGTAGTCATGAAAGACAGGAAAATGTTACTGATGATAACATTGATAAGCAATAATGATAATTTATATCGTATTTTTCATAGTTGTTTCTCAACGAGAAAATGAAACTAATGTGTGTAAATCAGGTCTGGATGCTGTAAGTTGGTGTAAACTGACCACGCCTGTTAAAAGAAAGAAAATAATTAAAGAGTTTGAGAATATCAACAAAGAAATTACAGAATCAGACATCTTTATATACAGTCTATTGTGTACCTGTGTGTGTGTGCACGGGTGTGTGAGGGTGGGGGTAGAGTGAGCAAACTATGAGATAGGCAGAGTTTCCAGCCTTATTATTATTCCTAGCACTGATGCTTCGTTAGAAGGTAATTTCTGAAGTTATTGCTTTTTTTAACAAAAACTTTTACTTGTAAATGTCGGGTAGTTCATTGTTTTACAAGCTGGGACGTGAAGAGTTTATGGACTTAAAGCATGCATGCATTAAATGTACATAACAGTAATATCCCAGTTTCTTAAAAAGCGCCATTGTGCCGCCGTTCTTTACTTTAGTTTTAAATGGATGGTTGGGATTACATGCTCAACTATTACCATTTTTTTGTTTGTTTCAGCAACAGCTCAGATACTCACGACTGAGAGTGCGTATAGAAAAAAAAACAAAACATATATGATAACAAGAAACAACTTTATTATTTCTTTATCGCAATTTATAATCAACATAAATAATCGTAATAAAATAGCTTCAAGTCATAAAGATGCAATTGAGAATCAGCATAATAACAAAACAACAGTATTGTCATGTAATAATAGTAACAATTACAGCATTTGTTTTCGTAATGAAATATCATAATAGTCATGTAGTTGTATTCATATACTTATACATGAATATAATGATGGTAAGATCAAGTAATAATACAGGTAAAAGCCAGGTAAGAAAAATTGATGCACCTTTCTCTTCACCACAGCATCACAAACACCACAACTAGACTTGCAGGTCACAGTTCCATCGGAGAACCAGGAGATGATAGCAATGAACTGCACAGTGGAGCCTGGGCTGTCCGAGTTGATAAGGATTGAAGTTAAGAAAAAAAGTGACCCACAACAGGCTGTATTTCACAATGTTGTACCAGTTGGAAGTATTGACGCATACCAAGGTATTCAAGGCCACAATTCGAAGATCATCGTTGAGGGTCATCTGGACAAGACAGGATGGACAATGTCTTACCTTAGTGTTACTATACTGAGATATGAATGTACAGATGACCGTCTGTACTACTGCATCGCAACCGGGAGCAGGTCAAGATTAGAGACGAAGGTCAACGTCACAATTTGCAGTAAGTAGTGCGCACACTTTGATCCATCTTTCTATACACCAATTCACCCATTGGCTTGTTGATCTCTCTATCCACGAGCTAAGCACACCTGGGTAACACAAGCGTACTGGACTTGCCATACTAACGTTGGTCTCCTCAAAGACAAATACAAACAAACGTCTGCCCTTCATCAGTTATTATTTATGTGATCCTCCTTTCATATCTTCTTTTGTTCCATGTGTGTTTGAACAGACAACGTCACAGAACTGACCCAGGTAACACCAGACGCCACCAATCCAACCAACAGCGTCATCACGTGTCGGCTAAGAACCAATCAGAAAATCAAGTCAATCTCGTTCATTGGCATTTCCTGGTCTAAACGTTGGTATGACAAAAATTGGAGTGTTGTAGTTTTCGCAAACAGTTCATTGAATGACGGACTCGCATCCACAGGCCCTGCTTTTTCTGAAAATATCATGAAAATCTCAGGCAACATAAATCAGTCACATCCAGAAAAATCACAGCTGATGGTCAAATTTCCTTCCGAAACCTGCCAAGATTCTGCCAATGAAACGTTCGCTTGCGTCATCAGATACTCCGACTCGGATTCGTCAAGCACGCACCTCGCACGTGCAGAGCTCGCCGCTCTTAAACCTTGCAGTAAGTTCACACTCTCAGTTGCTTGTGTTATTTGTTATCATTCTAAAGGCTACGGATGCTTTGATTAAAAATACTTTTACTGTGACGTTTTGCATTTGAACTTTTGTTATTCTTCCAGGTAGCGGTTTTCCAGAAATACGTGTCTCCCAAGGAAAGGAAAACGACCCAACAAAGTTTAGTGTGAACTGTCCTGAGGGTTGGTCGTCTTCTCATAAAATTATTAACCTGGAGATTAGCCTGATCCCGGATATACCGTCTGTGCCCTCAAGCCGGCGCCATATAGCTTATTATAACAGGTAGTAATAGTGACCTCCACATGTTTGTTTTGTGTGTGCGTGCGTGCATACGTGAGTCTTGTCTGAACACATTTACCGTCTGTATTGCTTTTAGCATCCACAAGTTACACTCGTGCGTGCAAACACACAGAGCACAGAAAACCGTCTTCATTTTCCCGTGTGCTCCATGTTTGTCGTCTACAGATTTTCGCCATCTGGAATGCCAACCATGAACCCAGATTTGGCAAAGAAAGGGGTGTCCGTAAGTCGTCCCTTAGATGTTTACTTTTCTGCTGGAACCTGCGAGGACACTGGTAATGTAGTGTTGCACTATATTGTTGTCTTGACTCTGTCTTTGGAGCTACTATGTATAATTGATGTCAAATAATCAAGAAGTAAGAAAATAAATATGCGCTTTTTTTACGACATTATTGTATTCATACTTCAAGGTGTATACCGCTGTAAGCAGGTGTACCAGTCTACAGGTGAGGCTGCCGTGAAAGTCAAGCTCAGTGAGGCGAGACTTCCACCTTGCTGTAAGTTGGTCTTGTTCCGTAATAGGTTTTCAGTTACTAAACCAGTAATAATCATAAAAGATGTGTTGGAATTAACGAAGTCGCAGTTCTGTCCGTCATGCTAACGACCATGTACAGCTTCAACTGTTTACATTATCCTTTATACCTTTCATCCGTTGCTTTACGTTGTGTGTCTGTACACAGCTCACCCTCCACTATCTCTTCATTTATCATCACTGGTCTGCGCAGTGGATGTGTCTGTCTCGGTCGTGGTGCTGCGCATTACAAATACCCATTATTATTATTATTATTATTATTATTATTATTATTATTATTAAGAGACACTACTTTGGACTCTCTCCACAGTGCCGGGTGCAGTTGCGAGTGTGGAGAGCTCGTACCCTGCAGACGGTCCCTGGACTGAAACGTTGGTTTGCCGGGTAGATTCACTCCGGGTGGTGGTGCTGGTCAGCCTGGAGGTCAGCGTCGTGAGGAATGGCACCCGCCGAGTGCTGGCCTACATCAACAGGTCAGTGACGTGTGCAAATCAGTGACGTTTGCGTTGGACTGCAGTCACGATTCTTCAATGTTACTCAGAGAAAAAATGTTGAGAGAGCGAGCAGTTTATTTTATTATAATTATTATTTTAATCTCCATATTAGGAGTTGGTTGTTATTTTTTCAGTTTCAACTGATCAATGTCAATAATTGTGATTAGCTGTGAAGTATTATGTAAAATCGTGGTGCGCAGTGATAATGGTGATTTTGTGTAATTGGTGACAGTTTCCTGAACGAGGCCAAAGTCAGTCACGAGAGTAGCGATGTATGGGTGGTGGGGGAAATCCACCCGTATAATCCAACTGCATCCAGTCTTAACGTGACGTCAGAGCTGACGTCGTTGGAAGGAGTGTCACTGTACATAACCACGTGTACAGCTGTATACTCCGGCAACGAAACCAAAGGCATTGTTGTTAACTCCATGGCTGATGCCAGAGTTCGCTTCCAGAAATAAAATTTGGTTGTTGAGGCCTCTCTGATGGAACTTTATATAAACTGCATTCGCTCTCTCTCTCTCTCATCCTCCCACCTCGTGCTTTCTGACAGCCCTCACCAATAATCAGAAATGCAGTATCTTATAGCCTTATAGCCTTCACGTATACTTTGTGTATATAGCGTAAATATTTTTTTGTTTATTCTTTATGTTGACCTACTTCTCGATTAAACAAAACCTATATTTTTCAACATTTAGACCACGTAAATGTTTTTAAAACGCTCTTTAAAACGGAGTATCACCGATAATTGTCAACGATGCAGGTTAATAAATATATAAAATATATAATTTTTGTTAACTACCGTCAAAATTTTACTTTTGCTTCGCCAGCTGGTAGCAACGCGCTATTTCTCCCTACGTAGCACAAGAGTTTAATAAATATATTCAAGCAACACTTTGTTTGCTTTGTTCTTCAAACATGCTTCGCAAAGTAATCTTAGATATCAAACAATGTTATAGCTTGACACACAAACCAACTTTTTAAGACACGTGACAATTGCTTGAAGACATGACGGGATGAAAGTTTCACAAACCTACACGTGCCCACGCTTGGCCGAATCTTGCGTGTTTGCTGTTATCTTTCTTTCTTACTATCCCTCCACCTCATTGTGTGATATTCTTACTCTCATTCTGACTCTTCCAGTCACCAGAACAACATGTGGCCACAGGATATTTAGTTATTGTGCATCGAGACAATGGAACTCTCTCCCTTTCCACATCCGCCACCTACCCGCTACTGAGTCTTGTACACTTACACTGAAAAAAATCTGTTTCGATGGCATTAGTCCTTACATTGATCAACATAGTCGTCATTATCGTCCCTTGAAATTTCTCGCTGAGAGAAGCATGTGGTTCCGGAAATGAGGACTGCTGACGACGACGGGAGACAAACCCAAAGTTTCTAAAGACTTTACTGTGGAATAGATGAACTCGGTAATGTACAGTGATGTTGAACTACGTTAGAGACCTATACGACGAGTAAAGGCAGACTCAAATCAAACAAGAAATTAAACATCAACGTTGCGGACACGTAAGTAGAACGTAGCAGTCTTTTTCTCACAAAGTACGCAGGATATTTGCAACTGTTGGCTAAAAGCACATTTTCATTGAAAAACTTATAAAGCAATGCATCAGCATTTTTGTGCCTCGCAAAACCTGCAGCTGCCGATGCCAGAGTTCAAAGTACATGATTATGGCGCGTTGGCCAATCAGCAAAAAGAAGGTAATGACGTGTTTCCGGTCAGCGAGCTGACATTGTGACGGTGCAGGAAGTAAGGGCTTGGGGTCTTCCTCTTGAGGAGGGAGTCCCGTTGTACGTTAAGTAAAAGTTTAGATATCGTTAGATTTTTACACTTATTCAATGACACAAATATAACAACCTTTTGTGTCAGCGTGCGTTGAAGTCAGTGGTGCGAGAAGTAACATTTATCCAGATCCTATCAGATGTCACACGTGTGTACCGTGTTTCGCACGCAGTTCGCTTGTTCAAAGGTAGGACACAACAAAGAAAACAGGTAAATTCTTAACCTTGTAATTGTTTGTAAGCATTGTCTTTGTGCAGATTGCAGACTACTCACCTCAGTCGCCCTGTAGCCAGTCATGCAGAACGCATATACAAGGTCTTGTCCAATGGACATGCTACAGAACTGTCAACACTAGTCCAGGATCCTTCGATACTTTTTTGTAGAAATGTTTCTGCCTACGTCACGCATTAGAGTCAGTTTATTTTTGAACATGGCTGATCTCACGACGAGGCCGGAAGTAGTAATTAAATGACTTTTGTAACAGCCAACATTAGCACTTGTTTTTCCCTTTAACTCTCAAGAAATTCTTCCCTTTCCTTCAACCACTGCGATCGACGTTTTGCATCATCGACCCTGGATGTCACATGAGGCTTGTCTGTTAACCCAGATATCCCCACCCGACCTACAAAGACGAGTAAGGTGTCGTCACGCAAGGCATGTTGGGAGACCGGCCTGACAAGTTATTGCTGTGCAGCCATCAGACATCATGGCGGCTAAGTGCGTCTGGGCCCTCGTCCTGCTGAGATGTCTGTTAGGTAAGCATCCAACACTTTGTCTCCGTGAGCGACTTTTGATCTACTAATTGTGTGTGTGTGAGTGTGTGTGTGTGAGTGTGTGTGTGTGCTTGTAACCACATACCTGTAGAGCACCGTCAGACCTGGACAAAGGTTTCTTTCACCCAAACAGTTCGTATCCTTACCCTCGATACACAGTCAGCCTGCTTGATTGTTTACTTTGTTGTCTTATTTCCTCCACTAGTATTCGTAGACAAGACACTGTGATCATGGCAAAGCGAGATTAAGAAACCTCGGTATTTCTACTCCCACAGCATTTTGTTTGTGTTTTCACGAAGCGCGAAGAGCAAATGTCAAGGCCACATGAGGTCATTGGGTCGATGTTTACGGAAAACTCCGCTCTCTCTCTCTCTGTTGTCTTCTCGCCCTGTGTTGTCAACATCACCTGACGATCTGCTTCTATTTTTATCAGATATACAAAGAAACACAAATCTTCAGATATATGCACAAGTGTTTTGAGTCACAGCCAGCCACATACATACAGACAGACAAAAACACATTTACTATCTTTGATCACACACACACGCGCGCGCGCTCATATATATATATAGATAGAGAGAGAAGCACGTGCCGTATTTCTTGATTTATTATGAAAACTAAAACACAGTCGGAGGGAGTACGAGTTCACTGTTTCGTTTGATTGTTGGTTGGGCTCGCCTATTTTCTTAGTTTTTACCTATGAACCTACATCAGAATGTTGAAAGATTCTCGACACACAGAACATTGAGGTGTACATTCTGTTACATTGTGTAACACTCAACTGTCACTGTGATCCTCACTGCTCGCTACAAGATAAACAACAGCGAGTGCAGGGTGGATCCTACCACCCGGGTACCAGCAGGTCGGCTACAAGCTATTGGCGTTGTGAGATTATCAGGTTAAATGAGCAACTAGATGAAAATGTGGAGGAGAAAGTGATACAAATTGTCACCGGTGATGGCGCATCCATCCCACCTGAGGATAGGTCTTCATTGCACCGCACAAAACAAGAACAGAAGCCAAGGACACCTACAGAAACAAAATAGTTTTTAAATGACGAAGTGTCTCATGTCGGACACAAACTTCTGAAATATGGAAGACTTGGAGTAAACAGAGCATGGGCTACAGATGGTAAACTGTGATACCTTGACAAGACACCAGTGGGTCTACCCTCCTCGCTGACGTGGACATCTGTGAGCAGGCAGTGTGAGTGGCATGTCGGAACTAGCCAGACTGGTACCCAGCAATCTCCCTCCTCGAGAAACTGATGCGCTCTTTAGACTATTCTTGTTATTGAATGCATGCAATACTGTTGATACTGTCAATTGTTAGGAAACACCAGAAAGCTTACAGACTTCTTTATGAACAAATATCATGATAAGTTGAAGTTGACAACTAACCCAGAAAAAACTAAAATATCCCCTCAAAGTGTATCCCTTGTTTGTATGTGTTTATATACTTTGAATTGTTTGTATTACAAACGGAAATATGCTTTAAAAAGCTTCAAAGGGCTAGAAGAAGGAAAGAACAAGTGATACAGACTATCAGTTGTTAATATATTAGCCGTAACAAACCAACAGTTAAATATATTTTTCTTTTTCATTCTGTGTAGAAGTGAATGAGCACATTGAAAAAATAAGAACTGGAGCGTGTGTGAATGTGTGTATATTCTGAATATCTCATTACCCTTAGAGAGCAAAAAGAACAACAAAAATGGAATCTTAACAAACCTGATTTACTTAATTAATGGCCTTGATAATTACTTTCTTCCATGACTTTTTCCAGTTTCTGGGCAGACATCTAGCTATGATGTTGGTGAGTGTTTTATCAGTTCACTTTGTTGTCCTATAGGAACAAACAAAGAAAAGACAGCGCAAAAGAAAGCAAAAGTTGCGGATAGAAGAAATAGGCATTGATTGGTTGATTTATTTTGATGCTGCTGATGATGATTGCTATTATAATTATTTAAAAAAGAGACGTTGACAATGTTCCCTTGCATTTACATCGTTCATGATATGCCATTACTGTTAAATTGCTCGTATAATGAAAGTTGCAGTACAGTCCAGTATAGAAGAGTTGCTGTATGTAATGTTGATTTTACAATAATACTTTCTTCTGACAAATATTTCAGACAACGACCAACCAAGAATCTGGATCCGCCAGAGTAACAAGGCCGACCCAACCCAATTTGCCATCGACTGCACTGAAGGATACCAACGGCCTAATGGGGGTACAGTCATCAGCCTGGAGATCAGCCTGCTTCCAGATAAACAACCATTAGTCTTCTCGCCATTCGGAAATACCTCTCAACCCTCACCATGGCGCCAGATAGCCCACCTTGACAGGTAGAATTATCAGCAGTAATGGGTATGATCAGTGTTAGCTTGAAGCCCCGAGTACAACGAGTAGTTCGACTAATCATACTCAAATTATTTTCTCACCTGGTATTTTGTCCTGTTGTCCACCCTGAGACTAACTAACAACAGAAGACGCGACCAAAAAAAGAACTAAACATTGCAATCGACACGAGGTCGTATGATTGGAACCCTCCCACCCCACTCCACCACACTTCCGATCAGTTGCTCTACAAACATCCTTTAGTCAGAATGAATAATTTCCACACCATCTTGACTGATTTTTTTTCATCGATTGTAGATGCGTATCGTTTTAGTTATCGGTTGCCTGGCTGACCTTTTGACTCAGTAACGCACGTGCAGATGACATTTTGTTTCCTGGGAATTCCTGCCCTGCCAGTGGGTCCCATAAACATCCCCGACTGATGGCTTGCTTATCGGGCTAGCTTCAGCAGCCGGTTCCTGACCTCAGTTACAGCAGTGGTACCCATGGGTCAGGTGTGTCTGTCTATAAGTACTTGCCAGGTATGTTAATATTGATAATGTGAGGATCTGTAGACACTTGCGCCTCGCATAGACACGTTCTTAGATGTCCATTGCACCCTCACCCACTCCCCACACATAGACACAGAGAGACAGCGACAGAGAGACAGAGAACTGTGTATTTTATTCGAATTACATTTTTGCTCTTTTTTAACTCAGGCTTTCGTCAAACAAAACCACGAGAGTAAATCCGAATCTGGCAGAAAAGGGAGTGAGGGGAACGACTTACACTTTGAGTGTTTCCTTTAATGCTGGAACCTGCGAAGACACAGGTAAATCAGAAATGAACCTTTGTTTACTTATGCTGTTTGTATGTTGTTTATTATTGTGTGTATGCATGCCTGCACGATTCTCTGTCGCCATGAGACACCATGTGAAAGTAATTACCGTTAATGTGAGGTCTGTGCTCATTTAACCTGACGGGACTTTGGATAAACTGTTCATCAGTGTGTCCTTCGCAACTCAAACCAAGAATAATTCGCATTTTAAATTACAGAAGATATTTTGTGGAAAGAAAGTAATGTATGACAGAACATATATATATATAGATGACTGTTCTACCCACTCTACTGATGAGTTGTACTCACTACTTGCAGGCGTGTACCGCTGTAAGTCTGTGTATCTACCTGCAAACCAGATGACCTTTAAGGTCAAGTTCAGCGAGGCGAGACTTCCGGCCTGCTGTGAGTTTACAGACGCTGTCTGTAGCCAACTTGTTGTGCACAACAAATATTCCAAATCGTGTTATTTATCTGGCATGTATGCCCCTCGCAAAGATTGAAGAAACAGGATAGAGGAATATTGTTTGTCACAAACAGTCAAGCACACAGCATACAGCACACAGCACACAGCACACAGCACGCAGCACACAGCACGCAGCACTCAGCACACAGCACACAGCACACAGCACACAGCAGGCAGCACACTACAGTCATTTGTACACATCAATGGTACACATACACACCACAGATTCCTGTACACAAAACAGACATGAACACACCACCGACACGTGTACACACCACAGGCATACGTACACAGTCCAAGATAAGAAATGTTGGTAGGAAATCTCTATATAGACAGTAAACAATGTTTTCTCTACAAAAATCGTTGTTTTGTCATTTTATGTTTGCTTCTGTTAAAGTGCCAGGTGCACTTGCCCGATCTACTGTCATGTGGCCATCGGATGAAATATACGAGTATAACATAATGAGAAGTAATTTCGAGTGCACCGTGAACTCCAGTCTTGTGGTCGAGCTGGTCAGCCTGGAGGTCAGCGTCGTCAGGAATGGGTCACGTGTAGTGCTGGCCTACATCAACAGGTCAGAAAGGTCACTTCCTGTGTCACTAGCTGACTCTCTCTCTCTCTCAACAGGAGATACATTCACTCTTAGTGATTCTTTCAGTCTTCTGTCTCTAACAGAAGTTGACTGTTTCTTTCTCTCTCTTTTCTTCTAATATCTCTCTCACTCTTTTTTTTTTTTGGTTCGTGGTGTGTGTGTTTGAACGTGTGTGTGAGCGCATGCATGTGTGTGTGTGTGTGTGTGAATGTGGAAAATATTACAAATTTTGCTGATCAACAAATCAGATTCCTAGGTATACACGCAAAACACATGTGTTTGCTAGAATAGCAATAAAAAATCATGATAATCCTTATCGTCATTGTGGTGTTGACTGCTTATAAATATTTATTTTATTTTCTTTCTTCTGTGGCAACAGTTACCTGAACGACGCTAAAGTCAGCTACTCGAGTGGAGACGTGCAGGTGGAGGGTAGCATCTACCCGCTCAACCCGGAGCGTTCGATTCTCAGCGTAACTCAGATGGTAGACTGGACAGAGGACAAAGCACTGTATGTCACCACCTGCAAGGCCGTGTATTCCGGCAAAAACATCAGTGACAACCCGATCGAGTCCATGGCAGACGGGAAAATGTGGTTCAGGACATGAGAATTGTGGACGACGATGGAAATCTCGAAAAAAATATACAATTTTTTTACAAAAGTGTGATGTAAAACGCACAGTGTAGACACAGTAGACAGACTTGACCATCAATGGCTAACTTGTAAAACAAGAAATAATTTCTTCGCTGTATAGCTCCTAGCGGACACTCACTAGAATGTAGCAGTGTGATTCATTTGTCTCTAAATTCTAGCTTCCAGCGACAGTCAGTCCATCAGTAACCACGTGGAACTTGTTGTAGTGGTTGTCATGTGTTTAGTGATTACCACACCTTAGACAACATTCCAGGCCCTGTCAAGTGTGATAGGATGTACCCTGCTGCTGGTGTGTGTTTGTGTTTGTGTTCGGTGATTTAGCATATCGCTGTTCTGTTTGTCTGTTTGGCTTTTTTTTTTTTTGTAACTTCAATTTAATTATCTAGAAGCTTTGCTTTTTCAATTACATTGATGTTTGTCTTCATCTCCGTTATTTCAGTAACGTCTTTCTGTGTATCACGTGCATTTTCCTTAGGTTAACGGTGTATATATATATATCTGTGTCTAGCCTCAGTTAGGAAGTACAAAACTCTACATTTCTACTTTATACAACCATCCTGGGCTGGTTTCTGTTGATTTCATGAATTCATTAATTTTTGTCGGTGCTTTTGGTCTACTCCGAACGTAAGTGTAGAGTTTAGAGGGAGTGTATCCTCCACTCCTGTCACCTGGTCGTCAGTTTGGTTTGTTTGTTTATCAACCAGTTTCAATAAACTGTTATCACCTAAACAGTTGAGTCATGCATATCCAGCCAAAGTCGTTAATCATTTATTTACAGACTAGTATGGCTAGTCCAGACAGCCAAACTGTGAATCCGCCTTCCCGTTCCTGGAGTTGTTTACCTGTTCATTCAGTCGTAACGAGAAGGCAAGGTCAAGGTTGACTGACGCTGGCTAGAGGGTTCACTAACCACCCCTACCCCACCCCTACCCCACCCCCTGCACCTTACCCTTGCCTCGAGACTTAGTTTACTTTGATGAGCTACCTGTTAATATTGTCCTACTGTTTACTGAGACATCGCTTGCATGATTGTCGTCGTCCTCATCGTAATAATCATTATTGTTTGATGTCCATGTAATGAGTTTAGTGGCTTAACGGTTAAAGCTGAAGTGAAAGAAAAAAACTAGCGAACAGTTTCAAATATCTAAATGATTTTGGAAATAATATGTGCCCACAACGAGTTTACATAACTCATGAAAGGGAAACATTTTGGTAAAATGTCGGTATCCCTGTTTGACTTGAGAATCATCTCAACCCTCAATTGTTTTAAACACAACTTGTAGCAGACGACAAGAAACAAAATCACAAAAACACAGTCACCACAAATATTTTTAGCGTTCAACAAGGTACTAGAGAAATACATTTCATTTTTCTAATCATTGTTATAGTTGGATGCTGTTAAGACGAATTCACGACCAATTTGAGAAAATTTGTCGCAACAAGTGGTTAGCCGGGGCAAAAAGCGACGGAAAACGGTCTTTAACCGTCATCAAGTAATGCAATGCATGGTTACTACTCTGTGACTACTTGGACGTGGAGCTTCATTTCCATCCAATCTTCTACTATGAAGTATCAGCACCTAGCAAAGCATGAAGGAACAGGACTAAACCCAAACAAACCATGCGGCAAGGGAATGCATGTCCGGCTTACAACTCACACGATGTCCGTCATCTTTACACTGCGCATGCGCAATCGTCCTGCCAGCTACGGGTATCACGGTAAACACGGGTGAAGACTCTTCATTCTGCAGGATCTCCTCCTCTTGATCTCGGGTGATTGACGGTTGAAGAGAAGAAGAATTTATTTACTGCTGAGCACCTGGACACATCATGTCGACATACATTGCTTTGGCGCTTACGCTGATGCGTTACCTGTCAGGTAAACTTTGACCAGTCTTTCTTTCTTTCTTTCTTTCTTTCGTTTCTTTATTTCTTCAAGATGACCACACTTGTATGACATCAGGAACCTCTACTTTCAACAGTTGATTTAGGCAGGTCTCCTGTGGTCACGTGACACAGCATGAGACCCTGTCCAAGACTTTTCTTCAAGGCACCGTGCAGGGTGGCTGACATCGCGGTGGTCAGAGGAAGAACTAACGAAGGACAAAGACTGGACTGGTCGTCCTGTACAGGACCTGCTGACTATCGCCCACAATAGACAAGATGGCTGCTTGTCAGCTGCCGTGTTTGTCCACAACTGACTGACTGACTTACTGATTGACTGAAGTATTGAATTTATGTGTACAGAATAAAACCACAGAGTTCGTTGTCCGGCGTAGGCTGGATGTGGATCCTCTAATCATGAAGTTTATTGGGGGGCGGGGGGTTGGCGTTGACTGGCTAAATTTGTCTCCCCTGTTGTTGGAGAGGATAGGAAGGTTAGAGGTGTTTGTGATCGTTGGGCTGCTTCTCCACACAAATTCAGGCCTGGGGATTTCATACTGATCCGGTAGACATTGCTACTGAAGATGGACAGAGCAATCCTCGTGCATGGGAATCAACGTCTTCTCGTAGTGTAACGCTTGAAATTTTGTAGCAGAACTGGATGTTTATTTTATTTGCGTTTTATGTCCTATCTTCTTTGTGATATTTATAAGAAAAAAACTTGACAATTTTTAAAAATTGACAAATTAAAAACAAACAAAATGACAGTGATCATTATTTTTTGTTCCTTTTACCAGCTGTTCTTCTCTTATCAGTTCCTTCTGACTAAATGTCTAGAATCTACCAGCCCTCCTCTCAGTGTTACCTCACGTCTCTAAAAAACATTTTTAGAAGTAATCCCTCAACAGTGTGATCTATACTAGAACATATTATTTATTTCTTGATGTACAACAGTGTGATCTATACTAGAACATATTATTCATTTCTTGATGTACATTATAAAATGTTCCTTTAATCTGTTGTATGCCACTTCTTTTCAATGGAACCGAAGCCCTAACAAGATAGACGTACTCGTGTAGTCGTGTTAGTATTTGTCTGTCTGTTGAAACCGCTAACATTTGGTATTGCCGTACTCAATACACAACAGGACAGACTTAATTAATTTTTGCATTTTTTTTTACTCAAATAGAGCGAGAAAAATAAATCACATCCTCCTCAAGTTTACGTGTTCACCAGACCGAGGCAACGTCAAGGTCGACTGATGTTTTAAACGCTGAGTTCAAGGGTTATGCTCACCCCACCCCGCGCTCCCGGCATCTTGTCACCTGGCACTCACCTTGTTGTTGTCGTTGTCGTTGATTGGACAGAAACAGTGCTAGCCCTCAAGCAATTTCTGACTGTGGAGGGCAGGGGATGGGAACCTGGGGCAATATAGGGGCAATGAAAGGAAGGGGGTAGGGGAGGTGTGAGAGGAGGGTCACTGCCCGCTGTTTACTATTGGCTGTACCTTTTCATCCTGTTATTCTCTTGCTCTTGGTGTCCAACCCTTCAATGTCCGCATTTGTAGTGTTAGCTGATCCCTTATGTTGCCCGGTCCCTATATTCTAGACATTTCTTGCTTCAGGTACATATATTATATGTGTTTATACTGTTGAGGTTATTACATAAACCTCGTATTTGTATGTTTTGCCGATTTAGAAAAGTTAACACAAACAGTTTAGAGCGATTATAAAATAAATCCTTTATAAAGTAAAATAAACATGTGCGATACCATCGATGTGATGCAAAGATTATGTATTTTACAGAAAATACTCCGGTTTAACTGTGAGTGTTTAGCAGTCAATACATAATTATGCAAATACCAAGGGTTTTGTTCAATCATCTAGACAAACATGAAAACAGTCGTGGCAGACATAAAGAAATTATGTTTCGTGATTACTAAAACGGTTTAGAGAATCATAACATTATGATGTGACACCGAAAAATCGAAAGACAAAAGGAGAAGCTGATTTGTGAAATGAGTTGAACATTAATTTCTTTTTTTGAATTATTTCAGTGTCTGCACTGACACCAGCTCCCACGGACTTTGGTACGTACCTCACCAGCTTCATTTGAACGGAGATAAATAAACACGTGATGGTAGTATCGAGAGAAGTTGTTATGCTGCTGTTATTGACGACTACGACCACGACGATGATGATGATGATGACAACAATGACGTTGAACATGACGACGACGCTGATGACGATTTCTGCTCATTTGAAAATACACAAGACATACCCGTTCATAGACTGCCATCTTGGAGTACCAAGCTGGGGATGTGGGTTCCCTGTGACATTTGTTTTCTTGTAGTCAGTAGACAGAATGTCTTGTGCTGCAGATAGATGTTGGAGATTTTTTAATCTTGTTTGAAGCAGGAATTAATTACCTCTTTAATTAACATGCTGGCAATCTCATCAGAAAGTTAATATCTTTTAATAGGTAATCTCTCTTTCTGTCTAGTCATTGTGGACAGTGTCTGTGTCTGTGAGAGAAAGAGAGTGTGGAAGAGAGCAGGTGAGGAAGAGGGTTGTGTGTGTCTGTGTGTGCATATCTACAGGAAAGTTCTGATCATTCTTTCTTTTGTTTTGTCCCTTCTATTATCAAATTATGATCCGTGTGCAGTGTCACTGACCAGTAAACAAATTCACATTATAATTCTACTAAATTTCTTTGTCATTCAAGACTTCATTCGCTTTCAGAAGTTCCTGGAATTACGATCAAGCAGGATGAAGTATTTGACCCAACCATATTTCTTATCACTTGCGGGGAAACATATTGGGGAGATGATACTCTCTTCAACCGGGAAATCAGCCACATTCCTGACCAACCGTCTGGAACATCCACCCCGCGACAAATCGCCTTCAGTGGCAGGTGGTGTAGAGCATGAGTGTGTGTATGCACGTATCTGTGTGTTTGTATGTGTGTTTTCTGTGTTCGATTGTATGTGCTTGTGTGTGTGTGTGTGTGTGTGAGTGAGAGAGAGGATGTGTTTGTGATCACACAAAGTGTTTTCTGTAAGACGCTTTAGCCGGATATTGTCTACAGAAATGTAAACATTCTCATTTTATATTTATATATACACATAAGGCTTATTGCACTTACATAAAGGTAGTATCCTGCATCAATCAGTAGGATGTGCAAATGTTCTCATTCAGCCAAACATGTCAGTGTTTTTGTTGTTGTCATCTACTGTACACGAGTGTTTGTGATCACATTCAGGTCTTCAGTAACGAAACTCGGAGTTTTAAATCCAGATGCGGCAAAGCCAGGGGTAGCGGTCACGGCTTTGCTTTCCCCTCTCACTGTCGGCTATGGGTCTGGAACTTGTGAAGACACAGGTAACTCCCCTCCCCCCCCCCCACACACACACATATACAAACATTTCGTTGTTCATCTGCTACTTACATAGTGATTGTATACAGCGCCACCTAGACACTTAAACTGCTGACTGCTCAAATAGTTGAGTTCTTAAAGAACATATTTCACAAAATTATGATTTGTTGCTCGACCACTTGTTTGGCGCCCCTCCCCCCTATAAGACCTCAGGCTTGTGGTTGAGAAGCAATCCTCCCTCTCACCATCAGTTTCAAGCAGTAAGTATTGTATCTATCATCTATATTCTTCCAGAGAGTAGTGTGGTCGAGTGCTCTTTTTTTAGAATGTAATATAATTTTTAAAAACAGGAAGAGTTGCATTAAAATCAGTGTTGGTGCATTTTTCTTGATCTTCAGGTCTGTACCGATGTAAGCAGGTGTATCGGCCAGTTAACGAGGGAAATTATACGATAAAAGTCAGCGAGGCGAGAGTTCAAGCCTGCTGTGAGTATTCACACTCTTACAGGACTATGTTCTTTCCCACATGAACCACTTACTTACTAGAAATAGCTTTCACACAGTTTAACAATAAATAAATAAATAAATAAATATTCCACATTCTAGCAGAAGAAATAGAATTTAAGAAATTAATTTTGAAAAGAAATTGTTGTCCAAGAATTCAATTAAATCTTGGATACTAAGCGGTTCTTGCTGGTCTCCAATGGTTCCTGCTGGCTAACAGTGGTCCTCTCTAGCTCTCAGTTGTACTTACGTGTTTACAGCGGTTTATTCTGGTTGATAGAGGTACTTACCTGCTTATAGTGGTCCTCTCTAGCTCCCAGTTGTACTTACGTGTTTACAGCGGTTTATTCTGGTATTTAAGTCAACTATTTATTTTCTGTTCCTAGCGCCTGGTGCCATTGCGACTTTGGAGAGTTTCGTGAATGCGACTTTTGTGAGAACGAAGTTGGTGTGTCAGGTGAACACCAGTCTTGTGTTTGAGCTGCTTAGTCTGGAGATCAGCGTTGTCAGGCAGGGCGCCCGTCACCTGCTGGCCTACATCAACAGGTCAGTGACGTCACTTCCGGTGTTATCCTTATACTTACACGGGATTTTCCCACTTGCTGCACCCTTAAGTTCTAGTTCCGTCTGACTGTTTAATATTTGTTTTAAGTTTGTGTATGACGGCCTGAGAAGTAAAAGCATAGGCAGATGTATATATAAATAATAATAACAAAATTATTTAGATCAATACTCAAGTAGCAGACTTTAAATAAAGCAACAGACATAAAATACAAACACAAAATCCAGACAAACACAGACATGGACAGACAGACACACAGACACATACAGGCACACACCGAGACAGCCACATAGCGAGAGAGGGAGGAAGGGAGGAAGAGAGAGATAGAAGAAGGGATTTGCTAACCTTCCTGTGTTGACCTTACGACTGCTACCCTGACAGCTTTGAGCAAAACAACAAGAACAACCACAAAAAAAACTAGACGAAGACAAAAAGGAGGAAAAGAAAACACACACACACAAAAGGCGACAGTCATGAATGTGTGTTATTATTGTGTTATTATTTTCTGTTTATGTCTCATGGGACGACAGTTTCCTGAACGACGCAAAGCTCAGCTACGTGAGCAAGGACGTGACGGCGGAAGGTCAAATCCACCCGTTTCACCCGGCTGCATCCAGTCTCAACGTGACCTCTGACGTCACTTCCTTTCTGGATGCGTCCGAACACACGGCCACGTGCACAGCCGTGTACTTGGCTAGAAATGGCGGCGCCAGGAATGTAGTGTCCATGGCGGACATCAAGGTATGGTTCCAGATATGAGGTCTGGCAGTGGAGCTCGAGATGGAAGATGGAAGATGATGGAAGATCTTCGACTAGCTGGACGTAGACATGACTACGCTGACATAAAATAAGATAGAAAGTAGTGATGCCATCTTAGGTGCACTCTCTATTGATGCTGATGTCCACATAACATTTTTTGTCCATTTATCCAGTTGTTCACTGTCCTTGTTCACTTTCACTTTATAAGGAGGCATTTGACTGACAGCAGAAGGCAGTGTTTCTCTCAAATAAAAAATAAAATCTGTGAAATATATAAAGTCGCAATGAAAGAGAGAAAAAAAAGGAACTAATGGAGGAAAGTTGGCTAGTAAAGATTTTTGATAAATGTAGTACGCTTACATTTCTTGTAGAAGAATAAATGTCAGATTTATTATTATTGTGTTCTTATTATTTGTGACGGAAAATGTTTAGTTCCATTGCCTTGAGACACAGAAAGAAACAATTATAAAGGCTAGGGTGGTGTTCTATTTCCTGAGGGTTTGAGAGTGTCAGCTCTCTGTATTTGTGGTTTCTAAGCTGGCCTGTGGTGAGTTTTCTGTCATTTGACACAGGATTCCTCGTCATTGTGTTTGTCTGTCTGCTTGTTTGCGACTTTTTGGTTTCCTCTACAGACTTGCATTGTCCCGGTGACTGCCACACTCCAACTGTCATAACTGTCGTCTCTGCTTCGTTACCATGGACATCCTAGCTGTCTGTGGACGGTTCTGTGGACACGACTAATCTGAGTATGAGCTGATGTGTTGTTATCTAATAACGACTTTATGTATCAGAGCTAAGAGCTGTTGAACTGTTCCTCCTGAACATCGTAATAGGAACAGATGCTACACGGCTACATCAGCTGAATACATTAGTTCTGTTGCAACACATAAATAGAAAGCTGTCTTCTGTATAGGTCTACAGATAATAAGGAGGTAGACATGTCGGTTATTGAATTTCTATCGATAAGCGCATTAAGATCATCATCCACTGCCTCGTCGATAATGTTATCAGCATTCATCTGCTGTGCTATTCCTCGTAGACTCAAGCTTGTTATTATATCTACGTGCAAGAGAGACTACTCTCAAATCCATCAAAGATACCAGTCTTTATATGTCTTTACTAAATGAAGAGAGAAGAGTTTCAGAAACTGTATTAATTTTAAGTTTATTCAGTCATGTGTCACAGACAAAGTTATACTTTCAACACAATACATACACACCTTCATGTCATAAAGAGAAAACACACTCTCCAACCTCAAAAATAAATGATAAATGACAAGCTCAATAAAGTGAAAGTTTTACATGTAGCATGGCATTTTACATGTCTGTCGGTCTGTCTGTCGTTCACTCGATTTATGAATGTCTATCTAATCGTCTCTCTTCTCCAGTAATTCTAAAGTGCTTGATATTCTTGGCTTTGTTTGTGTTCCATCGTTTGGCTGAAGAGTTGTCATCTCATTTTGTATGGCGGTCTTGTGGTGAGAGACATGATGTGTGCAAGGCATGTATACTAATCCATCAGTAGCAAATTGTTCTGGTACAGAGTTCTTCAAGTCACATTCCTTTCAAAGGCCACACAGACATTTTCTTACAACGACCTGATAGAAACTCCATTTTACACAGAAATTATGACTGCTTTCATGCAAGACGGATTTGCAATCATGAAACTGAAAGCTGTAAACAACCATTTTTCAATAGTTTTAATCACTCATTAGAAGACAAAGAAATGTTTCATGTATGTGAAAGACAGCATCTGGTTATCAATAAAAAGAAAAGTAGTAATAATATGCTGTAGCAGAAATGTAACACAATACATCATCATATCGACAGAAGTCTGCGTGTGTCTACTTTGCTCTTAAAGCTAGACACGAACTTCATTTAATTTTGTTTAGATGGCAACATGTTAGAGATGCGATTCTAAATAGTTCTTAAAAGAATAACAATAATCACGAGTCGTGGAAAAAGGAATTGCTTTTTCGTCTTAGTCACGAGACTTATGATACGTACATCAAAGATATGCTTGAGAGACAGAAGGAAGAAGAATGGGGTGGGGTTGATGTTTCTGTCAGTAACCGAGACTATCACGGAGATCAGTCAGCCCTGTAAATACATGCCACATGCAGAGAAAGAACTGCGTGCGTGAGACGAGATCTGAACCCAGGATAATCAGTCCTCACTGCATTGGTGACAGGCGCTAACCGCTGTGCCACCGCATCGCTAGGACCGAAAAAAGAAGGACGACGACAAGAGAGATGGCAAAGAACGGGATTGGTCAACTTCTCCATCTACTTTCTTATCTGAAATAACGAAGTATTTCATCCGCGAAGGATTCATAGGGCTTGGAAGCGGTATTTCCGTCAGTGTACACGGCTTTGCAGCTGGTGATGAACGATGGCTCGCCTTCATCAAAACTGACTAGTGACGTCACGTTGAGGCTGGATGCAGCTGGAGCCAATGGGTAGATTTCACCTTCAACTCGCAGGCGATCGCTTGAGAAACTGACTTTGTCGTTCAGAAAACTGCAGTCGACAATAATAGGAACGAAGAATCAAGCATAGATCATCATCATCGTTATCATCATCATCACGAACAACTAAAGATTTAGAGATAAAAACAACTTAACGTTTAGCAAATACTAACCTTTAATTAACTAATTTATTTATTATTGTTTTTTTTTTTCTTGTTTCATCATTTTTTGCACTGGATAGTTTCTATCACCATTTACGTTAATAGAGACATAGGCGCTGACACAAAATAGGCAGTGAAGAGGGGACGAGGAGAGAAAACTATTCACATCAAATCACATCACATCACACAGGAAATGACGTAGCTGACCTGTTGATGTAGGCCAGCACCTGGCGTGACCCATTCCTGACGACGGTGACCTCCAGGGTGACGAGCTCAAGAACGAGGGTTGGATCTACCCGGCACACGAATTTTTCATACCTTTGGAAATCACCTGTGTATCTCTCAACTGTCGCCACTGCACCCGGGACTGAAAACAAGCCAAAGTGACTTCACACGTATGCGGATTGATTTTCTGCCCAACGCACTACTTTCATTTCAATTTGGGTCCCAGTTTGTTTTTTGTTTTTTTTTTCTTCCTATTTTGCCTGTTTTAGCTCGTTTGATAAGAATTCTATATTTGGCAGCAACATAGGGTCAAATTGTGAAAATCAAATTTGCAGGGAAAATGGAGGCTAACCAGTCACGTTTTACAAGTGTTTTTCCTTCTGGTCCTTTATCTCGTGGGTTTCTGGATTTCTTTTCTTGTAATGCTGATGTACTCAAGTTCAAAAGACCAGAGAAGTGAAGACTAAATTTTCACGTGTTGTATTACACTTTTCGTTTAGTAACATATTTGTAATTACACAATATTTTATGCGAGACTAATTGAGGGGATCATTCTACTCACAGCAGGCTGGCAGTCTGGCCTCACTCACCACGGTCTTCACAATGTTCTGACCTCTCGGCAGGTAGACTGTCTTACAGCGGTAAACACCTTCAAGTGTAAACAACAGTCAGAACAGAGCATGTAGTACACGTGAGGTTTCTTAAATTACTCAAGAACCAAACCTCATTATTGTGGTTTGACTCAGTAACATAAATCTTTGTTTAGCTTACTGACTGGCGTAGCTATTCAGTCCCTTAAGTTAAAATAGGACAGAGACCAATTTTCTCGGTCCGAAATGCAGGTGATGGAACAGACAAAAGATGTTTTCTAATATATATATATGTATGCGACTTGCTAGTTTGTCTGCTATGAATTGTGTAAAGTCAGCACAATAGAGGATCTTCCTCAAGAAACAATAACTGCTATTACTTTTCTGGTGTTGTTTCATGTTGACTATAGGAACTCATTTTCGCTGGTATTCCAGATCCTCTGTCAGAAACTTTAGAGAATGCAGAGCTATTATTCCAAAGTTATCTTTAGTACATTTACGAAATCACTTCCATTCTCTACCTCCACAGGTGCAATGGTTGACCATGTCGCTATCAATCAGGCCGCTTCTTTGTCTCTTAGAAATATTTTCTGTGGCTCCTCAGTGTTAATAAATGCATGGGTTGATCAGAAGACATGCGTTTGAGCCTGAAACTTTTTTTTTTCGCTTTGTATGGTTTGTATTTGATTGTATGATCTGAGTATTTCACCAATTCCGAAAAAAGCTTAGAAAGTCCTTAAATAAATGTATGGACCAATCGGATGAGTAACGTGTTTCAGCGTCCTTTTTCTTCTTTCTTTTTGCACATTTCACTGTATTCAGGAAACTTTTGAATTTACTGTTCATCATCATCATCATCCATCATCCATCATCCATCATCCATCATCCATCATCAATCATCCATCATCCATCATCCATCATCATCAGCAGCATTATTATCATCAGCATTATTATTATTATTATTACCAGTGTCTTCGCAGGTTTTGACGGAAAAATAAACCGTCAAAGGTGAACTGTAAGAGGCGACTCCTTTATCTGCCAAGTCTGGGTTCAGTACAGATTTTAGGTTTGACGAAAACCTGCAGAATACAAACAAAAAACGTAAAGAAAGAGAAAAAAAACTGCTTGCATGCAGCACACAAAGGCAAAAGGTCACAGGTAGTCATTAACACGCAAATCGAGTTAAATCGTTGTTGTTGTTGTTGTTGTTGTTGTTGTTGTTGTTGTTGTTGTTACCACTTCCCAACTGAGCCAGTAGCTCTTAATGAATATGCATGGCGCACACCCCCAGACAGACAGACAGACACAGTGACCTGCATAAAGGAGACATGCAAAGGTCAGCCTAACTCACCTGTCAAAGTAAGCTATTTGGCGCCGGCCTGAAGACAGCAATGGCTTATCCGGTAGAAGACTTAGTTCCACAGTCAGAAGTGTATCATACGACTGTAGATGGCTTTCACACCCCACCACAAAGCCGAGTGGTCGGTTTGAGTAGTTCCTGAACTTTACTTGGAGCTTGGTATTGTCTGAAACATTCGCATTCTGTAATGCATGAACACAGTTGAAAACAAACACAACATAACATTCCAAGAGCTGTTCACAACATAGGACCTGTAGACAAGAGCTAGTACAGACAGCTCACCACAAGGACTTGATGCCACCAGTTCCGCACGAGCAAGCTGGGTGTCTGACGAGTTGAAGTGTGAGTATGTGAGGACACAAGCAAAGTCTCCAGCAGCCGCGTCCTCACAGCTTTCAGCAGCAATGTCCACCACGAGCTGCGATTCTTCGGGATGAGTCTGGCTTACTTTTCCTGAGACTTGTGTCATGTTTCCGAAGGAATCGAGTCCCTTGGTTGCTAGTCCGCCATTTTCGGTAGCATTGGCGTAAACTATTTGTCTCTCTCGCCAGAAGATTTCCATGAACGAGATGGATCTGACAGTTTCATTGGCTGTTACCTGACACGTGATGAGAGAGTGAGTGGGGTTGGGGAAGTCTGATGTCACTTGTGTCAGTTGAATGACGTTGTCTGTAGACATACAGATAGATAAATTTACTACTCCTACTGCTACTACTACTACTAATAATAATAATACCGTACAGCACATTTAACACTGGATTCAATGAGCCTCACTACTACTTGCACACAAAGCATGTCGGAACAGTTCCGTATCAAAGGTAGACATTACAAGACTAAAGCAAGGAGAGTTTGAAGTAGCCAGTGGAGCCGGAAGAAAGAAATGAATTACAGTCAAATCTCCCTACTATGCCACCCCGCTACTATGCCACTCTCGGTATTATGCCACTTTTGCTCGGTCACGACTATAAATTCAATGTAAAAAAAAATTTACTATGCCACCCCAGACTCTCGCTACTATGCCACTTTTGTGTGACTGTTAAAAGACACAAGTTGTGAAATTCCGCGCAGTGCTCGATTACTATACTGTATGGTAGTGTGGGACATCGCAGTTAGGTGGATGGAACATAGCACGCACACAGGGAGGGTGGAGGCTGGCAATGTGGGGGGTGGTGGTCGCTGGCCGGGTGACAGCCACGTGACAGAGGGAAGGTGTGAGGGGGTCGACTAGCGACAGGATGCAGGTGCACGGATGTGGTTGGGAGGGGTGGAGGATGAAGAGGTGAGGGGGAGAATGAGAGGAGACAGCTAGCGAAACCGACGATTCTTGAGAGCTTTGGACCAGACCTGGGCAAAGGCCTCCTGTCTCTGACCGGCCCGCCCGTCAGTATATATACTATACATACAGTATTGGGTAAAACTGAGTTAACTATATTAGTCCGGCCCTCTAAAACCATCCCAATTTCTCATGCGGCCCCTTGGGAAAATTAATTGCCCACCCCTGCTTTAGACTGACGGGTAACTTGAACAAATAAAGCCGTTTTTACGAACCCTCGCTACTATGCCACTCTCGCTACTATGCCACTTTTGCTCGGTCCCGGTAGGTGGCATAGTAGGGAGATTTGACTGTAGTAGTGCGCGCGACTACAAGACTCCACGTGGTAACACAAGTTCTGACGTCAGCAGACACGTGAGGCTGGAAGGTCACATGACTGTCAGCTCCGGTCCTCACACAGAGGGCCCCAGCATCTGCACCTACAGTCGAGGGATTTCCTGCCGCACTTGCCACAATGGAGAACGCGAAGCCGCATAAACACGCAGTTATTAGTACACGATGAATGTTTCTGGTAAGTCTGCTCACCATCTTTCTGTTCATACCTGCTCAGTCTCTCTCATTCTCTTTCCTGCACACATACCAACACACAGACACGCATCAGAGTACCCAAGTAAACCCACCGAAGGCATCCCTGTAAACAGGTGTCACATTGAGATACAGGTACGTGTGAGCCGAGATACGAACCTACGTCACTCGAGTCTAATTTGTGGTTTCATATACTTGTATGTTGCCATTGTGTGTTTACATGATTGGGAACTTCCATATCAATATGTTTACCTTCAGTAGTTTGCGTCTCTGCTGCAACTGAAACAAAAGAATATTTTCCTAATTATACAATGTCAGCCAGTTAATATTGAAAAGGTCACCATTATACTGTAGGATGCATGTATAGGTTTCATATTATTACTGTAGGATACATATGGAAGTTCATAACTATCTAAAACCATCATTGTATCTACACTTTATCCTTTCAGAAAAAAACTGTATCACCTCTGAATAATTAACATTGTTTACCTTCAGTGGTTTGTCTATGAGCTGCCACTGAAATAAATAAATGTATTCTTAATTATACAATGTAAGCCAGTTGAGAAGAACGGAGTAGTCTGACTCACTTACGTAACTTCTGTAACCAGTGTAGTGTCTTAATTTGTAACTGTAACCCTGTGCGTAAATGAACCAATACATAAGGGAGAAAACACGGGAACCTTTAGGATACGTTCCTCTTTCGATTGCTTCCCTTTAGAGGATGAAAAAAAAATCAACCAATCAGGTATTTTCTCGTCTTTAAAAGACTAAAAAACGCGGTTTGTTGACTACTGCGCCATGTTGACATTCGTTGCTGGCTACGCAATTTGACGTGGATTTGTACTCAAACAACAGAAAATGAAGGGAAACAGTAAGTAATATTTAAATTCTAATGTATATTCTAATAAAATATCATCTTGTTTGGTATTAATGTTTGTATATATTATGTAAAAATATTTTTCTTAATTTCTGACATTCGACATTAGGTCAGATTTCAGAAATCTGCCCCATACAGTTACTATCTTCGATGTGAGCTTACTAAAGAAATCAGAATCTATATTCTTAAAATAAACACCACGCAAATGTTTTTAAAATGCTCTATTAAACGATGTATCACATATAGTTGTCTTTTTTGTAGGTTAACAGGTGCTTTTTTTTTTTAAACACCGGTGAAAATTTGCTTCGCAGGCACTCGGTGTTCCGTAGTGAATGAGACTGCCATCAAGTATGTCAGTAAAGTTAATCCTAGAAATCACAATTATCAAATCAATAGCTTGACAGACAAAAGACATCCCTCTAGTAAAACAGCAAAATATGTTTACCAGAGACACACACAGAGAGAAGTTGGCAGGGAGACCACGTAGCCATTCTGCTGTTCCTCATATGAGATATCTCTCGCAGTCAGCCAGTCCAGTAAAGACCCAAAGGTGATACCTTCAGTTCACACTCACCCACGTGATAACAATTATTATCGCTCCTTTTCTGTGTCACGTCTCCCTCGTCTTCCTTTATCACGTTCATTGATTTTTTTTTTTTTACTGAGTTTAGCGAGTGGTGTCTAACAGTGCAGATGACTTGTATATTGTATAATTGTATAATCCTGTGTATTGTAAAATTTTTATATATCTATTTAATTTTACTAATAACTTTCAAAAATTCCTTTGCCTTGAAGACAACAGAACCATATGATGTAAAACTCCACTAAGTTGTTCGGCACAGTAATGGAGGGTGCGTCCACACATCCAGTCTGAACCCGAAGCCTTGTTAACATTTACTGGCCTCAAGTGATGTTTGACAGAGGACTGGGCAATCACTAATCCATGCCCAGGGACCAGAGACAGTTTAAGTGGGGAAAACTCGTGAGAGAAGTCCTGTTTCTTAACAAGGGGATAAAACGAATTAAGCAGATTGGGAAGATCACACTCATCAACACCTGCAAGTGCCACAGTTTGCTTACTTTTTTTTACGATTGACAGAGGACATGTTGTTAATACCATCCCTAGGTGCCCTTATGTCGTCACTACTGAACTGCGACTCAACGTTATCTTTGTATCTTTTCTTTCCTTCCCTAACGGCATGTCACCTCCCTGTTCGCTAATTTTCTGTGAGTGCAGTTCCTGTATAAAGCATACGGGGAAATTAGCTCCCCTAACGACTGTAATGTAAATGTCCTCGCAGGCCATATCAAAGAAGTTATCTTCAAAGTGACAGAAAAAGTTCTCGGGCTAAGAAATAGCCCTGGTTAGAAAAGATTCATCACTCCTAGCCATTTAACTTTTGAGACTATAGTGATGCACGGCTTTCAAAGTTTAAGTTAAAAACATTAATAGAGCCTAAAGTATTTAATGAACCGTGGGGGGGGGGG
>SRHC01000957.1:19315-50933 GCA_004794325.1 Pomacea maculata | reverse complement strand
GGGGGGGGGGGGGGTTCTAAAAGTGACCCGCACATACAAAGGTTCACTGGCCAGCAGAACAGAGTAAGGTAAGGAAAAAAAACCGCCAAAGCGTAGAAGCTACAGAATAAAGTATGTGGGCTGAAAGTCATGATAGTTCAAAAAGAAGAAAAATAATCAGTAGCTAAAAAGAAGAGCACAAGATAACATTTCCACATGTACTTTTTTAATAAGTGAAGTAAACATTATACTATTCATTCTCAAATCTCAACTAGTGTTCTAATGTTGTCAAGAGATTTGTTACTGAGTATAATTGCTACAGAAAAAAATATAATACAGCGAGTGACAACTAACAAAATTTTGTTTTAAATTTTAACATTATTTTATTAAAAGTAAGGATATAAAAATTGATGAAATCTTTCTTATTTATTTTGGAAAAGTAACAATTTAATTTTCATACACCAAATAAATAGCCTATTACATGAACTTCTATTCAGTTTATTCCTTGTTGCTCCTTTGAGGAACATAAGGCCGCATACACTTCTATAGGTACATAGAAAACAGAAAATCTTCAGAGGGGAGTTTCGTGACGTTTAACATGCACTAACGAGTCCAACAAAAAGTAAACTCTAAAAAAATCTTCTTAGGGTTAGCTTAGGTACAGGCACATTTCCTAAGCTTAGGTAAACATGTCTTAGTAAAAATCTGATAACATCTTGAGGCAGATGTCAGAAATCAAAGAATTGTTGTTTAATGAGTTACCTCGTTAAATAATGTTTTATTATTATCTAAGAGACTAAGTGTATAGATAACTAAAGAGTTCTGTCCCTTCATCTAACAGGCTGAGGGGATTGGCTCCCCTTGATATTGTTACTGTTTTGTTGTCGTGCTTTGATTTGGATAAAAGTGTTGGACCTTCATGTTTACGTGTGCTTCTGCTGCGTTTTCTTCCTCTTCTTGTTTCAGCAGAACTGTATGTAATGTAGATAATGTATATAATCTTATTTTGAAGTGCGAACTGTTTGGATCTGTTGGCTGGAGTTTACTCCATCAGCTTCACTCGCTTCGGCAGCGACCTGGAGCTGCATGGAGTAAACTGATGATCACCTCTTGCAGCTTCATATGATAACATTTCTTCATATTCTCAAGATTACTCAATATCGTCCCAGTATTCTCCTCATGTCACTGACCTTATTGTCTGGAGTCATTACATTCCCTTACATTACATCTACAGTTATCTCCCTTTACTGTGGTAATGCAGTGAGTTCTCGCGTTGTTCTTTCTTCTACATCTGTGTTATTATTGTGTAATCTTGTTCTACATCTTTGTTACTATTGTGTAATCTTGTTCTGCATCTTTGTTACTATTGTGTAATCTTGTTCTGCATCTTTGTTACTATTTTATGATGTTCAGCGCAAAAAGTTCGCTTTTGTCTGAAATTGTGCTTATAAATTCCCACTTATTATAATTATAATTATTATAATAATAACAATTTTTTGCATAATGATGGTCATTTTTCACACCCTTTGGCAATATCATGTTACTCTCAGCTCTTGTTCTTGTTATTCGGTTCCTCTATGTATCTTCTGTATTTGATTTTATTCTTAGATGATTACGGTTGTTTGTACTTTTATAGTTCTCATGTTATTTGTTTGTTTTCCTGTCCTTCGTATGTTGTCCATGTCACATTTTTTTTTTTTTTAAAGCGCTGAGAGCGTGCTCCATAGGTGTGTGAGTATTCGCCTTACAAGTTTTGCATTTATTAGTAGTAGTAGTATCAAGTGTTAAATTCCTTTGCATTGATTGGGACTTTGAAGTGAGTTTTAAATTTAATATCCTACCATTAAAGACATCACACTGAGGTACGTCACAGTTGTCCCACCGCGTGTCGTTGTCTGTTGTGTAACACCAGGCATACGGGTGGTCGTCGTTAAACACTCGACAGTAACTGCCGGCAGCCATCTTGCTTCCGTCCACAGTGTAGAAGGTGTCGTTCTTATATATGGTGGCTTTGTCATGGGGACTGTCACTTGTCCACGTGTTGCAGTGGAAGCCATGCGTGGTTTTCTGTTGTGTTCCCTTGTACACAGGTCCCCATCTCCAATCTTCATACCAGCACGTGGTGGCTACGACAGAAGTAAACAAGGTATGCAAACAGTCAACAAGATGTCCAAGCAATTTGCTTGCTACCAGTTGTAGTTGCGATATGAAATGCTTCCTTATATGATGAATAACTAAATAATAATAATGAATAATAAATAATGTTTTCACTGACTTTGAGACTAGTTAGTTACTAAGTTGTACTATCAGCTGCTGATGATAAATAAACAGCTTTTAGAGCAACTTCGTAATGTATGAGTACGAGAGCACTTGCCTGAGATGTTTAGGCTGACTACTGAGCTTGTTGTTTAATGACTCAATGTTTCGTGTGTAAAAAAAGTGAGGAGCAAGTTTGTTGCATTTTTGGTACTGTACAAAATTTAAAATATGTTAAACAGTCAGATAATAATGTACTTTTCAAAGTAGAAAGAGGCTTTATGCACTTTGTTATATATCCTTCTCGCACAATTATTATTTTTTTATATATATTCTTCTCACAAAATTATTTATATATATATATGTCCTGCTCACACAATTCTTTTTTACATATATACTTCTCACACAATTGTTAAGGCCAGTTTTGTTATAAAAGTTGAATAAACGTAGTCTAACCTTACATTTAAAAGAGTTAGTGGAGATTTTAAAATCTCCTTCTGGTCTTAAATCCACGACAGCCCGAAGCTATTCAAAAGTTTTCAGTGTTCCCATTCCTTTAATTACACATGGTGAGCAGTTTGTACACATAACAAGAACTTCGAATTGATGGAAGACTATTAGGTGTAGTAACAAGCAAAAAGTCGAAATGTACGTCAGTATGAGTAAGTTTGTGAAATCGTTCCTGAGTTCATGGAATTATTCAAGGCTTAAACAGTCTACTCACGTGCACACAGTATGGTCGGCGTTTCCCACACTCCATCTCGGCAGTAGACAGTAGTTGTACCCTTGACGTACACGTCAGATGTAACATTACAGGTGTAATTTGCCATGTCACCGTGTTTCCATCCACTGTACGTCACATGTGTCCGCCTCTGAGGTTGTGGTGGACCGCCACAGTCGGAAAAATATGTTTTCTCTGATGAAAATAATGAAAAAGTCTTAGAGAAAAAAAAAATTGAGGAAAACATTTGCTCAGTAAGTTGCACGGGATCCCTTATTTGAAACAGGTTTTGTGAATAACTATATATGCGACTTGTGTAAGCGAGATGTGTCTGTCACTGAATAAAAAAAAATCCATTTGATTTTATTGCTTTAACAAGTATATAATTTGTTTACTTTCATTAGATTTCCAGTGCCCTTGCAAAAATAAAGGAGGTATCCCAAGCTACTGTCAGCAAAGTTTGGTTTAGTATCTTTCCATGTATAGGTAGGCCTAGAGTGTTTTTACTATTTTTTTAAAATCTATTTTTCTATCTTGATCGGTTAGGTAGGTAATGAAGGTACTCTGGTGCTATTCTCATACCGTAAGATAGCAGATTAGTTCAAATAGGAGTTTCACTTGGAAGTATATGGCGGTAACTCAAAGACTAAATGATATTACTACAAATCTATTATTTTCTTAATGAGTCACATTACCAAGCTTCAGGAACTAACTTCACATTCTAACCAAATAATTATCAAAATGTAGGATGCCTTACCGCACACTACAACATTAGACGTTTGATTACAGGCCTTCTGCTGACACAAAACAGATGAAGAAAGCAAGATCTGGCTTAGTGGGGACGCCCCACAGCACAAACATAATTCATCATCCACAAGCAAGTGTTTCGAATTTTGTAATCTTCATTCCTCTATCATTGTGAGGACTGAAATACTTGGCACCCTCACGCAGCTTTGAGTAACCAAAATGCAGTAAACTTCTTTGTAAAGGAAGAAGCCATGTATACCAGCAGAGAGTACAAACAAGTAGAACAAATTTATTAAAAAGTCTCGTTGACCTTTACAGCTTTAGACACTTGGACAATCCTGTACAAAGATAACAGCTGTAGGGTCTAAAAAATCCGTATTTTATGGCCGAAGTGACACTAGCAGCTGCTACACTGACCAGAATTTGTCACTCTAGGACACAACATATAATTACCAACTGTCAAATCCACATTTTGAACTTATGCAGCTAGAAAGACTTATGTCAACTAGTTTGCAGCGATGGAGAGTTAGAGCAAGGGGAATGTACTAATGATGAAGTTACAACAAGTGTTAGGTTGGTATCAAAGTACTTACTAAGGAAATCACGGTTGAAGAATATTTTTGTCGTTTCAAAGCTCTCTATAAGTTCAAAAGTGATGAATGTCTCCTTATTGTAAATTTTATTGCGAAAAAGCAGAGCTGAAACTATTTTGAACGAATCAGATGCACCCATACAGCTTCAAACATACACAAACTTGCTTTTTCGGTTTGATTTTTTAAACATAGAGCACTGTCCAAGCTAATTTACACCCTTCACCTAGTCTGTGTGCCTTCCAGTATGGTTAGGTCGGGCAGACCAATAACACTCATTACATATGATAGTCAGTGTGAGTTCCTTTTCACAGAACATGGAAAGTTGGCGACCCAGGTAAACGTGATGCTTTATGTACAATGGTATGGCACTTTAACAATTATTTTTTCATCACCATATTTCAGCCAGCAGTAATTCAAATTGCATAGCTCGGAAATTTCTTCCCTTTGGCTTGAAATGCTTACCAGCTTGAGTAGTCAGACGCTGGGGGCTTGTTGTAGTTGTTGGTTTATTCTGTGTCCTGCTAACTTTCGGATTAGAAGTAGATATTTCCTTCCTCTCCACCGAATGCAGGGAACTTTCTGTGCTGTAACAATGTGCGGGACAAAAGAAATAAATGTCAAAGGAAGCGAACTGTTCTACATTAAGGCCTCTCGATGACAGTCTGAGTTTTTAATGTCTCATTTGTTTTTGACGGAATGGTTTCTTTAAATTTTTATTAACGCATACAATCCGACAAGCTATCTTGGAATTCATTTCTAAATTTATCAAAACATGTACTGATTGAAACTGCTGGTAATAACATTATTGACATATAAGTGTTTATTTTAACATGCATGCCTTGTTTCTAATGATGTTAATGACTGATGATTATGATGATGATGATGATGATAATAACTTTGTTCACTTACCTTTGTGAGTGGACGACCACAAAAGTCACGAGAAGCAGAACAAGGAACCATGTCAACCCTTTTTGACACATTTGACGTCTGACATCTGTTGGCATCCACAAATATCTTGTTAATATCTAGATGAATACTTATGTTGAAACAAATTTAAATAACACTTATAGTGAGGACTTTGTAATGAAAAACAATTTGCATGTTTAAATAAAAACTGCCACCTTCTGAAAGCTGTAAATCATTGCACAAGTTAATTAAGCCTTTAAAAGCACTAAAATTAAAAATATTAAGAGTTGTGGTTTTAACATGCATTCAAGTAAAGATCATCATCAAATGTTTATTTGACAGCACTACATTATCCTTATGTTTTTAGAAAATGGTAATCTAGGAACAGTTAGAAAACAATGCCGGGGGAACTACTGTGTTCGATTGCAGTAAAAGCCATCGTCAGCGACTCCTATCAACTCATGCATGATACACCATTTTTGCAACTTTAGACAAAACCAGTTAATTTAGCCCCCAAAACAGTCTTTTAATATCTTCTTTTAACACTCGAACTATCTTAGATCAACTCAGAGGTTCAACACAACTACTGCTTCTACTAACGTGGTTGTAAAAGTAATAGAGTAGTAGAGCATCCAGTAACTATTTTTTATCAAATATTTTCTTTGCACCTTAATATAAATAACAAGATAGTAGCAAAAAAGAAAACTAATTGTAGTAATGAAAATAAAACTGTTGGAATGTAAATATTACCTCGCCACACCACAATCCTGATTTCAACTTCCCAAATATTAGGAATATGAAATATCTAAATAGTTTTATTCGGATGACAACTTAAGTTTTCAATAAACGAGTTTCAGATATGCAAAAAATAAAGAACAGGTATAAGTTCTGACATGCCTTATATCCATCAATGATGGAATTCATGATTAAGTTTGACAAATACGTGAAAGTGCAATCAACTGATGCAAATTTAAATAAAAAGTTCTCACCTAAGGCACCTAACACGTCCATTGGAGGGTTAGTTTTATAAACGAACAAACGTTTTTTTTCTACCAACTCTGTGTGTAACTGCGCCACACTGTCTCTTGGAGGTGATTGCTGAGACCAACTGTCAACTGTCTCCAAATTGTGTCTGCACACTTGGACTGCTTGGAGTAGTGACAACACTTAACACTTCCGCTGTGTGTGACTTGAGGTCCTTCAAGCGACAAAGGTTAGTTCATAAGTATATAAGAATGCTCTCCTATGCAACGGTTGAAGAGCAGACTTCCGTGTCAGGGCAGTGTAGATAAGGCTGTGTAATACTCTTAGAGAACACGGTGTCTTCTGTGAATTATTTACATGTCAAAGTCCTCCGGAAGGCCTCACTTGGCTTCAGTCCTCCTTGTAATGACCGTACGACACTGTGGCGTTGTCATGTTAGTGAAATAACGAAGATTTAAAGGACAACGCGAATGCAACATTTTTTTCTTTCTCATAGGGTTAATTTCATTTTAACAGACTCATTCCAAATGTGTACATAATTATGCTTAGTTTTAAAGATGCATTCGAACATCGGTATTCTCACCTGCCGCGAGGAAAGCAGTAGAAAAGTTACTCTCCTATACTGGAGAGTTCTGTAGCATGTAAGTGTAAGTAGTATTGGTAACCGTGAGTGTGGCTCACTTCAGCAACCTTAGGCATGTCTTCGAGTCAAAAGAAGAAACATGGCTCAGGTCGTTAAAGACTCGATTTTTTTTTGGCCAAGAAAAGGAAACGGCTGAGTTTGGAATACATCCCTATAGATGGAGGACTTTATTTAGAAGCTTTGACTGAAGTTTGAAAAAGAAAAGCTAACAGAATTCCCTCGACAGACTGACAGTTATAACCTTCTCCACATCAAATACTAATGAGCTACAATAGCGCTCATCGTACTCTATGTTGTATTATTGACTGTCTGTTACTAAGTGGGTGTATTTGAGCTAAATTTTCCATTTGCATTATTGTTAATAAGATATAAACACTTTTCCAATGTACGTTTGTCTAAGTTAAACATCTGGATTCTCTTTTTATTTGATAAATGTTTAATTTGTAGAATGTCAATTTTATTTTATAGTTATAACTGACTACTGACAGTTGCTTTATCACCATTAAAAAATAACATAACAATTTGGTATTTATGTATCGATTTTAAAAACTTATTAATTTTCATTTAGATAAGTACAAAATTGAGTATTCACTTGCTGATGCTCTTACCTGTTCCCGTTTCAACTCCTCGCACGTTTATCACCTCAATACTGTTATCGCTGTGCTCAGCCCTCACATCACTGGTGCCCTCACACTGTCAGGAGTGCAGGATAGGGATATGATTGTTTGTGACTGTGTCACGATGTTACTTGTAGGATAGACGAGTAGAAATTGTCGATGTCGTATATCTGGTGCTTGATCTTAAAAAAATATATATATATATACATCTATAGATAATATTTCTCGTGCGTCTTCGTCATAAAATACAACCGGAGTATTTTTTTAAATGATATTTTATGCTCTATTTCCAGCAAATTTTACGGAGGCCTCTCATCGTCCTTCAAAGTGAGAGACAATCTTCAGATAAAAAGCAATGTTTTAATTTTTAAAGTCTGTTTTTCTTTTATAGATGATTACAATGCAACATGAGTCTATTGCAACCCAGACTGAGTTCCCTGATAAGTGTCTTCAATAAACAGAGAGTAGGCGAAGAAAATTTTCACTTAAATTCAGCAACGTCCGCTCCACAACAACATTAACACATCTACACACACACACACACAATAATTATCTCCCTTGAAATAAGCAGCTGCTACACGCAACGCGGTGGTCTGATGTCGCCATGTCGCCGGGGAAGGGCTGGGCTTATTTATTTCCCGTTTGCAGACGATATTCTGGTATTCCCGGTAACCCACCACTACGAAACTTGCCGAGGGACGTGTCCCGCTATGGGGATGATGACGTCACGTCGTGACTCCGCAGCGCCGGTTGTTGCTGCCAGTAGGGGAGACGACTTCAAGTTTTCCGTGCTGCCGCCCGTGAGTGTAGCCAATACCCAGAAGGCCGTTAGTTGAAACAGTCGTTATTTTTCTGTAGATGCGGGCTACGTCCACTACAGGGATGAAAACACTCGGGTTTACTTGGAAGTGATGGTCGCAGGCAGGCGGGTGTCCTCTCAGTTTTGTCTGACTTCCTCCCTTATGTAATTTCTGCAATTCTCGTGATTAATTAGTATTTTAAAGGCACATACACTCTTTCTTACACACAAATCCACTGTTTACAGTCTCTCATTCCTAATTAAGCTTTACACTCCTCTTTCACCTGCAGTTACCATAATACACCAGTGGTGATAAAAGGAATAACATGTTCAATACCTTGGCTCGGCCAGGAATTTCATTCCCTCACACAGCAAGTCTTCTCTGCCTCTCACTCCTTAGACGTCTTATTTGGAAATGCCTAAACTCAATTTACTATAAATAGCTCCGACTCGTGTAAACATTCACTCTATTACATAACTGCCCTTCCTCCCCATTCCGTAAACAAGGGTGACAACTCATGCTCACCATAACTCAGTCAGGGGCAATAACCCGTCCATGACCAAGAAGCAGCATTCGATATGTAGGAGGCATGTACGTCATAAGCTTGTAAGCATAATGAGTTATAGTAGTCCGCTAGTGCAGATGGTGGCGTTTAGCATAATTATTTTCAAAAATCTTAAAATTTTGTAAAAACAACCCAAAAAAACCTTTCCTTGTTTTCTCTTCTCTTTTTAATTTTTTTTTTTTTTTTTTTTTTTTTTTTTTTTTTTTTTTTTTTTTTTTTTTTTTTTTTTGCTTTTTTGGTCTTGATTTACTCCTCTGGCTCCCTCTGCTGTTCTTGTGGCCTTTGCTTCTGCTTGGATGGTCCAATAGTGCAATGATTAAATGTCTTTTATTTAACGTATTTTGCATAATTTCTCAAACATTGCTACAATTTAAAAATGTACTCTGACCTCCACACTCAGCAGCTCCAGGACAAGGCTCCCGTGTATACGGGACATGAACTTGTTCTTCCCCGTTCTGCTCCATAACAACTTAAAAACGTTGGAAAATGTGAAAATGCAAATATATTCCTTTCAAATGGAGATCAAACGACAACAAAAAGTAGTAAATAAAATATGATTATGTCCCTTCGGAGGACTGTTTCCAAAGTCCTCACACCTTAAATCACGTATCGTCTGTGAGATGATACACAGCCTTACAACAGCAGAGACCTAGAACTAAAATAACTAAAAATACCTATGTGGACTAGTCAACCTCATAAAACAGTTTCCCTGCAAGAAGGTACAGTGTGTTGTACAGAAATTAAACAAGTAAAATACAACATGACAATAAGCAACATTTCGTGACTGTCTCAGTCAACCGACAGATTTGTCTGAATACTTTGTTTGGAGCAAACGGATCTTGGATTTGTTTTTGTCTCTTTTTTCTGGCTCACCAAGTCTACCTAACCATTCAGATGCTCCTCTACTTCACTATCTTCCTCAGTGCGACACTGGCTCCAGTTCATTTTGTGCAAATGTCTGTTTCCTCACCCTCATCCTCGATGTCTTCAACAGAGAACTGTTCATCCTTTGGATGTGCACAGCTGACTTAGACTGACATTTTTCTTCAAGTTGTCGTCTGTTGGAGAAAAACGCCTACAGTTAAATGATGTTGGTGATTACTGGTTCTTGATTTGCATTGTGTGTAGGGGTGGGTAGGGTGGAGGGTGTCAAAATATTTGCTTGAATCTACAGTAACAGCTTGTACATTGACACGACTGTGTTTATTTCGCAGCAATAACAGATTTGACAACACAGATTTACTACATCTATCCTCTTTTCAGAGAATAATTAAACAGTCATGTAAGGTTGTGTAGCACAGTGGATTCAAATAAGGCCTTTGACACCCGACTACGCTTGACTTGACAGTCTAAAGCAACTTTAAATGAGTATAAACATCGAATGAAACATGCTTCTTTAAAGAAATTCAAATAAACCGTTGAGCATACATTTGAAGAAAAACACCATGGGAAAGAAATGTGTCTTACCTGTGTTGACATCTTGACTCAAAGACCATAATTTTTCAAATTTCTTAAAATAAATGCAACGCTTCAAACTGTTCACGTGAAAACACGAATCGCCATTGAGCAGAGGGACTAGGCAGGACAATACCTGCACACAGAACTCAGATCGAGTACTCCGGTCAGTAATCTTTTATTTTGAAATCAGTCAACGCACGCACGAACAGTGCATAGTAGAATAAAGGTTAATTTTCTTGACGACTCATTGCCCAAGCATGAATACCGGAATTGGTTTCAGTTTCTGTGATATCTGGCAGCCAGAGAGCATAAACAACATACTCACGTGCACACAGTATGGTCGGTGTTTCCCACGATCCATTTCTGCAGGAAATCTTACTGATACCTTTGACATATTTATCGGATTTAAATTGACAGGTGTAAACTGCCACGTCACCGTGACTCCAGCCACTGTACGTCACATGTGTCCGCAACAGAGATGGAGGTGGCCCGTCACAGTCTAAATAAAAAAAAAGGAAAAGAAATTATTTTTAAACACTTTTATTTGTAGAGTTTTAAAGAAGATCAAATACTGTTTTCCCTCCAGTCTCCGGACTTACTTTAATGACTTAGAACAGGAAAGTGTAAGGGGCCCCTGAGAGTTTCAAGTTACAACAGTAACTTTAATAATACTTTAATATTTTAAGTGAAATGCATTAATGAAAACCCTGAGAGCTAAGGAAAAAAGTAATCTTACTCTTTATAAATAAAAGTTTGCTTTTAACAGTTTTTTTTATACTTATTTTACTTTATCATTTACGTCCTTTGAATTGTGTTATCTATTTGTTCTTACAAGCCGAATTACGGGGATAAACTACAGTTTACTGTTTACTAGTCATAGAGCAGCACTTACCCTCCTCCCTTAATTAAACCTATAACTGATCATATAAAATTAAATTTATGACGACTTGAGGACTGCTGGGGATAATTTTATATTGAACTGACTCTGTAACTGATGAACTGGCGACAGTTTCAGACCTCTAGGACTATTGGAAGTGAGGAAAATACATACATAGTGAGCTAAACATAAGTTTACAAATAGTTTTAAAATTAATCAATGTACCAAAGCATGTTGTAGGCATCCGCTGAGAAAAAAAAATTCTCTATTAAAATAAACACGTAAATACAAACAATCCACAAAAGGAAATTTCTGAACAATGTAGTTAGTAATAGAAATAAATTAGTTGGATCCCTATCTTTATGCAAATATAGGGATCAAACTAATTTATTTTTAAAGAAGACATCTGATGATTCAAATAATACTTTTAATTATTTCAATTTTAAAGTATTAACTAATTTTATATGGTGGGTTGAACTGGTGTGTTGTTGTCTCCCCTACCACGAACATCGTCACAGCGAGGTACGTCACAGTCGTCCCACTTGGTGTAGGTGTTGGTGGTGTAGCACCAGGTACTCGGGTAGTCGTCGCGAAAGATGCGACAGTAGCTGCCAGCAGCGGCCTTGCTGCCATCTACAAAGTAAAAGTAGTCTTGCTTGTAAATCTCGTCTTTGTTGTGCGGACTGTCACGTGTCCAAGCGTTACAGTCGAATCCCATCTTGGTCTTATTTAGTGAGCCCTTGTAGACAGGTCCCCATTTCCAGTGAGTATACCAGCAAGTTGTAGCTACGACACAGATACACACACACACACACACACAAATCAAACAGTCAACAAGTTGTCTGAGCAGTTCAATTAACGAAAAGGTCTGTGAAAATAAGAGAAAAATTAATGAGTTTACCGAGGAAAGTGAGCGATATAATGACGAAAATGACCACATGCAAATTGTTTCTATGCGAAGAACTACTAGACTGTTCGGCATCCAAGAAAGTGTCGAGGAGAACTATACTGGATGTAGTTCTAAAGTGATCTCTCTTATAAACAAATTCTGCGCTGGAAAATCATGGTGTGGTGTGGACATTGAACAGACCTATCGTCTTGGAAACAAGTAGACTGGCGACAGCCGCCCCAAGCCCGTGATTGAGCAATTCCATCGATGGGCCGACATCATACAATATGACCGTTAGACACAAACTTTGAACTTTATACAACTTTAAACCAAGTCTACAGTTTCAACTGTATTTTCATTAGAAAAAAAACCTCTGAAATATTCCTTACTCATATTTAGTATGGCAATCCAGTACTTCAAGACACATACATATACCTGAACATCATGGAATTGGACGAATTCCCTCCTTTCTTGGCGCAAGACGATGAATGATACTATTTTCCGTTACCACTGTCCACAAGACCCACGACTCGAATTTTTACAAGTTCATTATGGGATCCAACGATCATACTCTTCGTTAGTTGTTTTGTTTAACACTTTAAAAGCTTTAATAGATATAATATTTTTCGTTCTAAGCGTCGCGGTTAATTTGTTTTCTGTACTTTTTACAGTCTCAAATGAATATCTGAAACAATACATTGAAATTTGCACCTGAGTCGCCTGGCGGGAATGAGAGAGAGAAGAGGATTCTGTGTATATACCAATCGACCTTCTGTAAATTTGTCAGTCGGTGCGATATTGATGAGACTGGTATTGAATCTCACCAATACAACTTTTTCTTTGGTGTTTTCAAATTATTGTAGCCATGTAAGGCTTTTAGCACCTTGTATAACTTTCGGACGCGCGGAGTGAAAGTCGCATGCCTGGATAATTAGTGTTAAATAGAGAAACTTTATTATAAATTCGGTTGACATGTTTTTACCCCGGCTGCTGCTTTTTCCGCTGTGCCATAGGCCAGACCGTAACATTAACATCCTAGCATAACCTTCGACCTTGTGTATTGAAGGGAAGCATCATCAGCTTGGTCACATGACCACTAGGGAAACCCCAGCGAGGTGAATTATTGTTTTCTTACAAAGAATTATAAGTGTTCGGTGACATCTTGTTTAGACCATGCTCAGAACAGTTTGTGATGTCACACCACTACAGTAAGAGGATCTGGACTCCGATTTCACATTTGAGTAATTTGACACTTGCTTGCATGTGGGCCATCTCCGGGTAGTACGATTTACTTCCCCCTTTACCTCCTCCATAGTGCGAAATCACCTGAGGGTAAAAGCATATTCCCACTAAATCAACCAACCAGCCAATCGCTCCTGTACGCTTGTCTTCTCGTTCCTGTCATAGTTTCTGGTGGATTTTATAAGCTCAGCGAACATACTCACGTGCACATACAATGGTCGGCTCTTCCCACGTTCCATATTCGCACTTCATGGCAGTTTTACCCAGGATGAACACGTCAGATTTATATTTACAGGTGTAAGTTGCTACATCACCATGTTTCCATCCACTGTACGTCACATTTGTCCGCGGGTACGGTAAAGGCGGACCCTCACAATCTGAAATGTTAGCCTTAAATTAATTCCTTTACGTTAAGGACATGCTCAAGTCTCTAATATTATGTTTCGTTTATTTCATTGGAATTAAAAATATAGATACACACATATCTACACAATGAATCCTCACATTTCGTGAGACTTAACGATTGCTAACAAGTCCAGCAAATCTCTCAATAAAAACTTTGGTACAAGCACAGCTCTTAGGTTAAGGTCGACTTATCTAGGTAAAACGCGATGCTACCTCTGTAAGATGTAGCAAACTAAAGAAAAAAAAAGAATTGTCATTAATTTAAAAGGGTATTTTTAAAGAACAATTTCTTGTGCATTGTGGTTGGCATCAATATGTTTTCAATTGTATATCTTACCGAGGACGTCGTCACAGCGAGGTACGTCACATTCGTCCCACTTGGTGTAGGTGTTGGTGGTGTAGCACCAGGCGCTCGGGGCTTCGTCGGCGAAGGTGCGACAGTAGCTGCCAGCAGCGGCCTTGCTGCCATCCACAGTGTAAATGTTGTCATCTTTGTACATCGCGCCTTTGATGTGCGGACTGTCACTTGTCCAAGCGTTGCAGTCGAATCCCATCTTGGTCCTATTTAGTGAGCCCTTGTAGACAGGTCCCCATCTCCAGTGAGTATACCAGCAAGTTGTAGCTAGGAGAAGAGGAACAAGCAAAACAAACAGTCAACAATCTGCCGGCTGTGAGACTTTGTCCGACAGTTCTTGACTTGTGTCTCCTTACCTGAAGAGTAACATGTATCCGGTGCTTTTAAAGTGCTTGTAGGTAAGAACTGAGCTGATCTATTTATCATTATCTTTAAGCGTGTAGAAACCTTTGAAATTTGATCATTTATTGACATCACTCATAGCAAGGGATAAGTCATCAGTATTTAAAACATAGATGGGGTCGTTTGAAGATATGAAAATATGTAGTCTGAAGTTCACGCGAGGTTATAAATGTCTTCATCTAAATACCATTGTCATGAGCTTATACAGTAAGTGCTGAAGCATTCTTCATGAAGCACAGAAATAATGTGAAACCCAAATGGAATGATTTCCTTAGAAGTCTCTCCCATGACCCTTGACACAGTCTGGGTCTGTAGGATGCACACCTTTCAGTGCTGAGACTTGTGTTCTGATGTTCGTATAAGCTTTGTCTCTGACATATATGCTTCATCTTCTATTTCTACTTTATACAGGTACATGTCACCTCTCGAGGAGGCCACATTATTTCTGTATTGTAGCTTATGTTGGCGTGTGAGCAAAGATTTAATGACAATAAAGATTATTCACTACACCAAAATATTTGGTATTATGACTTTATAATAATATTAATAAAAATAATAGGATTTGTATAGCGCCGATTTGACACGTGGGCTCTGTTTGCAGAGACGGAAATGAGAATCCAGGCATTCGGGAACGTGCCAGAGGAGGCTACTCCGGATGTCATAGAGAGAACATAAAACCAATGGTCTTGTACTATACAAGTACTATACAAGATATATACAAGATATTGCTGCTACACTCCTGTTACACTACAAACCTCTACTTGTAACAGTCAAACCACGCAAGATGGTCTCCTTTGGACTTCTGACCTAGCAGGACATTGCTTCGGAGACTATTCTTCAAGGTATTGCAGTGGTCAGAGGAAGAACTTTCTTACCATCGTCAAAGACTGGACGGTGAGCAAAGGTGACAATGATTGTCACAGAAGTCGAAATAAACATCACCTGTGATAAATTTCTTTCCTAGCTGCTTTCTCAGTTCCTGCCAACCTGAAAGCACAAAACGCAAACTCACGTGCACATAAAATAGTCGGCTTTTCCCACACTCCATCTTTGCAGAAGACAGTAGTTGTACCCTTGACGTACACGTCAGATGTAACATTACAGGTGTAAATTGCCACGTCACCGTGTCTCCATCCACTGTACGTCACTCGTGTCCGCAACTGTCGTCGAGGTGGACCTTTACAGTCTGAAAAATGAGCTTTATTTTCAATGCCGTGTATGCTCAAGAAGTCGCTCAGGTTTCTAATTTTACATCTTTTTCATTTTGTTTCAATAAATAATCTATTTTATATTTATATATGAGGCAACACGCCCTTACAGAGAAATTTCGTGAAATTTAAAGTTTACAAGTCAAACTGAAAGAAAACTAAGAGAATTTTCTCGGTATAAGATTAGGTAAAGGAAACCTTCTTTTTAGGTTCAGATAGACTCTTTTTCATTGATATGTGATAATATTTTTATTCAAATGTAGAGAACCAAAGAAGCCTTATTTAGTAAGTTGCTCCGCTCAATGATTTCCTCATTCTTTTCTTTTTCTTTGAAGGAAAAGTTAACGGAGCATTCTTCACTCTAGGGATGAACTTGTATGGTATACTAAACGTTTGATCCTTTACTGTCAGTTTTTTTCATTTACTAACCAGTCACGTGTCAACAACTTTATATGTTCAAGTAGTGATGTAGATGCTAGTGCACTTGTTCTAATGTTTAGTCTATGTAACGTTACTGAATGAAATGAAGATATTGACAATCAAATTACATATTCTATTCTGAAAAAATAATTTACGATTACAATTAGGAAAGTCCCCGAGAGTCGTCTTACCCTGATCCAATGCTGGCTCTCGGTGGCCTAGTTCTAAGGATTAAATTATTTTGCATTGAGACAAAGTTCAAAGTGTGTTTTTAATTTAGTATCGTACCATGAACGGCGTCACAGCGAGGTACGTCACAGTCGTCCCGCTGAGTCTGGTTGCTGGTGGTGTAACACCAGGGACTCGGGTGGTCGTCGGCGAAGACGCGACAGTAGCTGCCGGCAGCCATCTTGCTGCCGTCTACAGTGTAGACGTCGTCGTCCTTGTATTTGTCTTCTTTGTTGTGCGGACTGTCACTGGACCACGCACTGCAGTCCAAACCCTTTTGGGTTTTATTGTGTGAACCTTTGTACACAGGTCCCCATCTCCAGTGATGATACCAGCACGTGGTGGCTACGACAGACAGAAGGACTCCAGACAGTCATCAAGATGTCTAAACAATGTCCTCGCCTTAAGACATAGTTACTGAGTTGTTGTCACCTCTGATAAATGAAATACATTATGGGCGTCTTTAAAATACTGTGTTAGCACTTTCTGTGATGTTTAGAATTACTACTGAGCCTGTAGCTTAATGGCTTCCTGGGTAAAAAAAAGTAATTAATAGTTTATGTGATAGAAATCTAAAATTAAACAAAAAAATTAGAAAAAAATGGAGAAGACTGTAAGGAGTGCATGGTCTAATCCCTTCACTATATAAGTGAATAGTAACCAACGACCTTTAAAGAGTCTGTTATTTTTTAAATTAAATAGAAATAGTTTTAGTTGCCAGGTTGCTAAAAAGCGCCTTATAGACATTTTTGACATGTGCCATTTATTTGGACTAATCTGTACACATACTCATATATACTCAGCCTGTAATGACAATTTTCAGTGTTCATTTTTATATTTATAGATGGGTAACAGTGTCTGAACATAACAAAATTGAAATCCTCAGTGATGGAAGACAATTAGATATAATCACTGAAACAAGATGATGTTGAGCTTTAATTTGTGATTGTTTCCTGGAACTATCGAAATTGTGATTGACTTTCTTGCTGCTTAATCTCGCTTACTGAAATTATGTTTTTCTGTGCTACAAAGCTTGATAAAGTTGCTGCTTTTATCTGAAACAGTTTATTTTTCATGACTAAGGGGTTCATATCTGCTTAATTTTTCTCCCCTTTTCTTTTTAGCAAGCCTGCTGAGGAAGCTCGCATTATCACTTGAAAAACTTCCCAATTTTGTTTTCTATATTTTTATTTGACATGTTTGTAATGTTTCATAAAAACAATGAGTATAAATGACTTCTTCCAAAGTATTTTTTTAATTTTATAATATTTTCGTTCCTGTCAGTTCATGGTAGTGTTCAAGGTTTAAGCAGTCTTCTCACGTGCACACAGTATGGTCGGAGTTTCCCACTCTCCATCTTTGCAGACGACCGTAGTTGTACCCTTGACGTACACGTCAGATGTTAATTTACAGGTGTAAATTGCCACGTCACCGTGTTTCCACCCACTAAACGTCACATTTGTCCGCCACTGAGGTTGAGGTGGACCGTCACAGTCTGAAAAATATCTTCTCTGTGATAATAATAAGTGTGAACATCAAAGTTTCAGCGAACAAACAGTTGGACCAAAACAATTGCGAAAATAAGTTTCATAGGGTCCTTTTGAAACAAATTTTGTTTATAACTATATATATATGTGTGTGACTTAGAGTAGGATCGGTAGGATTGTGTACTAAACCTGATGCTCTGGCTATGCATAGTCACAACAGTCTGGGTTCCTTTTTAGAGGACAGGGAAAACTAATGTCCCACATGAGAGTGCAGTTTTATAAGCATAAATAATTTATGAATTGTTTCCCACCATGATATTTTAAAGGCGAAAAAAAAATAGTCTGCCATCATTGATCATTGATGCCTAACTCGCAAGAAAATTTTCTGTTGCTTGAAATGCTTACCACCTTGAGTAGTCCGACGATGGTGGCTTGTGGCTGTTGGTTCAGTCTGTGTCATGCTGACTTTCGGATTAGAAGTAGATATTTCAGTCGTAAACATCGAAAGCAGGGAGCTGTCTGAGCTGGAACAATGTGCAGGACAAGGAAAGTCAAAGTCAAAAGCGAGGCTGCCTGAGTCCTTGCTTAGGCTTTTTCAATGTCTTCTAGAAATTGCACAAATGTTAGTGAATAAATTCATTAAGTTATACAGGATATTTATTTATGTGTTGATAGCCACATTGTGTATTTGTGTTAATAGTATATAATTGTTAGAGATAAATTGTAAGAATTCCTCATCATAGTTTTGTTTTTAGCAAGAGTAAGATTTGCTAGCTCGCTCTCTCTCGCACGAGTTCTCTCTTCCTCCCTCTTTCTTTGTCATTAAACATCTTCTAAATTTATGTTGCTGCAGACATATTGTTCTGATGTACAGTATTTGTGTTTAAAATATATAACACGGGTAATGAATCACATAATGGAAAAAAGAACATGATGCTTACTATGCTGAACGAACTAGACCAGCCAGACGATTTTGCTGTACACAGAAAGTAATCATAAAATACTTGGGCAAACTGCGTGGGTGAAATTCCTCCCCTCATCTCCATCCTCTGCTTGGTTTTGTAAATTGTGTTTACAAAGTTTCATTAATGTATACAATGTTAATATGTGATATCTTTGGATTCATTTGCTATATTTATCAAAACACAGGGACTAAAGCTTCTGGTAATAACATTATCCACTGATGTCACTGATTATTTTAAGTGTCTTGAGGTGTTTGCAAACTATTTGTTTTCTTAGTCGTATTTTTCTTGTTCTTTCTGTTGGTATTATTAAGACACTACACTGTTTACGTACCTTTGTGTGTGGACGACCACAGACAAGCTGATGGGAGTCAGAGCAAGAAACCATAGCAACCATTTCTGACCCATTTGACTTCTGATATCTGTCGACACCTACAAAGAATATTCTTCTTATACAGCTGGTCATTTTTGTTGAAATAGGTTTGAGTAATTGTAGGTAGGACTATTGATGATCAATTGCTATTTTGAAATTAGCCGCCATTTCAAAGCTACAAATCACAGTTCAGGTTTATTAAGATTTAGAAAGTACTAAAAAATTGAGAACTGTGGTCTGACAAAAACTCAGGGTAAGAATAAAAATAAAATCTTTTTAACAAAGCTACTTCATCTTCTCGTTCTTAGAAAATACTGAGCTATGAACAGTTACAAAATGCTGGTGAAACTTTCGTGCTCGATTGAAATGAAAGCCAAAGTGAGTGGCTCCTAGCAACTCATGCATGATGCATCATTTTGCAACTTTGACTACAACAAGCCAGATTAGCCCAAAGAACAGTAGTTATAATGACTTCTTTCAACACGGCTATGTGTTCAAATACACTTTCAGTTTAACTCAGAGGTTGAATAGTACTACTATTTCTATGGACATTGTTGTAGTAGTAGTAGATTCGTAAAACAATCAGTAACCATTTGTTTTCTCATATTTTCTAATATTTATTCTCTTGTATCCCAGCTAGACAGCTGTGCTCGTCGTCTGATGGTCGTCTCCCTTCTCTTCCTGTCACCAGAACAACAACATTTGGCCACATCCACAATGGAACTCTTACCCTTTCCATACCCGCCACCTACCCACTATTGAATCCTTTACACGTGCACTGACAACACATCTCTTCTGTAAACATGACTCCTAACAACCTTTCCCATAATGCTAGTCCTTTGTCACACTCTTTCCCCCTTATTGCTACCTCCCTTCTCGTCTTCATCAGTAGAATCACGATGCTCTCAGTCCTTGTTACTTGGGTCCTCCTTGCGTCTTGTGTATTTGTCTTTAATTCGTCATCTGTCCTGTTATTTATCCTTCCGCCCTTCATTTGGTGTTTATTTGTTCTTTTGTCTCTCGTATGTTGTCCATGTCGCGTTTTTGTTCTTAAGCGCTGAGAGCTAGTGTGAGAATGCGCTTTACAAATCTGACGGTTTTTTAGCGTCGTCATCATCGTCATCCTCGTCATCGCAATTTAGTATATATAGCAACATGGTCAGGAGAAAGAAATCACTGATTTGTCAATAATATCTCGTCACGCCGGTAGAGTTTTAAATATTACAGATATTAAAAGTTCTCACCAAAACCATGACTGGTGTGTAGTTTTAGAAAGGATTCAATGCGACTTTCTCTATGAAATGTGTGTGACTTCGCCAAAATATTTCGCCAGTTGTGCCACTCGCTGCACTGGTTGGACTAGTGAGTGGTTTACACGACTTCCGGTCTGTGTGACTTGAGATTGCTCAAGATTAGTGCGTGTTCCCCATGAGCAAGAGGGAAGAGATGAGAGGATGATAATCGATGTTTGACTTTGAGCCACAATCCTAAGAACTTCCTGTTTAGGGTTAGATGTATTGCACACACACACACACACACACAAACACGTACAAAGCTTAACATTGAAGTGTGTGAACACGCGTTTTCAGTAACGGTCTGTGTTAGTTCTACAACCGGTGAACCATGCTGTAGTTCAGTCAAAGATAGCTTTGTGTTCAATACTCATTTGAGGTTAGAATATAATCACAAGGACTGAAAAACCGCACGAATTTTATTGAATGTTTCGGGAGTTTTTTTTATTATTATTATTCCACACTCCACGTGTCACGTCCCATACTCGTGACAATTGTCCATTCTTTTGATAAAACACAAATATCGGTCTGTCCATACTCTGGTATTTTGACTGCTTTCTTTACCAAGAACCAACAGATCAAACAATGTGTAACACATGCGACTATCAGTATTAATCACTCAGATACGTTCAACATACACTCGTTTTTAAGTTTCGAATGAACAAATCTTTTAATAACTTGCAGATAACTCACACGTGAATCCTGCAAAACAACCTACTTATATACATTTATTCAGGGTTTCTATAATATTGACAACTGTCAAGGAGCTGACCCCCACATACAGTTGGTTGCCTCCATTGTGTGAGTCATTCCTTGGGCCAAACTGTGGTGTTACACCAGTGAACCTTCTTTATTGATGATACGGTTGACTGCGCATGCTCGTCCATCGTCAGTCTGCAGTCAACATCGCTAATTAAGGGAGTTGTCTCAAACATTGAAATGTCCTGACAGACGAGGAGTCACCAGCAAGTATTACCAGCGGTTGAAGTGCAGTCTTCCGTTTCTCAGTCATGTAGATAAGAGTTGCCTGAGGACTGAGAATAGTTAATCACCTACACGTGAAACTGTCTCCGGATGGCTTTGGCTGGATCCAGTCTTCCTAAGAAGGATGCTACGATTCTATCTACGCAGCATTCGTGTCTGCAGTGACTAATTTCTTGAGCAAGAACTGATGTCAGCAATTTTCGATTGTGAAACATCTGACAGTGACAGACTACAGGAATGTCAGGACAGCTGTTGTCACATACACAGTTGTCTCTGTGTACTCGCTATGGTGCCAGCCGCCTGCTTAGTCACACATTAGTAATACTTTCTACAGTTTTATCGCAGACCGGTCTAGAATGTTCCACACATTTGTGACACAATACATCGTCCCCATAGGATTTAAACAGTACACACTGATAGCTGATGTCCCTTTGATATACAAGTCGTTGTCACTGTTCGTTATCTCCTGCACCAATGTAAGGACGCATCCGAGAGGTGAAGGGTCAAGTGAGCAAATCCAGTGAACTCATAGTTGATACCCTGGTGACACTTCAGTGTGTGTGTCGGGCTTCACATATAATATCTTTGTAATCCTGTTTGTCGGTCTGTCTGTCTGTCTGTCTGTTTGTCTGTCTGTCTGTCTGTCTGTCTGTCTGTCTGTCTGTCTGTTTTCATTCTTCTTGCAGATGTTCCTAGTCTAAGCTCATGGGCCAGCATGGAGCCTGTCTGTTGAATCAGTAGCCACTATCTCTAATCTTTAACTTGCGGAACAAACTCTTATAAACACACGTACTACTAAAGAAGTGTTTATATATGTGTGTGTGTGTGTGTGTGTGTGTGTTTTTTTCTGTGTGTTTGTGTGTGTTCATGTAAAATGTCATCACTTTGTGCATGTACAGAATTTCAGGCATTGATAGAAATAAACAGAAATATATTTTACACATCGATGAGAGCGGTGTTGGAGGCAGCTGTTGGCAAGGTCAAAGGTTAAGGCCAGACAGCAGTAGAGGAGAAAATATCCTCACAGATCCTGTATCGTGTGTCACGTGAGGCCGGAACACGCCTCCACATCCGTTTTACTGCTAATTTGCTTATACAGCTCAAAATAGTTTCAAAGGTTAATAGTGGATTGGACTACCTGTACACACAAACGCACAAATGCGCTCACACACATGCAAATAAACGCCTGTGAGTGTACAGCTGTGTGTGACAATACTGTGTGTACCAGTGTGTTAGTATGTGTGTGAACCCTCTTCTATGTTTACTTCTCTGTGTGTGTGTGTGTGTCCCTTGTTCTGCTCAAGAACGTGTTACTCCAGAAAGCAGCCTCCAGACCATCGTGACGAGAGTAAACAACCTGCTTTCTTTTGGCATTTATTTTGACTGTCAGCAAATAGAAACACATTCTTTTGATTTTTTTTTTCAACTTCACAAAACTATTTTGAGTCGCTTACTTAGGCACAACACTTAGCTAATACCCGAGACACCTTTTAAAATATATTTTGTGTCATAATGCATGTTTTAACCAAATAATCATTAGTGACTAACTAGCTGTTTAAAGGATAAGGCAAGTCAAACGACGGGATAAGCTTCTAAAATTTATTGTCGCTCATTTTAATCCCGTCTAATCGGGTCTGTGGAGGCTTAAGAATGTCTCCATCGTTTGTACAAAGACTCCATTGACTATTTCTTATACCTGCGTTCACTTTTAGTACTCAAGTGTGGTTGTCCAATCAGTGGAGAAAGTGTCATACAAGGTGGAAACCCACTACAGCGGGGAAGAGTTTAAAGGGCAGTAGAGTGGTGTCACCAAATGCCTTTCTCGTCAAATGGTGCATTCTACATTGCCACTTTGATGTCCTTTGTGAAACAGCAATAATGTTTAGAGCCCCGAGAACTGTTTCTGTTTGAAATTCGAGAGTTTGAGCTTTAATGTCATTATCTGGTATTCATGCCCAACATTTAGTTGTATTTGCATTTTCTTTTGAAGTTCAAGTAAAAACTTTTAGTGAGTTGCATTGATCATATTCTCATTTAAGCCACTAAGTACCCTGTTTTTCACAGGTTGGGCTAAAATACTTGTAGATAAAGGCAGCAACATAAAGAATTAAGATTCTTTTATCCCTCAATGCAATTCAATGCAGCTCGATATGAAAGCATAAAACCACTCCGCAACATCTTACTACAAAATATTAAATATCCGCTAGACAGACCCGTAGAATCATTGCACAAGCATCTGCATATATTCGCACACAGTCATTTCCAGAATTCGCACGACCGAAAAACGAAGGACAGCCTCAGTCTGTTGGTCCTGCCTGCAGGTACACAGAACTGCGCTATGATGGGAGGTGGACAAAATCTTTTCACGAGACATGTTTGTCATCACGAATAATTTCAGACACTTTTAAAAGTGTCTTCCTGTTATACAGAGATTAAAGAGAACTTTTGTCTGCTCCAATGACTTCAAAGCAGGTGGAAATAACTCGATTTAAGCTGCTCTTGTCATTCACCGATAAACTGCGGTCGATCCATAAAAGAACCGAAGAAATCTTTGGGAGACAGAAAGACTTCAGCTTCCGGTGAAAGGAATTCAATACAATAAAACTCAATTGGTACAAACGCAAAAGTTATAATTATTTGGTCTTTAGTTGTGAGTGGACAAGTAGATGTGAAGAATTCACAGGAAAGCCAAGAGGCTCAATAAGACAAACTGTACATCGTGTTGTGTTTAGGATGTGGAAGACATCGCTGGCGTTTGATTTGACAGTGAATGTCACGTGTGGTCGTCGGCCTCTCTCTGGCTGACTGAGCCAACCTGTTCACACCTAGTGGAAAACGGAAATGCGTCAAAGTGACTTCCATCACTTGTGTAACATTACTATTTAAATCCGCATTTGTGCGTGCTTGCACATTCCTCTTCTCGTGGTGAACCAGATGTTTGCACTGCTCCGGTGAGTTTTCATTTTTCTTACTGTCTTCTGATTGTTTAACGCTTTTAGGGTTGTTTTGTTAACAATTTTCATGCATTCTTATACTATAGCAATATTTTTAGTACAGAGATTCGGCCAGAGAAAATATGCATGTCCGGAGCCGAAGGAACCACTACCATGCCAAAGTAGCATTTGCCAAACCCTACCATATGTCAAGAAAGTTTTTATTTTTCTGGGTTAGATTTTTCGTTGTCTTAAACATTTATCAGTACAGATTTTATTCTTTGTTTGATTTAGATAAAGTTGATATCATAAAAGTATAAATTTTTCAATAAAATCATGTAAAACTTAATTTTTTTTTCCTTTTCAGGACATGGCCGGAACTGCTAGTGTGGTGAGACAACATATTTTGACAAATCAAAAGCTTTTTCCTGTCAAACAGCACAGACCTAAATGTCGCAAACATTCTTATTTATTATTATTGTTATTTTACAAACATTTTATAGTTGTATCTCTTTTTAATGTTTTGTAATCGAGTTCTTCTAATTATCTCAATCTACAGAACAATTTCAAACTACCAGTGACAGTAGTTGGCACTGAAAGTATGTTCCAAGTTCTAAGGCTTGTTCTAAGACTGTCCACACTCTTATATTTGAAGTTATTTGTTTGAATGAAAATCCGGAGAGCTAAAGAAACAACTCTATGTCCGTTGTAGTGTGTTGAATATCTCAACTTTTCTATTTTTAACTTTTTAGTCTTTGGGAATTTTGTTTCTTTGTTTGTTTTTGCTGTCTTTATCACGGCGCTCTTTCAATTTTAAACGAAACTAGGCTTCATTTTCAGACAAAAGTTTTTCCTGATGCTTTGGCCTCTTCTTTTGTAGGCAGCTTTTTCTTTACATTGCGGTTTAACACATCTGTCCTCTCTCTCTTTCACCAGATGGTCGAGTGTTGGTGGAATGTGACGGTTGATAATGTAGAGTCCGGTTATCTGCCTCACTCACTCACTCACTCGCTCGCTCGCTCGCTCGCTCGCTCGCTCGCTCGCTCGCTCGCTCACTCACTCACTCACGCACGCACTCACTCACTCACTCACTCACTCACTCACTCACTCACTCACTCACTCACTCACTCACTCACTCACTCACTCACTCACTCACTCACTCACTCACTCACTCACTCACTCACTCGCCGCTTTCTCTTTCTGTCTGTCAGGGTTGGTCGATCATTTTCGTATTGTGATACGCACCCTACTTTAACAGCAACATACTCACTCACATACTGCATGTCACGGTTTACAGACTATTTTTCGCTTTTGCTTGTGACTTTATTTCTTCTTACAGTGCGAGGTAGTAACATAGTTCGTTAGTTAAGCAGCAGTTAGCTATCTCCAATAACTCGTCCTATAAGTTCTCATAGAAATTAAAAGAAACATTTAGAGGCTTGCTGGAAATGGTCTCATTTTGCATTATCACCGTCAGTGAGTAATGGGTTAAACTTTCAGACATTTAGGACGATGGGAAGTGGATGAAAAATCAAGTACAAACTTCCACCGAAAACAAAGGAAGTTAAATAGAAGATTTTAGTAATAATATAGATGATTGGCTCTTGTGATGTGATTACAAACATATTTTTTTTCAGAATAATTTTCTTTTTTTGAAATAGATATCAATCTGATTAGTTTAGCCTCAGTCTTTGTATGATTAAAGTTCGAGGCAGCAAATCATAGCAACTACATCAGCGGTCTCTAAACAAAGACCTGTCAGTGATTATCCTCGCACTACCTTACTTAAAAAAGAAAAACAAACACAAGAATGTCATAGGTACTTTAAGATTTCTATGAAAACTCGCACTAGCACTGTAAAGTGTAAACACTGCAATGAACTCCAACCGCCACAGCATCGCAGATGCACGCTCGAAACCGCTCCTACAGTCGGAAGGCCGACTACTGTGTCGCCGCCGCATCATCGCAACCGCTAACTCATCCCCATCTTCTGTCAGGCTGTTTACCAGCGCGTCCGCCCGACCTGTGGAGGGAGCAGAAGTGCCGGACCAACACTATAACTGTATTCCTAGCTATCACGTGACAGCAATAATCAATTTTAGCTAAGATGCGTGTGTGGGAGAAAGAAATATTTTTTTTTAGGTTATCTCTTAAATGTTCAGAAATGGACTTTTACATATGACTTCATGCATACACACAGATTCGTGTTGCAGTCAGTCAAATATTTTCACCAAAACCATCTCAGTTGAAATGTTTTAAAATTCTTTCTATTGTGATGTTGACTTCCGCATCAAAAACAGAACTTGCTGGCATCGCTTTGGGCACTAACTGTGTGGACATGTTTTGTTGCTGCTTCCATCCACGGGTGGGTATATTCTATTGTAATTACTGTTGGTAGCTCTTCTAAATAAGCAAAGGAATAATAAAGTCATTGACACCTGTGATACGTGACATTAAACTATCTCATAAGATATAAAATATTCAAACACAGTTACATATAAGGCAAAAAAATCAATTATTCATAAAACATTTTTTTTTTCAATTTGTGTAAACGTTTTGTAGATGCTCTTGCTGCAATGTAGATAACATTAAAACTTGAAACGGATTTATTAAAGTAATGTGCTTATTTACAACTTAATTTTAACATCAAAATATTAAAATAATGCTTAGAATAAAGGAGTATCCAGCTCTGCACATGATTCACATCTGTCAAAGGAAGTGTCTGGTTTCAGATCGAAAATGAATGGAGTGAAGATTGAACAAACTGTCAAAGAAAATCCAAAACCTATCCTCCCTACGACTGGTAAGCACCAATTGTGGGAAATGTCAATAGTACAACTATAAGAGTTTTTTTTTTTTATTTCAAATATTGAGTAAATGAAGTCAGGCAGGCAAGATCTTGCAAATTCGTACTTACCTATATTCTTCTTCTCCTTTCACTGGTACCGTTGGTCTTATAAAGCCTAAATAAGGTGCGGAAGCTGACATTTCTGTGGTCACACTTTGTGCTGAGCCTTGACATCCTCGTCACCCTGTGACGTACTTCCGCCGCGCAGTTACCGTCCTTGCAAATGGTCTCGCCCAAGTACTCGTGACTCCACCTTCTGTAGCCGTACCCGGTAATGCGGATCTTTGGATCCGGTGATGATCGTCAGGTTTTCCTCATAAGTGACTATGTCCATTCTGTATGCGCTCGCGCTGGCTGTTCACCCTCAGGTTGATGTCGTCACAACGAGGGTTGCTGAGCAGCCTCCCCCAGTAACTCATCTACGACGTCTAGGCTAGAGGCAGTTTGACCCACTGGGACGTACGATTTTTCCCTTTTTCAAAAAATTATTAAAAAATAACTGAAGGAGGTAGAAGAATAATTCAAACTGATAATGATAGATCAAAATGTGTAAAATAGAAATAATCTACCTAAAACTTGCTTGAGCGCTCATTTTTATTATTGCAATCCATACAGAATCGGGTAGATGAAGTGAAGTTTTTCAAGCATGTGTTTACACACCTAGCAAGAAGTTAGACTTATAGGAACAGATTTTGATGTTTTAAAACAAAGAGGAAATGCTCATATATTTTTCTTGTCCATAGAAATTCACAAATGATGCCAGAATTCTGAAAATTCCAGTAACAAGTCACACACTTCTCGTATATCGTCTCGCCATTTTTCTAGTGGAAAAGAACGGGTACTCAGGGAAATTAACGATATTTTCGTTCAAACACACTTCCCTCCCTTTGAAAGGGAAGTAACTGTGTTCAGATATGCCCAAACTATTGAAATCAAGATTTTTTTTACTAAATAAACAGTTGTAAACGTCTAAAAAAAATTAAGCAACGGAACGGGTAAAACTATCCGTTACACACAAGTTGTTTGTGCGCGGTAAGGGTTAACAAAATACGCCACATCCAAGAAGAGGTAAACACTGAAGTGTGATGGACCTAGAGCAGTGGTTCTTACTCTTGTTTGAGGTACCGAACCCACAAGTTTCATATGCCCATTCACCGAACCCTTCTTTAGTGTCATCACGAATTGCGGGTGTGTCTTGACCTCCGTGGCGGAGGCTCCGCCGAACCCCTGAGACCGACTCACCAAACCCCTAGGGTTCGATCGAACCCCGGTTAAAAATCACTGACCTAGAGTATATCAAAGATAGTTTAGTCCATAGTAGATGCTAAACAACACTGAGGACAGAGGTCAACTCTGGTGACCACCCACTGTCGTGGGAAAGAGCTTGCTATTTGCAGACTGTGGAGCTTCAGACGCCGCCGTGGTGTCTTAAATCGTCCGAAAATATCAGTCAGTCAGTCATTTGTCCCTTTACTGTGTCTGTCGTTGTGCGGAGCTCATGAGTAGACTTGTTTGCGAACAGCTCCCGCCACTCCAACCTGTTCTGGTTTGGGCGATAATAAGTATGTCGTACTCCACACGACCAGTCCAGCTGTTGATGTTCATATACTAGTTCTTGCTTTGGCCACCGTGGCGTCGACTGCCCACCAAAGTACCTTGAATAGTCTCGGGTCACTTGCCAAAAGAAGACCAGACTACGCCACTGGACTGCAGCAAGTAGACTTTCATGGTGTCCTACGAATTTGACAAGCTTCCTATGTACACAGCAGTTGGTTTTATGTTGTTTGTATGAGATCGAGAGCAGGTTTCTGACTTACTTCACCTCGGATGCCTATTCTCTTGTCAGCGTCGAAGAGCCGTTCGTTACCCATGGTTCTTTCTTTATCGCACGACTCGCTGCAAAGTTACATGATGTTCAATGCAAAAAAAAAAAAAAAAATGGCAAAAGGGTAAAATGACTGACTGCTTCTGGCTTTGTGGAACAAGGAGATAATTTCGCTGATAGAGAACGCATGCCAAAGATTGATTATTGGAAACGATTTTATTTCTCAAAATATTTTATAATCTCTATTTTAAAATTAAGAAAAAGTTGCTATATTACTAACAACAAATTATAAACTAAAACAGCATATATGACAACAAAAACTTCCAAATTTGCTTAAATTTTCAAACGTAAAATAAAAATAGAACTTTCACATTACAAAAAAAAAAATTAATAAAAGACCAAAAAAATTACCACGTTGTTGCTTTTACTTGTGTTTGTTCTTGACTTCAGACTGTGATTGTCCACCTCCGCTAATAAAGCGCACTAGTGTGACGTACAGTGGAAGCAAACACAATGACGTGGCCACGTACGCCTGTAGCGTCACCTCAGATGTATACATCAAGGGGACAACTCAGGTCTACTGCAAGAATGGAGAGTGGGAAACACCCACAATACTCTGTGCACGTGTGTATACTTCTTCAGGCCATGTTACTCAAGATGGCAATAGCCTCCGATACTTGGTCTGCTTGTTTGTCTTTATCCTGGACAACTCTATGTTCAACACACCAAGATGCTATATATTATGACAATTTGAAGACCAATAAAATATTAAGGTTGACCAGTGTTAATTGTCTACATTCTGATGTTTTAACAAAACGTGAGGGTAAACTGTTTGTATTGTTACTTTCAAGTGGGAAATTTCAACAAGCGACAGAAAGAATTGAATAGTTGATGTATTTATTGGTTGACTAAACCTAGCTAATGGGCGTTGTCTATTGTCTACTATAGCAACCACCTGTTGGTATGACCATCCCATATGGGGACCTGTCTACAAGGGGACACAGGCGACAACGGAACTGGGGTACACGTGCAACGTGTGGACGAGTGACTCGCCCCACAATAAAGCAGCCATATACAAGGACGACAAGGCTTACACTGTAGACGGAAGCAAGGCTGCTGCCGTCAACTTTTGTCGCCTCTTTAAGGACAATCACAAACGAGCCTGGTGCTACACAACAGATAAGACAAGGCGCTGGGACAACTGCCAGGTACCTCAATGTGACGAGACTCGAGGTAAGGACGACAACCACCTGTCCACGTACAGTCGTAGAGTAACCTTCCCTTTGAACGCCATTGTTAGTTCCATAAAAACGGTTTTGAATTATATTCTTTCAGATTGTAATGGTCCACCTCCGCCAGTCAAGCGCACTCGCGTGACGTACACTGGAAGGAAACACAATGACGTGGCCACGTACAGCTGTAGCGTCACCTCAGATGTATACATCAAGGGGACAACTCAGGTCTACTGCAAGAATGGAGAGTGGGAAACTCCCACAATACTCTGTGCACGTGCGTACACATCTTGCGGCTTTGTTACTGAAGATTGCTACAACCCCCTATGCATAGTCTGCATGGTTTTCTCAGTCCTAGATGAATCTTGATAATCAAGCAAACAAATTGTTTCCGGTTTTTGTCAGTAATGAACACTGTACATCTATTTGCATAAAGCTGTCGGTTAAGATTTTGAATTGTAAACTAAAACTCGGAAATAGGAAACGGAACATTTACTGCTTGACAGATGGTATGATACCTTCAATGTCTGGGGCCTTTCAACTGTCATTTCTCGTTAAACATGTCAAACAGGTATCAGTCATCCATTTTCATTAATATAGTGAACTGATGTCAAACGACGCACATTTATACATTACTCAGCAACAAATTTTCATCTTATCATATGTGCATGCGTTACTCACTTACACAGTAAAGCAAATATTTTTTTACAAAAATCATAATACTCAACACAATTAACAACTTGCTTTTTTTTTTTTTTTTTTAGGTATGGTCCCATCACGAATACGACAATCAAAATGCAAACTAAGCTGTTATTTTGTTTATTAAATCAGCAAAACCTGGTGTTGAAACCCAAAAGTTTTGCTAATCTTAGGTGACCTGTGGTGAATTCCCTCCTAAAATACCGATTTATATAGAAGGCGTCTTCGCTTTTTGTCGCCTGTCTCTTGTACAGCTTTTCGGGACGGAGCAGCTTTGAGAAGTGTTCAACAGTAGTCAGCTACCATGGTAGTGAACACTGATCTCTGCTACTTTTGTCGATTGTTGGACATCACGATAAAAACGCTGGCCATGTTCATCACTAACAGTTGTCAAGAAGGAAATCCAGATGGCAATGATGGAATAGGATCTGTAGAGAAATATTGCCGCTAAGTTTGTAATACTCTATCGACATGTCTCCTTCTAGCTGCTTGTAGACTTCTTCTGCCCTAACCCTCCCAAGAAAGTTTGTAGACACCAATCGAAAAGCGATTTATGCTTATTTCTTGGTCACTTTCCAGCGAGTTGTTAAAACCAGTAATTTTTCAAGAGCTGCGAAAACTAAACACCGACAACACTCCCTGTATACAGTTTGTCTCGCTGAGTCGAGGGCATTTAAAATGCAGGTAA